>BMAU01016084.1:0-437500 GCA_019973935.1 Trichonephila clavipes
ACTAAATTTATAAGTGAATTTAACACACTCGAAATTAACACTATTACAAACTTGTTTACACTTAGAAGTACTTGAAGTTATTTTCCAAAAAAATTTAAATAAAAAGCATAAATGTTTATACTTTATCAAAACATACAAGTTTTCAAATGTTATAGTAATACTTCGTAATAAATCATGTACTTCACAAAATAATTATTTTTATATTAGACATAAAAAAAAATTATTATGATAAAATTGCATTCAACTTAAAACTTAATTAAAAGTTTAGTAATCAAACAAGAATCAAAGTGAAATTATTTGAATAAATACAAATCGCAATGATTTCTTGATAATAAAAGTATATGCATATGTTAATGGCATTAAATTCTTAATTAGTAAGGAAATATGCATTCATAAATAACCTTCAATTAGCTTTAATGAGAACAAACAATAGAATGCGAGTTTCGTTTTAAAAAAAAAGTATTAAGAATACTGACAAATAAATAAGTGAAAATATCACTTAAAATTCAACTACGTTACTATACTGTAACACACAACACGAGTAATAATAATTAAAGTTCTTACACAGAATAACAGAGCAAAAGTATTTAGAATAAACAACACTTATCTGTTCACAGGTTTTTTTTTCTGGGTGAAAAACAATATTTAATCGCAGGGTGGCGAATTCTCTATTTGTTGTCGGGTGGCAACACTTCAACCTAAGTGGAAAAAGAGCGAGAGAAAGTGGGAATCTGCTCGGATCGGCCCGACGTTTGGCGCCAATTTGTAACGGTTCTCTAACGTCATTACTGGGTAAACCAAAGTATTTTTTTTTGACAGAATCTCGGGATAATTTAAAATATTTTAATGACGTAAAATAACACAATTACAATGGACAGACATTTAGACACAATACAGGTTAAACATTTAGAGAAAATAAGGGGAAATTAAGTATATTACTTAGTCCAGGATTGGACAGCGAAGCGAGTAAAGTCCATTTATCCAGTTCCCAACTCTCTCTAGCGGTAATGCTTCCGTTACAAGTACCGCCATCTACATTTTGGTCTTAGTATTAAACCGTGTGTTATACAGTGAATTATTTCACACTAAAAAAACAGAATTGTGTTCAAAAATAGTTTTAATTAATTCAATCTAAAAACTCAAAAATGTTTTAAAAGGAAACCGTAACTGAAATCTAGAGTCAGAAAACTTCAAACATCTTAAAAACTAATTGGTTTTCAGATCTGAAATTTTTGGGTTAGCCTTCCAAATTTATGAGCAATAGAAAAAGGTAATTTTTAATTGTATTTGTTATTTATTGGATAATGTTATGCCTTAAACTATTTTTAAAGCTAAGTAAAATGTAAACTATATAGATAAATGTGTTTAACATGACTGTTTCCTTGTATATGTAATCCAAAATAAAGATAATAAAAAAAAAAAAAAAAAAAAGTAATTTAGGGGATATTGTAGGAATTTTATTTTATGAGACATCCAAATAATTATTTTTTTATGATCATATTTTTTCTTTTCTTAGTCCATAAAAATTAATCATATTCTATTTTTTCTGAGAATTTAAGGGGAAAATTTGAATTAAATACATATGCGAACCTTTGACAATTTTTTAAAAATGGTTATGTTACTGCTGTCACGCACGCTATACTTACTAGACTGGAATGTAGAGCCGCCACGTTATGAACTTATTTGTAACAGTTGCGTGAACTTACAACACACTGCTTTTACCGTCAGAGTGATCTTGTATTCCAATAAATGAGGTTATCCCACCTCTCTGTCCAGTCCTGTATTTATTTAAGTTAAATAGCTTCAGTTTCTTCCTCTAAATATTTACTTGAAATTGTCTTGTAACGTCTAAGTATCCATCCTTTGTAACTGCGTTTTTCATGTGTTGTTTTATGATAATAAGCGTATTATAACATAAAACAACACATGAACTCAGGATTTTGTTTATTACTTTTTAGTCTTAACTTAGTAATAACATAAAGAATGGTTACACTGCTTATTTATTATAACTGTGGATTTAATTTGCAACAAAATAATGCCAAGAACTTTAAAACTCTTCTTTGTCAATCTTGGCTATTATATCTCTCTTAGAATGAACCTTTGAAAAACAACCTTTAAGCTTTCATTAGTATTTGAGGTATAACTTCTTTTAATGTGAAGAATTATAAAATCTACAGATCGCAGGACACAATCTTTTGTTTGCCCCTCAAGATCAGTAACAACTTCAGTAAAAAATTTTAAATAGAAAGAATGGAATGTAATTGGTTGTTTGGATAAGACGTTCGGTGATAAGTACACATTAACGCAGTAAGCAATTTTCTCTTGACAGTAACACAATAAAAGTTTATCCAAAATTTAAAATTTTCGAACATAAATTTTTATCAACAACTTAGTTATTGATGAATAAAGATCCATTTCTCACCCATGTACCCATTTTTTGATGTGTTTTTTTAAAAATTAATTTATATAATTATGATTATGAGCTAAGAGGAACAATGATAATAGGAACACAATAATTTAAATTACTGTTATTATTACTGTTATAATTTGGTTAAATTACTGTTATAATTTGGACACGTCTTCGAACTCTGTTTTCAATAAAGATTTTTATTAAAGAACTAACCTTGTTGTGCAGGTGATGCATGCTAAATTGGGACTCAAAGCCCTTGAATGGCGGTATGCATAAGCTAGGAGAGGAATGTGCCAGCTCAGATATCGTCCCCATCAGACCAAATTTCAGAATTACGAGGTTCGTTGTCAATTGGCTTTCGGCCTTGAAGTAGGGTTTCAATAAACTATAAATAAATCGGATAAATAGAAGTGTTGGGCTAAATTAATAAATTGTCCCACAACGGATTGAAGATATTTAATTTTTTTGCAATAAAATTTTAGCAATTAAGATTTTTGTCAATAAAATAAATTTAACTTACAAGGAGAGGGTATGACAAAAGAAATTCATTTGGGAACGAGACTTTGTGCAACAGTAGTAATGCTATAGGTATTCAAAACCCAATGTAATTCCGCCGAATGACCAGTCAAATCCGAGAAAATAGCCTTCGAAATTCATACTTATCTTAATACAAATTATTTACTCCCTGATACAACGTCGCTGTGGTATGATCGTCAGTGTACCGGAGTACTATGCAATGGGTCAGGGTTCGATTGGCGCCAGCAGCCAACTTCTTGTTTTTATTTTTTCTCCAATTTATTTTATTACTTATTTTCGGAATTAAATAATTATATTTTTTAAAAAAGACTCATTGATTTTTAAATGATATTCTATTTAATTATAAAACTACTTTACTTTTTTTAAATCTAAAACAACTAATGGTTATGATAATAATACTTATAATTAAAAAGTAAAAATAAATTAAGTAATAATAAATAAAGTTAAATAAATATAAATAAGAAGTAAAAATAAATTAAATTATAACAAATAAAGTTAAATAAATGTAAGTAAAAAGTTAACTTTGTCTTAAATAATTTTTTTATTACATACAAGAACCTGAGTGATAATTATAAAAACATTCAAAACAATTTTTTGTCATCTAGCGCACAGTTAATAAATGAAGAATTACCGCATGAATAATGTTTTTTAAGAAGTTCATTTGGAAAACACACATCATATACATTTATGAAAATTCCTCTATCTAACTCTACTAGCTCTCATAAAAATCCAGAAATAAACTAACAAGGTTATATTGTAAAAATAGGCAAAAAACTTTGAACAATAGTGTAATAACAAAATCCGTTATCCTACTGATTTCTCATTTTATTGGAGCATTCTTTGTTTTTTAAAAAAATTCTTTGTTCTTAAAAGAATAACACCTGCTCTTTAAAGACAGCTGCCATTCTCTTGATAAAAATTGGTTTTAAAAACGGAAGTAAACTTTCATGGCCATTTAGGTATAAGGAATAATTTTAATAATACAATTAATTAGATTTTAATGACAGAAGTAATTGTAGTTATACCATGTATTCGTTGTTTTTGTGTTTTTAAAAAGTAAAATATTTACTATAATTATATAGAATATCATTTAATAATCAATGAGTTTTTTTTTAAAAAAACACTATTTAATTCTCAAAATAAATAATAAAATAAATTGGAAAAAAAGATAAAAACAAGAACTTGGCCACTCGCGTGAATTGAACCCTGACCATTGCATGGTACTCCGATACGCTGACGATCATGCCACGGTGACGTTGTATCAGGTAGAAAATAGTTTGTATATAAGCTAAGTATGAATTTCAAAGGCTATTTTCTAAGAATTGACAGGCCATTCGGTGGGATTACATTTCGGTTTGAATACCCTATAGCAGTACTACAGTTACACAAAGTCTCGCCTCCAAATGAATTTCCTTCAACATGCCCTCCACTTGTTAGATTTTTCTCCACCTTTCATGGCTGAACTCTTCGATTAATCAATCAAATAAAAAATCTTATTTCATTAAATAATGGATAGAGTAAACTTGGTAAATATGGTAACTAAAAATACTTAATTGAACATATACTAAACTAAATACTTTCAATTTTTCCAAAATCAAGACTTTCAAATTTTAGAGTATGGTCTTTTTAATGGTATATGTACAAACCTCTAACTCTTCTTTCTATGTGTATAAAGAAGCTCTAAAACAAATTCTGCAATTGCCCATTTTTGACTAATACAATTGCAAGAAATATAGGCAGGAGGAAAACAGTCATCTATACATTTACCTTTTCCAAACAGAAATGCATTTTTACATATGTTGGCAAATGATAAAATGTAAAATTGTACCTTTGTATTTTTGTTTTATTTTTATAATAAATTAATGCAGTGTTTCTCAAACTGTGGGGCGCTCCCCCTTGGGGGCGTGATAACTCTACAAAGGGGGCGCGAGCATATTGAAAAGTCGAAAACAAAAGGCTATTTAAAAAATTATTAATTTACTGAAAGTAAACAAACAAAATATTTTCTGATATAATAAAATATAGAATACACATTTACACGGATATAATACAATGATAAATGTATTAGTATTATGTACAATGTATATTTTATTATTAATTTAACAATACTAAGTTAATAACTACACTCATGTCCATAAATTAAGGATAATTCAGTATCAGACAGAAATTGAACTCTAAAATAAAAATTTCACATGTAGAATTATCACACACATCTTGAAGAAGAATATGCGAATTACAGGAAACCACCAGAAGGCGCGGATAGTACGTCACAATGACGAGAGTGTAAGAGAGGGTATATAAGGAATGGTGGCAAAAAAAGTAAAATTGTTCACAAGCTCTTTAAAAGCCTTTCAGTGCAATAACCGCATAATTATGACACAGAGAAACGTTTGGATGAATCGGATGCTTGGTAGAATTCTTGGACGACTGGAATGTGGGCGTACCCAGCTGGAAGTATCCGAGGAACTTGGAATCGCCCAGAGTGTCATCCCCAAGCTATGACATCGATTCGATGATGATGGTAATGTGACAAAATGTTACAGCACAGGTCACCCCCTAGTTACAATGCCGAATGAGGACCGGTATATTTGGCAGTTACTGCCAAAAGAAACAGACAGAGCACAGCATCAGACCTGTTTCGTCAGCTCTCTTCAGTTACCGGTACGACAGTTTCAAGGCAGACCATGTACAGACGCTTAGGGCACATTGGTCTACATGCTGGTAGGCCTGTCAGATGGGTTCCACTTAGCGCAACTCACTGTCGTCTGCGATTAACCTGGAGTAGATAGCATGCATTGTGGACACCACAATAGTGGTCTTGTGTGATGTTTTCTGACGAGTTCAGGTTTAGTTTGCAGTCTGATTCTCGCCGGACTTTCATAAGGAGAGCGCCAGGTACCTGTTACCACCAAGAGAACACAATTGAACGACACCGTTACGGTGGTGCAGGATGGCTCGTTTGGAGAGGAATTATTCTTGGTTCCTGAAATGACCTGCATGTTCAGAGTGTAACGATGACAGGCCACATCTATCGGGATGTCATCCTGAAAGAACATGTACGTTTGTTTCAGGGCACCATGGGTGCTGAATTTCTGTTTATGGATGACAACGCCCGTCCTCACCGTGCAAACATTGTAGACGAATGTCAGGATATCACCCGTATGGATTGGCCAGCATAATCACAGGACTTGAATTCAATAGAGCATGTGTGGGATATGCTTACCCGACGAATTGCAGCCCGTCACCCTCCTCCCACCTGTCTACCGAAACTTCGGTGGGCATTGCTTGATGAGTGGTGTAATATACCCCAAGATCAGATTGATAATTTGATACTCAGCATTCCTAGGCGTTGTAAGGCCTGTATTGCATCGTCCGGGAGACATACTCCGTATTAACCATCATACTAACCCTGTTATACCTTTTTTTGTAAATAAGTTCTTTTTTGAAATTTGCCCTAGGGAGTAAAAATCGGAATTTTTATTAATTACGTCAAGCATATAGCATCCTTTTTGCTCTTTACCTTTTGTTTAATAAATAGACTTTACAAATAAGTCAAATTTGTTTTGCTTCTCTCTCTTTCTTTGCCTGAACTTTATTATCCTTAATTTATGGACATGAGTGTAGTTTCATAATTATCAGGGACCCCATGGGCTTGTATTAACACTTATCTTGATAATTCGTACGGTTTATAATTAATTCCTTAACTGCCTATTTAAAGTTACGCGATTCGCTCCCCAATACCACAGTTTACCATGTAGACGAGCGTATTTAGATGCTTTTTTGAGGGAGAGGAGAAAAGAAATAAATATAAGCAAATACTCTGAAATAAGTAAATCTTCCGCAAACACTGTCAAAATCCTTTTATTGCATTACAAGGCCCTCTGAATAATTTTATGGATAGCCGTGCAAAGAAAATATTGTACTTCGGAATGACGTATATACACGTCCAGAAAATCAATGCTTTGGCTGAGTGAAACGTTTATGTACGTCTGTGGCACATAAGAGGTTACAGTCATGGTATAGCTTTAGTGTCAAAGTACAATATTATTGAATTCAAAAGATTGTTACTGTATGGGGGCGATAAAAATGATGATTGAATAGTGGGTCGCGTCTATGGAAAGTTTGAGAAACACTGCTTTAAAGAATTAACATTCAAAGTGTTGACCTTCTACCTACAACAATGCAGGCTCTACATACTAAAAATAAAACTTTTAAGCAAACACAAATTATTACAAACTTAAAGAAAAACAGCACTTAATGACTACTTGTATCATAAGCTACATTCATTACTATATAGAAGGAATCCTCCTCTAGTTCGATAGATTCCTCATGGAATAAGGATGATTAACCACAACAATTGCACCCATTCCTGTCCTTGATTTTCATCATAACAGTTAGCACCCAAACAGGACAAATTCAGGAAATATTTTGTATGCTAACATTTGCTGTTGCTCCATGTTTTGCCCGTGCACCTTTTCTACGACCTCCATTGGCGATTCTCTTCTTCATAAAAGACAGGCCTTCTGTACTTTTCAGCTCTTTTGCAACGTTCTTACTACTTCCACGACTTTCATTGGTTGATTTCAGAGTTGGAATTGGACTCAGCTCTTCTAAAAATGCTGCTGCTGACTACGAGAATTTAAAAGTAGCAACAGATGAGCACTGTGCTGCTGTAACTTTGCTTAACTTATTATAAGGAATAGGTTTATGAAAGGTAGACGAACTCAAAAGACGTATTGGATGAGAGTATAAGTAAGGATAGCAATTTTTTCTGAAAAAGATCGATTTTTAAATCGATTCGAATCGTAACCTGATGAATCTATTCACAAAAAAATCGAGGTCTAAAAGATCGATTTCGAAAAAATCGATTCTTTTTAAAGTCTGCATTTACAATGTAAATATAAATCAGTTTTATGAAAAAACAAGAAAGATACTATAATAAACGTTCTCATCAGTAAATTCAGAGAATTTTTTAGTTCAGGGAATTCGACAATTATAATTATTTTTATTACCATATCGAAGTATCAGGTAAAAAAGAAGATATTTATTTTCTAAATGTATTTGTTGCATTAAAAAGTTAATAAAATAAATAATATAACTTATGTAGTTCCCAATGCTTAATATCTAAGCTTTTTTAAAAACAACGGTTTGTCAAGTTTATTGAGATCCAAGCGGTTCCGCTCTTCACTTGCGATGCTGCCATCAATCGAAAAAAGGTGTTCACAAGGGACAGATGATCACACGATACTTACATAAATCATGACTATTGAGTGAACGTGATGATAAATAGGTTTTTTTGTCCTTGTCAGTAAAGTATAGGATCATACTTCAGGTGCACAACTGCCTACCATAAATTAATGTTTAAATTATTTTTTTAAGCTCTGACTTTCCAGTGCAAGTGCATTAGATGTCAAGTAATTTTATGGTTTTTACCAACACAGAAAATATCGAATCGCAATTTTCTATGATGAAATATCGATTCACTGAATCGATTCAGTGCTACATATTGATTTTAAAAATCGAATTTTTTGCCCGAGAAATCGATCTAAGTGCAAGAGGCCCGCGCCTCTCTAGCGAGCTCTTAGATGTGTGGGAGGAAGGGAAGAAACACTCGACATGATTCAACTATTTATTCCAACACAAAGAACATACACAATTTCAACTAATAATATTAAGCGAATGTCTCAATGAAAACTGAAAGAGAAACAACGACAGTAAAACGTGAGTGACTAGGCGACTAACGAACTTGATCTTTATCTTAATTTAGGATATAACCTGTTATCCTATTTAATCTTAGTTCAAGCTTAGTGAACAATAATCACCTTATGGTTTCCTTCTAATAAGAATCATATCACTCTAACTCTAATATTATACCTGTAGTAGCATTCTCACCTATCTCGAGTATATCTTCACTTCTCTCTATCTATCTAGAAAATCACGCCTATTTATAGTAAGTTTTTACATCCCGATTCTCTTCTTCCAAAGAGCTGGCTGTGAATAGCGTGAATTGATAGCCCAAAGATTTCCCAAGAGGATTAATCAGAAAATTGCGTATAGATGCATCACAAGAGGATGGTCCGGGAGTAGGGTAAAAGCTTAACTTCATCAAATTTTAGTACTTCCCATATTACTTTCAATCTTACTGCCCATATTTGCTCTAGTGACACTATTCAATAGTTGTCATGACTGCTGTTGAAGGGAGAAGTAACGAAGCCACCTGCTTTCACCAACGGATTATATATATATATATATATATATATATATATATATATATATATATATATATATATATATATATATATATATACACTCACATAAAATTACAGTGCAGCCATTTGGGTTTCATGTAAAATCAATTACTTTTGCGAGTTAAATCTTAAGTGAGACGACTAAAATGTAACAAAAATCTGAATTTGAAGTATTAGGTAGTTGTATTTACATCAGTGTTACTCAAACTGTGGGGCGCGCTCCCTTGGGGGCGTGACAACTCTACGAGGGGGTGCGAGGATATTGAAAAGTCTAAAACAAATGATTATTTAAAAAAATTTACTAATTTACTGAAAGGAATAAAAAAAATATATTCTGGCATAGTAAAAAAATAAACATTTACACTGATATAATACACTTATAAATGTATCACCACTTTCACAACGTGTTTTATGATTAATTCAACAATATTAAGTTAAGAACAAATTCTCAATTACCAGTGATCCTAATCTTGTCATATATAAAATTATATGCAAAAATTCACACTTATCTTGATAATTTGTACAGTTTATATAATTAATCCCTTAAATGCCCATTAAAAGTTATGCTCTTTACTCTCCAATGCCACCGTTTAACACTGAGGCATACGTATGTGATGCATTGGTGGGGGGAGGGGACAATAAATAAGCAAATCCTCTGAAATAAACAAACCTTTCGAAAACACAGCCCAGGTCTTTTTATTGCATTCCAAAGCCTTCGGAATAATTTTATGGATAGCAGTGCACAGAAAAGATCCTACTTCGTAAAGACGTATATATACGCCCGGAGAAAATAACACTTTGGCTGAGCAAGACGTTTATATACGTCAGTGGCACTTAAGAAGTTTAAGTCATATTGCAGTAGTAGCATCAAAGTATAGTAAAATTGAATTCAACACATTGGTATTGCATGGAGGGGGGCTCGATGAAAATTATCATTGAATATTGGATCGCCAATATTGAGAGTTTGAGACACAAGACTTACATTATAAAATATCTGTTTGCACTTTTGTTTGAACCACAGAATAACACAAACAAATAACACAGTCGCCATGACGTTAAGTATTACCAACACCACAATGAAAATGCACAAATTCAAAACCATTACGTGTGATAAGGGTATTTGCTTAAGTGTGTCCATATTACCTTACTGCCTGCCCATATTTGAGTGTTAAGTTTACCTTCTCTCTCTCATAATAATAATAATAATAATAATAATAATAATAATAAATGCAAAAGCATTAATATATATTTGTATTAAATGCTACGAATTTTTCTTTGTAACAGTAGAATATTAAGGCGATTTCTCCTTTTTCAGAAACATGTTTAAATTCTAATTTGCATTTTTCTAAGGGTTTTCTCATTAGCTGTTTTACTGAACGGTTAATTATAGATTGCATCTTAGAACATGATACTTCGTACAGTAGTAGCATTTTATAATGAAGTATAGCTGATAAAAATAATGGCTGAAAGGTGAATAATTGATGGCTCTCTTGTTGCCTCGAAGGAAATTCAAACGGAAATTTCAGATGAAATGTTTTAAAAAGCGCTTGAGATTCACTACGAATTAAAATTTTAAACATTAAGAACTTTACTCGCGAACTGATTTTAGAAAGGTTTTGAGTTTGAGACTGTATATTTTAAGAGAGAAGCTTTTAAACATGAATAGAATATACAAAGAGAATTTTAAAGAAGATAAAAGAGATGAAAAAAATGTTTTATAGAGCTGTATTCGTGCGATGTAATGAAAACATGAAAAAAAACCCCAGCTTTCACACACAAAAAAGGCATCATATTTTGAAGATGTAATGAAAAAAATCGTAATCACTTTTAAAAAAAAAAAAGTATAAGATATTTGTTTGACATTTAAAATCGAAGTAAATATAACTGATGTAAATATTATTTTGTTTGATTTGTTGTTTTGTTTATATTTGGTAACAGAAAAGAGAGAGAGTATACGACATCGCTTTATTTATATTTTGTGAATTTCCGGAAAACATATAAATGGAGTGGTATTTAAGAAAAGCACTACAAACGTTTCTGAAGTTAAGAATGAAATATGGTCTGTATTTCTTAAAATATAAAAAAAGAGACTCAGGAAATATAATTTGTTAAATCATGACGATAGACTTCTTAATGTTGAATAATGTTTAAATCATGAGGACTATTCGTGACGATTATCTTTACAAAGTCTCACTTTCTTTTGGCATGCCAACTTGCACTTGGGAGATCTTAAGTTCTCAGAATAAAACCTATTATTCTAGCAGCCTAAGTTGTTAAAAATTATTTTAAAAATTCACCCTTTCAAAGAATGGACTTATTATTTAATTTATTATTTCTTTATTAGCAATTACATTTTTTCGTCTAATTTGTTTTCATTGTTGATTATGCTCCTTTTAATTTATTATAATCTATGCTGCTTCATTGTTGATTAAGTTACATCTAACTTATAATAAACATACACTGTTTCATTGTTGATTATATTATTTCTAGATTATTATAAACATAATTTATTTCATTGTTGATTACATACGTCTCCTAATTTACTGTAAACATATTGCTTCATTGTTGTGATTACGTTACTTCTTATACGAGTATACTATAAGCTTATGCTGCTTCATTGTTTATTACATTACTTCTTCTAATTAATTATAAAGATACGTTACAGTATTGTTGAGTATATTACTCCTTCTGTAATTTAATAAGTATATGCCATCCATTCTTGATCACATTATTTGTCTTAATTTAATGTATATATGTTCTACTTCATTGTTGATTAAATTTTTCTTCTAATTTATCATAATTGCTGCATTGTTTTTGATTGCATTACGAGTGTGCCACTTAAGTAGTAGTTTTGAATAACATAAGGCTTTACTAAGATACAACAGTCATTGATGTGTCTCAAGTTCTTAGTACTATCGAATACTTCTTTAAAATGTACCCTAATATTTCAAATACTATTTGTTCAATGATGAAATCTATAATTATTAGCAAATAATTTTTTTGAAAATGTATTCCATAAACTGTTACAAATTAAGTTAACTCTGAATCAAATTGTATTTGAATAAGATACGTTAAATAAAACTAAATCTAAAAGAAAGAATAAATACATTTGCCAAATTCATTTTTTTATTATTTATCTGAATCCTCATGATAACTTTATTCTGAAAAGCATTATTTGTAATTCTTTCCAATAACCAAATGTCTGGATCGTAACAGATAATATGTTCCCTGTATTCGCTGTAAAATTAATCAGTGGCTATTCTGGTATTCCATTTGTTATAACACATAACCTGTCTATTTGTCCATCACCTTTGTGGTCTTCGTCCGTTAATTAATTCGATAAATTCCATTTATTAGCTCCACGTAAAGGGATATTGTCCATTCCTGCTAATTTTGACTTTCGTAAATTCTTTGAGTACGAGTTTTAAGATCCATCTTTTAATTAAATCCATTTATTCGATGTTTGAATGACATTTGATTAAAATGAGATATTTACGAACCTTGTGTGGTGAGTAATAGTTGCTTGTGATAAATATAATGTGCGAAATATATAATTATTAGAATATGAATTTCTATGATATATATATATGAGTTTTTGTTAGTTTTGCTTTGTATTTTATTTGCTTTTCCACCCGCCGGGTAATTAACAAATTTATTGGATTCCTGCATTATATTGTCATTAAATTCCACCATTGTATTATATTGTTCCCAATTTTGTATAAAATAGTGTATATAATTTGTATTTGGATGTATAATGCATTTATATTACTCTATACTGTATTTATTTTATGTTGAAATTGTAATATTCGCGAGCAACGCCGTCCCTTATGTTATAATGGCGAATCAATGGGAACTTGGTGATATCTTGGCAATAGAATCAAGTTGCCATAATTTTTGACGATCAAGTTGTTGACTAGGTGACCATGTTGGCGACCATTTCTGGAGAGTTCGGAGCCTCTATGGATTCTTATGGAAGCTTGAAATTAGAGGAGAAATACACTAATTTTAAGACCTATGACACAAGTGGATCTTTCTCAAATGATCCGCGAGACCTATATATAGAGAGATACTCGTTGAAAGTCAGTTTGTATGGATTTGACCAGCGATTAGTAGTTAGTATTGTGTTGACTAGCAATAGTAGACATGACTTGACCGTGATTACCGATTAGCTCCACTGTTTAATTGGACGAGCGGTGCTTGTGAATAATCTTTTACCTATGTATATTTTAGACACTGAAAATTGTGTCCGAGAGCTGTTGGTGTGATTTATTCTGTGAATATTAATGCTGAATCCTGTATTTCAAGGAGTGGATTTTCGACAATAAATTCTCATCTCTCTTAAAGAACTCTCTTGTTCTTCGTGACTGATTTGCATAAAATCCTCGAACTGCGATCAACGTAACAATATTGTTAAACTACGGTTTGTTGCATAATTTCATAAATTTGAAGAAAATCATTCTGTATATTTATGTACAGGGTTATCATAAATCATTTATTCATTTTAAAAAAGCTATACATTCAACAGTATTACACACTCACACGTAAAAGGTATGTATAAAATACCAAAAAATCACGAGGTTTATACACCTTCTCCAAATGTCTAATATGTGTCCCTATGGTTATGTGAAACACGGCCAGACGATATTCGAGCTCATTCCTTATATTTTGTAGCATGGTCCTGTCAATTGTCGGCACTATGATATTGATGCGTTATTTCAGTTCGACTAAGAATTGCGGTAATGTTGATACATAAACAAAGTCTAGCGTATCTCCTCAGGAAGATGTCGCAGGTTGTTAAATCAGGGGACCTGGGAGGTCAGGGAAACAAACTGCTCATTTTCATCAATACGTCACTTCCAGCAATGTGGTAGTTAATCGTTTGTGTAGTTACGGTCCAGAATGGGTTAATGGGGGTGTTGAGGTATAATAAAAATACAAACTTCTCGAGTTTGTTATTCTTTTCAGGTATCTGTCGTGTGTGTACATGTTATAATTTTCATAATTTTGCCTTTTCAGAACGAATGAATAACTTATGTGCACCCTATGTTCTAATTATACTCACTGTAATATTTATTTTTAAAAGAGCAATTTTATAATTAATCCTTTGTTTAAAATCTAGTATTTTAGGAATAATTTCATCGAAAATCGGAAAAGTATGAGGTAAATTTTGTTCCAATAAGCATTCCCTTAGATATCTTTAAAGATAATGAAAAATTTGTTAATGTCAAAAAAATTGAAAAATCGATGTGATTCGTTGAAGAAAGCAATAATTTAATATATATCACGAAAATATATACAGTGGACAGTTATGAATAATAATACAAAGATAACTGTATTAAAAAATAACTATCTAGGAAGAATTTTAACATGCCATTATTGTTTCTAACTCCCTACTTAATAAACTGCTTTGTTAAATATACACTGGTGTGCAAAAATTAAGGACGAAGTCGAAAAATTAGCATATCAGCTGAACGAAGAAGCAGAGCGGACAGAAAGACCAATCAGGAGATTAAGTAAGGTGATGTACGGTAGCACATGCGCAGATATGAAGGTAAACGTAATGGGGGAGTGTCTGAGTAGTCTAAAGCATGTTGTCGGTGTAAGAAAAGTATTTCTGGCAAAGAGATTGCACGCCGTATAGCAGTTAAAATCACACCGAGTTGCTGCCTCAGAGAGAAATGGCGAATACTCAATCTGTTAGATGACATCTGGATGCTTTTACCCGAGGTCGAATCATTGGGAAGTTGGATGAAGGCCGCAGTGTGACAAGTGTGCCTGCAGAGTTCGGAATTACTCGCAGCATCGTTTCACGACTTTGGAGACAATTTCAAACTACAGGAACAGCTATCCGGGGGTTCAGTATTGGTCGTCCACGAGGAACCACACCCGCAGATGACCGGTACATTGTCTTACAGGCCAGAAGAAACTGGCGGCAGACAGCGGGAGAAATCGCTAGACACACGACACAGGCGACTGGACGAACGATATCGCGTTTTACCGTGGCCAGAAGCCTGCACGGTGGTGGTCTGTTTGTACGACTCCCTGTACGGTGTGTACCTTTTACGCCCGCCCATCGGAGAAGACGTTCTCTGTGGTGCCGGGAAAACCGGAATTGGAGAGACAATGAATGGGGACTAGTACTCTTTACAGATGAGAGCATATTCAGTTTGAGTAGCGATTCTCATCGCATACTCATCTGGAGAGAGCGGGGAAGCCGCAATCATCCCTCGAACATCATTGAAAGGGACAGGTATGGAGGTCGCGGTGTTCTCGTTTGGGGAGGCATCATGCTTGGTAGTCGTACAGACCTTCACATCTTCGACGCAGGTTCAGTCAACGGGACTCTTCTTCCATATGTGCGTCTTTTTAGAGGCGCTATGGATCTGCAGTTCCTTTTCATGGACGTTAATGCACCATGTCATCGCACAGTAGCTGCCAACAGCTCTTAGAGAGTGAGGATATTGAATGTATGGATTGGCCGGCACGATCTCCGGATCTCAATCCCATCGAGCATTTATGGGATTTTCTAGGCAGACGCTTGGCAGCTCGTACCTTACCACCGGTAACGATTCGGCAGCTTCGATTGGCGCTGCAAGACGAATGGGCAGCAAGACCTCAACAACTCATTGACACCCTCATTCTCAGTATGGGCAGACGCTGTGAAACCTGCCTAGCAGTCAGGGGAGATCATATCCCCTACTAAAGACTGGATTTTTCTTGCTGGACACCCATCACAGGAATGTTTCGGCCTTCAGTCGCATTGCGCTCCATGCTACTTTTTCAATCAAGCTTCTTTTTATCCCTCTGATTTCTCTTTTAGTAAGTGTTGCTTACATATTACACATGTCCTTACGTATTGGGGATCTTACGGTATTAAATGAGTTGATTTGGAAAGCTTTTTACAAAGTTATATTGAAAAAACCGTCTCATCCTTAATTTTGCACACCAGTGTATGTTATAAAGTTTTGTGTTAATCATTATTTAAATAAATGTTTAAAACAAATACATCACCCTTACTTTGCATGTTTCTAAATATATATAATTTTTTGACCGTATTTAGCTGTGCTTAAAGAATATACGTCATATAACTGCGTAGGATAAAATATATCAAGTTATTCTGTTAAACAATCAACTCAATGTTTTTGAAATATTTTGGAAATTTTCGACAAAATGTGTGGTTACAGATCACTACTGGGTCCCAACCGCTATTCAAGTTTTATTCTTATTTAACTATAGTTCTTTCACGTGTTATGAAAATAAATATTTAAATAATATTCTAAGAAGCTTTAAAGAAAATGACCATCCACACTTTATGGTATTTATGCAGAGATTAAGAAGATTCTCACTCGACACTCATTAAAAAAATTTAAGGTTCAATGAGAAAAGTTTCAAAGTAAATTACCAGAAAATTCAAATGTTTTGTATAATTCTCTCGTTAAACCTCTGGTGACAGGGAATTGAGTTCACACACAAAAAAAGGATAATCGCCTCTCTTTGTTTGTGAAATATACAACGCGAAGGAGATTCCATAATGTTTATTTTATGATAAAATAAATTAAAGTTTTGAATTGGAATACCAGTTCACACGTCAGTGTTCATGGTTTCGGGAAACTTATAAGTAGGTCGAAATGTTACATTCAGGAGAAATTTGGCACATTTTTCAAAAGTTCTGATTCCCCACCTAGTCAGAAAATTATCCAATTACGTTAAGATAAAGATGCACATTAAAATTATACGTACTAATGTTTTACTAATTTTTTTTATATATGTCGCAGGAAAATGATGAAATTAGTGCTTTCATCAAACCCCTAAGGGAGAGGATCAACTCACGGAAGATATTAAAATAACGTCTCTTTGAGGTCATTTCCCTGATGTAAGTACTTGATTTGAAGAAATCCCTGAACTGTTTTAGTGAAATGAGGAAATGAACAAGTCAGCATTTGTAGAGCACTGTTTTCGCTTGTTACCACTCCCTTTTACCTCTCCTGTCCCCTCGTTCGGGCCAGGCAGCACAAGGCTTCTGACATGACGCACTAAAACAAAATGATCTAAATATTTTTTAGTTTCATTTAGTTATATTCATTGCATTATCATCTTTTGATTGATATATCTCTTTTGTTTGCCTGAAAATAAGAAACTGGATAAAACTTCAATTGAAAAATGTAAACAAATTAGGGAATTCGACCACGCCCCTCTTTACATATAAAAAAGGCTTTTTCATAATTAAAAAAATATATATTTTAAAAGGGAAATAATAACTAAAAAAATTTGTTACAAATAAAGCATGAAGTTTCTGAAGTACTACATTAATGTGCTATTTTAAAAAAATGTATGAAATTCTACAACAAATATCTTTTTTTAAAAAAATACCAGCTTTATTATCTAATTATTTTGTTAATTAATTTCGAATAAATAATTTGTAATTCAATGATTATTGTTGTATTACTTACTCTACTTTTAATAATGCACCATATTTGCTAAATAAACACTTTTAAACTCTTGACAATATTATTTCATCATTTCACTGAAACAGGCTACGGATCAAATCACTTAACTTAGGAAATCACCTTACAGAGTTCTCATTTTAACCTCTTGCGTGAATTGATCATCTCCCATAGGAATTTGATATGAAAGCCCTAATTTAATCATTTTCCTGGACATATACATATAATGTTACATTTTATAATTACTTATGGACTAGCTAAGTATTTCACTAAAATTAACTTCTTTTAAAGTTTGACAAAAACTATTTACAGACATTTAACGAAATTTTTATAGACCTGCCGGTTACTAAGAGTACATTTAAGTTGTGGTGTATTCTACCCTTAATTTCACCATTATTGGGTTTCAATTCCGATAATTGTACAGATGACCTTATCATTGGAATATTGGAATCAGGAGATGAATTTACCGTTTCTATCAAAATATGAAAATTTCACTTTCATTGCTTTGAAATAGATGCCTTGCTGTAGGCTCACTCTTTCATCGATATACCCTAAAGATACGTCACATCATGAGCTGCTGTTTAAAAAGGAGTGACGACTCCTTTAAGCCAGCTCTTCGCAAATTTTCAATATGTGTGTGCCACCCAATATTCAATCCTAATTTTCATCGCACCCCCCTTTCTTAGCATAACAATGTGTTGAATTTAATAATACTATACTTTGACGCTTACGCTACCATACGACTTTAATTTCTTAAGTGTCACCAGTTATATAAATGTCTTGTTCACCCAAAACGTTAATTGCCCCGACTTATATATACGTCTTTCTGTAGTACTACCTTTTCTGTGCCCTGCTGTTCATAAAATTATTCCGAAGGCTTTGGAATGCAATCAAATGACTTTTACAGTGCTTGCGAAGGATTTAGTAATTTCGGAGAATTTGTTTATTAATCCCCCCTTTAATATACGATAGACGCGTGCCTACGTGGAAAGCGGTGGAACTGTGGAGCGAATCTCGTAATTTTTTCTCGGCACTTAAGAGATTAATTATGAAGTGTACAAGTTAAAAAGAAAAGTGTTAATTCTTGTTTAACATTTTATATATAACAAGCCCATGGAGTCACTTGTTATTATTAACTTGTTCTTTTAGTATTGTTAAATTATTTATGAAATGCATTGTGAAGTATTGATACATTTATGAACTTATTATATCAGTGTAAATGTGTATTTCATTTTTTATTATGTCAGAATCTATTTTGTTTGCTTACTTTCAGTAAATTAATTATGTTTTTTAAAAAAATTGGTTTTGCTTATACGACTTTTTAATATGCTCGCGCCCTCCTCGTAGAGTTATCATGGGAGGCACGCCCCACACTTTGAGAAACGCTATTTTAAGCCTTCAAAACCTGATTAGACATTGATTCCAAAAAGTTCTCATGGAAGTTTGAGGTATAGGATAGTCTGAGTTGCCAGGTGCTCATCCAATTGCCCAGTGATTCTCACATATTACGATGTGGCAGCGTTGCATTACGAATTTAGTTTACCACATATAAGGCCACAGATCCACATTTTCCACAAATCCAGTTTAAGACAAGACCACCAGAATGTTCTTAGAGCCACTTCTTCATGATTTGGCCTTTTGATGGGGCATTATCTTTAGGGTTAATGCGATTAAATCTCGGGGTGCTATGAATGTTGCATTTGGTTTGCAATGTTGTTCGCATAGCACCCAGGCGGAGTTTTCTATGGACGGGGCTCCTAATGTGCCCCATGAAAACATTGTTGACACCATAATACTGCCCATCCCCTTGCTTCCAGCTAAGTATGCATCTGGTGGAAGTGATAATTATTTTGATCAAATTTAAATAGTCGGACTATACTACTATTTTTCCTTCTTCTACGGCCCATAGCAGGCAAGTTCGGTAATGATGTGACGCCAGCGCTGGGATAAGAGGCGGATTCAAGCTACAGAGGCTGATGCCCAGTATTCTGAGTGGTTGCGGTACTGCTTAATGTAAGTAGAGACACACCGAGTCGAGGTCGTCATTGTTGTAGCTGCTAGTGATATCAGCCGTTTTCTTTTTTTGGTCATAGGAAACACTGCGTATAAGTCTTTCTCTAGAATCAATGTATCGTGACTGACAAGCCACTGGTTGGTGACTTGCTATGTTTTCATTCAAAGTCTACCTTCTATAAGTACTCAAAACTGCTCTCCGCGCGCGGCCTTTTCTGAAATTGATGTTCTCAGGCGTTGGTCCATAACGATTTGAGCTTTATCGAAATCTGATAAATCAATTGCTTTTGCAATTGCTTAGCTAAATACTCTGAAAAGGTCACCCGTCGAAGACCATGGGTGTGGGAAAGTCGGAAGGAAGACTACCCATATTCAAAATAACTCAACTTATTCTCAGATAAGAACAACAACGAAAATTCAATTAACTAAGTTTAGAGATACACCCAAGATTCCAAATATGGAGAGCAATCAACGAGGTATGCGAGAAACGAGAAGATTTTAATTAATCAGATCACTTACGTCTAGGCAATAGCTTCTATTTCTTAGCTCTCTAATCAACTTGGACTCCTAATTGACAAATCTTCAATTGAAATATTACAATAATCAGCTACGAAATATCCACGCATTACTTTCAAATTTAATTAATTATTGATAGCCGTTGCCAGTCTAACCTATCTCTCCTCTTTAACCTGAAAGTTTCAACTTTATATACAAGTCTTAATTCGCATGGTCACATCTTCTTCTTCGGGAGGAAGTTTTATAATAATTTTTAAGACCTAAAATTTCCTAAGCGGATTGGTTTTTAAAGGAACGTGGATAGAACCGTCACAACTCAGCATGTGGAAAGATAATGTAGTTTTACTTTATACACCTGAATCAACCACGCAATTGTGCTGTTGCTTCGTCTCCAGACTAGATTATAGGTCTTGATGAGGGGTCAGCAAATAACGACATTTTGTATTAACATGGTCAGTTTTTAACTCCATAAATGTACCTCTTTTTATATGCATGTGCATGAATAAAAATAGCGTTTTGATACCCCAGGTATATTGTCTCACTGACATCTTGGCTCTTTTCCCTTCAAAAGTCTGCCAGTCCCGGTCTATGGAAGAGGTGGTCATTGTTCAATGGCTCTTCAGAGTATTAGCTATTTCTTTAACCCTCCGGGTGGTTCGGTTCCTCCTGAAAAGTTATTCTGAAAGCATTTACTCTTATTTTGCCGTTCGCTTTAAAAATGCAACAAACTTCTTTCCTTTCCCCCTTTTAAAATATGGGAGGTCGAAGCGGGGACAATTTTATGACTTAGTTCGGTCTCTTTGTAAAGTGAGAACCAAAAATTAATCGTTTAAAGCTAGCTGTTAGAGTTGCCTTGGGCAATCTTGTATAAAAACTGTAGTGCAACTCGGTCGTTTTCTCGATATGTTCAGTCACAGTAAAATTAAAACAAAATGAAGGGTAAAAAAAGGAAAAATGGAATAAATGGTGTGTTAGAAGTTGAAAAATAATTATATTTTCTTCAAACGAAATTTATTTTTCTGTCATTTTTTTAAAATTAAAACAATATAAATATTTTGTTATTGCGATTTGAACCAGAAAAAAGTATACTGTATTCATTTTTGAATATGAGAGTGAGAAAACGCGCTCACTTTCTTGTTTTTTAAAAAAAGTAATGAGGTAAAAAGGGTAACGGCCCTATCTCTTTTTTCAAACAATAAGACAATAAATGGTGCATACGGTGATATACATACGATGATTATATTTATGAAATAAAACCAATATTTCTCTATTCAATTATATTTTTAATTTAAAATAACATAAAAAAGATTTCAATACTTTTAATTTATTTTATTTAAAATCAGATAAATTATATTTTTATGTTAACTAAATATTTTTCGGAAAAAAATTTAAATTTTCATTCCTAGTGTTCTCCTTTTTTTCTTGTATTAAATAAAAATTTCTTTTCTACATCGGCATTTTGATATCAATTCTGTCAATAATTTTTAATTTTAACTCAGTACTTCAAATGTAACATTTTCTAAACATTTTCAAGTTTAATTTTTAATCTTTCTGTTTCTTTTATTAAAAGGAAAAATGCCGCACATCGATAACTACATTTTCACACAATTCAGTCATTACAAATTCTATTGTGAGAAAAGTTCTTCCTAATTAATTTTGTCTTTCAAAACAGTCCACTTAAAACAATTTTGTTCAGTGAAGTTAACCGACAGTTCCAGAATGTATCCATACCAAATTTTAAAAACAATTTTAACATTTTGAAATGTATCCTGTATTAAATTTTTTGAGCATACACAAATATTTCCTGCTGTAGGGAAGACATAGTAAGAGATGTGGTGTGTGGTTTTGAAAGAATGTTTTCGTACGTGTAGACTATTTTTGATAATTTATATATCACTGAAGCTGATCATATAACTAGAAATGAGCCTTATTTTAATGTGTGCTGGTATAAAAATAAAACACTTTACTATTAAGCAGCCTGTGAGTTTATATTCAATATCAAACTATTTGCAAAATGGCTTACATCTTCTATTCAAATTGTAAAGAAACTGAAATATAAATATATCTTACTGCAGTCAAAAATATTCATAATATGTAAACATCCTATTGCTCCACTTATTTCAGTAAATTTTAAAAATTGTAGCTCAAAGCAATTTTTTATATTTATAAACGAGACATAAAAGCTCACACATTTATAAAACTGTCTTTATCATTTTTAAATATACTACTGTAAAAAGTATATGGATTGTAAGATCAGTTCTAAAATCCTAAAAGCTTTTAGAGAAGCATTAAACATGTAATTTTGGATGGATCAAAATTTTAATATAATACACAAATACACATGTTATTAAGCAAATACATTTGAAAAATCAAAGTTCCTTCTGAAATAAACGTAATTGAAAGCAAATGTTTAATTGCAAATGAGTGGAAATACATGTTTATCTAAGAGGTATCCCGAAAGTGAGGCAATCCTCAAACTTAAAACTCAAACTCAGTGGCACAACAATCCATGAGGGCCAGGAACTACTATGCCCATCCCAATATACGTGACCATTGGGCGCTGAGGTGCATAAATAGATGTCCCGATTTGGTGGTCTGTCTGAACGAGACCTTCAGTGTTTAAGACACGCTTGGTACTCGTTTATCGACCTAATGTAGCGGGGATGAAAGGCAGAGTCGAACTTGCCCAGCCCGTTTATAGAACCCAAGACCTGTGGTGTGGAAGCACGATACACTATCATTCGACCCTATTCGGTGAAAAATAAAACTTAATGTTGGAATCTTATATAATTCCCTAATGAATGAGGGAGTCCAAACTTTTTTTTTCATGTAAACTGTTTAGACGGAAATGGTTAATTATGAATGTTTCACAAGTTGCATAAATTAAAATTAACCGTTATAGTTTACGTAAATTTTTAAGGGTGCAAAAGGTGTATTTCGGCTGCACGAATTAATTTTAAAAGGAATACGGTGACGAAAAAGTAGTACAAATCTATCTAAAGTAGGGTTGGTTACCTTACATATTTTCAAACACAACAATGTATTGGAAGCCAATTCCACAAATAGTTGTTATAAAAATGTATAAAAAATTACAAGACTTATTTTTACATTTGTAATTTATATATATATTTTTTCCTCAGAACTTTTAAAGCTAGAGCGGCATCTATCAAAACCGCGGGTCCCTCTCTGTTTTCCCAGATCGCCCCTGACTAAGCCGGTTCTGCCATAGTAAGAGAAAATGCCGTACTTTGTTTGTCAAGATCATTTTATAGCAGATTGCATTTTTCATGTATTTTAGATGACCGTATTATATTTTCTACATCAATATCTTAGTGTTGTGAAGGTCCCCTTGGACCTCACTTTGAGAACGAGAATAAATAGGAGTCAGATAAGAGCCAGTAGCCATTTTTATAAGTAACTTTCTTTATTTGGTTTTCTTTCCCAAATAGAATCAAAGACTTATTAACAAATATATCTAAATAGTATTACGAGGTTTTAAAGGGAATGCCCTTTAAATTAACTTAAATATTTAATGATCCAATTAATTAACAGTTAGAATACCGATCACGCAGAGATTACCACGATAAGAGATCCCAGATTTATATTTAATGTTCTTATTGAACATTTAATTTTAATATCACTCGTAATAATAAGCTTTAATGAGACTTTAATTAATATTTACCACACTGCAGTTCAGCTCAGCTTTTCTCTGAGATTAAATTATTTAAGAAGAAATGTTCAATTATAAATTTAACTTCACTATAACTTTCTGCTTCAATCTCTCTCTCCTACTACTCTAACTTTATTATTCCGTTTGACTTAAATACTTTATCTAATCTACATATAACAAGGAATCCTTTCCTCATTTAATAGGTAGGGAATTAAATTTCCCTAAAAAAGACGACTCAGAAGGTTAGTGATAAAGTTCCGTATAGATTTGTCACAGTGTCTGAATTTAAAGTTACATAAAATTTTTGACATTCACATCAATGACCATTATAATTTTTATTAGTATATGAATGCGTCGTCAAACGATTACATGACTATTATTAACATATTATTTTAACCATTTAATTAATATTAAGTATAACATAGCGCACAGAAATTTTCTGAACTTTAACATAAATATTTCGAAAACTACTTCAGATATATTCATAATTTTTCATTCCTACGGTTTAGCTTCTCAGTTTTGCTTCTATGTAAGAATTTATTGTAATTGTATATTCATCAATTTTTTTAGTATATTTTTTGCTTTAACATGCAGTTTTCCACCGAATTGTATGAAATTTTCAAAATATATAAAAAATTACTAAAAAAGCTACGTTTAGAAATTTGAAATTTATATTATACTCAAAGAATTGCTAAAACTTATGGTAAATAATTTTTAACTTCGCGATGCATTTTTTTCGAAATTTCAAATAGAATTTCTAACATAAAATTTCTAGCTTTATACTGTCGATATTTCAAAAAAAATATTCAGATTTTAATTACTTATTCACTTAGCCTTTAAAAAATATAAATGTTGAGGTATTTTGCATAAATATACATTTGAGAATAATAATTTGAATGTTTTTCAATAGCTCGAATTTAAAATTGATTTTTATGTTTATTTATATGCATAAATGTCTACTGTAAATGTTTCCGTATATTTTTGATTACCATTTATTCAAACATTTAAGTTATAAAAAAATGTGGGAAAATCTTCATTCATGTTGTCTTTGATGTAAACTGAAGTTCAAGCATTTAAAATTCAAATATAATTCGGGGTAATTTAACAATATATAACAAGGCACTGTACGTAAACTTCCCTGAGCACTTGGACTTTGAAATCTAAAAAAAACTAATAGATCTTAATTAGGTTTTTTCTTTCGTTATTATTTTTATAAAAGTGTAAGAAAATGTTTCAAATTATTTGATGAAGTTTAAATTTAATCATTTTTAGTGGTTGGAAAGTTTAAAAGGTTTCAAATTTTAAAGTGTTTGGTGTTTCATTAATTTTTTTTTTGGCATCTTATAATGAAATGATCATGTTTCAAAAACTGAAAGCATTGGTTTAGATAAGAAAAATGAAGCGAAAGAATATACTTAAAAAGGTAATTTGTCTAACTATATAAAATAGCAGATTGCCCTGACACGCCCCAACTTTTTTGGTACAGTTTCAAATTAATATGAAATCAAAAGGGAATTGTAACATATTTTACTTATGCGTTGGGACTTTTCAAAACTTTTAAAGTAGAAGCTAACAAACAAACACTTCCTGGGGTCTTAAGAATTTCTTCACCGATTTTTTACGATTGCTCCAGGGTCAATACACGGGGTTCCCTGCGAGTATTAAAACTTCCTATCAGTGTCCTGCTGTGTGGTTTCCACCGTCCATAATTATCTTTCAAGATGTTAAACCTTTAAAGGGGGAAAGGATTTCAGAAAAGTACGGCTCAACCGCTTTTGAGAATGATACTTGAAGACAAATTTATACGTGCGGTGTATTTTCGAAGCATCTTTACAATGATGGAATTTTCCGTGTGGAACGCTTGGTGGGTTAATATGGAAATAAATGATTAGTCAAAAGGCTTGACAGCTGAAATATTTTTTGTTGTTAATTCTATACTTATTTAAGTAAAAAAAACATAGTCTATTCTATCATTAATTACAAGGAAATATTATACAAAATCAATATATAATCAATATTTATTAGTAAAAAATATTTTTATTAAAAACATTTAAATTTTAGTATCGAAAATTAAACAATAAGTGTTTCAGCGAAACTCCTGGAGTTCAAAACAAAAATCGGAAAGATGTCTGAAAATGATAAATAAGGAAATATTAATGAGCATCATATGAAGTTGAAATCCTCAGCAATTTCTAAAAACTGATATCTATTTTGAATACCAAATGTAATTTCAATTAAGTTAATTCTAATTTTATTCTTTACATTTTACCGATTTTTGATTTGACCTAAATGTTTTTGATGAAATGAATTTTTTTTTTACGTTTTATTATTACATTAATAAAAGTATAGATCATAAAAATTATATTCATGAATATATATATATATATATATATATATATATATATATATATATATATAAATACCTGTATGTTCACTACCTTTCTCCATTTTAATTTTTAATGTATTTTTCAATTTCTTACATCAGAACCTCATTAATCCCGACTAATTGGAATAATTGGTCGTCTGTATTAATGGTAGTCCAGAGCGATTTGTAAGAAAGTCCTAAGTACACAGTTAAAAACTTTGCTCAGTAAAAAGAACATGTGCTTTGAAATAAGAAAAAAAAGGACAAAAAATTGCTCACAAAGGTGAATTCAAATCAATACTTATATGATATGTATTAGATAAAAAAATCTTAGAATACATGACGTAAGCTTTTGTATTTGCATGTAATACTTATGGAGTTTTAATGGTATTCCAGATTAAGTGATATCCAGTTGAAAGAAATCCGGATGAATGAGAATTTTCTGCATTAGAATTACTGTGAAGATCTGTAATGCTTTTTATCAAACATTTTAATCCATTACTTGTTTCAAAAACATGCATTCATTCTCTAAAATTCTAGATCTCTTCAAGGGCCAATTAATGAGCCTCAGCAGATTTATAGTTTATCAGGCCCTCTACAATGCGAATCTTCAGTGACTAAGATTCGAACATCCCCCCATATGGTTGTGCAACTTTAACCTCTAAGTTACCACGGATGCTCTGATTCATAAAGTCCTGTTTCCTGTAATGGGTGCTTACAAATATCAAAAAGTACGTTAAATAAAAAGGTACAATATTGTACTAAAATGGTTTTGCACACCACATATATTATTAAGTGCTAAGAGATTATAATTATTTAAAAATTATTCATCCATTTCAAAGTGCTACAATGAAATCTTTAAAAATATTATTTTTGATAATCTCATGCACAGAAAATATTTAAAAAAATTAATTAAATTAAACAAATACCAAAAGAATTTGAACATTTTATGTTTGAAAAATGTTTTTTTTATCTCGAATTCTAATGCATGTAGCAATGATTATACATTCTCTATTGACGAGTGTTTTTGAACAAATTGCAAAATTAGCATTACTTTGATTAAAAATATACAGTTTTAGATGGGAAGAAAAATAACAAAATATGCTTTTTTTTAACGTTGCACAATTTAGATTAAAACAACAGATTCTTACCTATAAAGTTCATGGTTGAAATAAATAATTATTCAATTCCAACCAACCATAAAGACATATTTATAGAATTTATTCTCATTTCAATTCCTACTATTAGTTCACACTCTCCCTATATGTATATTTTTTCAAATTTTCAATCTTTTGATAAAACACTTTTTATTCAATTACTCAAGTTCAAATGTATTTTTTTTAAAACTTGTAGTGGATGACACTTAATGTTAATACAGTTTTCAAATATTAATTAATTAATTCTGTTTAATTAATATGAATAAATAGTCCAACACATACACACACCATATAAAGAAAGGAAAATCATGTTCCCTTTAGCATAATGGATAGTGCGTTGGACTTGTAATCCAACTTCGTGGGTTAGAATTCCACCTGGGATAGCCTATTTTCTGAGAATGTGATTTCTTTTAACTGTGCTATTTTACTGTAATAATTAAATTTAATGAATGAATAAATAGCAACAAACAAAAATAATAGTTCAATATCCCTTATAGAATGGGAAATGGAAAAATGCTTTCTATTTTGCCTCTTAATAGTGTGATTCTGTCATGTGTATATACATATTTATATTAATTGTAATTATTTAATAAAAAGTAACTAAAATATAAAATTTTTCTCTGTTGACCTAAGTAGGAATTGACTTAAAAATAATTTTTTATATTATTTGTTATTCATTCTTTCACATATTCTTTTATTTATAGTGCAAGTCTGACTGTTACTTTGTATCTAAAAAATACATTAACGCGAGGAAGGACTTCTGCAACATAAGCTAGACTTCATTCGAAATACTTTGTTACAAATATCCTCCATTCATTTTGATCAAACATCTTTCAGATACTCGGAATTTCCTCCAATGACGATTGGTCATTCCAGTCGATTACCAAAAAGGAACGACAGCAACAAACATTGGAATGAGAATGATTCAAAGACGTCAGAACGAATCCGTCTGCAGCGATGTGTTGCTCTCTTCTCTCCCATTTAACTTAAATGTGAGCGGAATGGAGAGGAATTTAATCTACAATTCTAGTGAGACTTTTCTCGTCTTTTTATGCTTAGGGAAAGTATGCCCTTCACATTCCCTACTGCAAGTTCTCGTTTGGCATTTGTTATTAACGAGCTTCTACTGATTCATCAGAATACAAATTTGCTGCCTCCATCTGAGGGGGTGTTCGTTAGGCTGTGATAAATGGGACTGTTTCCGCCGAGCGATAAAATCGTTTGCTGAGAATTTGTTTTTTTCTCCTTGAGGGCGAAGTTTCTAAATGTTTGGCTAGTTTTGGATAAGGATTGTTGGAGATTTAATACCCAGAAAAGCCTTTGTGCTGCTTATGTAGCCAAATAAAAGAATTTTTTCCTACGTATATGTTGGATAATAGCTGTGAATTACAACAAATTATTTTAGATTCTTTTTATTTACTAAATTCGGACAGTAATTGTAGAGTTCTTGAAGAAATATTTTAAGTAATGTAATTCACACATATTGAGTAAAGTATGTTCCATAAGAAAAATGGTTCTTTTTAATATTTAACTGTATGCGTATAATGTACTTAAAAATCATTTTGTAAATTAAATTAAATGTTTAGAATAAATGACTGTGTGAAAATATTTATGAATGAGTAATTAAAATTTTAATATTATATCTTAAAAAATCAAATAATACTATATTTATTTGATTATTATTAGCAATGATACATTTTTTAAACACGAAATTAGAAGTCAATTTGATTTTCAATCATAAGAATAACATCATCTTTAAACATACAAATAGTTCTAAGTGGCTTGTTTTTGAATTCCCTATTTGTTACAAAGGAACATTTCAAGGATGATAGTTTTCTTCCTTATAATGATATGGGAGTAACGCAGTTATCCTAAAATTACTTAAAGTTTTTTTTCTTACGCAAACCTGGTTAAAAATTAATACCAAGAGAATCATAATACATTTTAAAATAATTTTTAAGCTTCCAAAAGTCAATTTCGAAGAAAAAAAAGTCAAAACTGCTCTATGAGTTCTTTTGAAAGATAATAATATTCATCAATAAATTATGTTTTTTCAATGTATCAATATTCAAGACCATAAAGAGATAAATTATTGAAAAAATTAAGCACTTTTTCATTCAAATTTAGATAAATGTTAAACAGCACACAATTCAATAAAACTTTGGAAGCAGTTAGTTATTTTCCTATTCTTTATTCTTTATTTTTCTAAGTTTACATTTGGAATAAGGGATTTTCCCTCACTATTAAAACTCATTGTTCATGTATAATCTGATTTGAGGAATATAATATTTTCTTCTAAATCTCATTCAATAAAAAAACGAATAATTCTTGCTTTAGTAATATGTAAAAAAATCAATGAACCATCTTAACGTTATTTGTGTTAATAACAAAATGTCTGCCTCTTTTCTGCGATTTTATATTCCCCTAAAATAATGTCTAAAAGAAAAAGAACTATCTGTTTGGGAAAATTTTATTTATTCAAAAGCAATGCAATATTTTATTGTTTTGTGTTATAAAACAACAAAGAAAGTTATTTCTGAATTGAATGCTTCAATGAGGCAAAATAACATCATAGCCTGAGAAAGAGTTAGAGTTAATTAGCTGGTAGAGTTAGCCGATGTCCTTCCGAGGGCTTGCTTGCCTTACTTGTTCCAACAGGCGATTTAGATCACAACGGTTCAGGGACACGATATGACACCTGTTAATCATAGCGCAAACCTGCTTTGGTAAGGAGAAGGGAGAGATATTTGGGAATAATGCCGGCTTGGGAAGCATTGGAGATAATAAAGATAAACAGTAGAAAGTGTGCCGGGTGCAACAAGGCTTTATAATGATTTTTTTTATCCCGATACTCCTGTGTAATGCAGTAGAACTCCAACTAATCTGTGATTGGCCACCAAAAATAAATCTTTCCAAAATATTGTGTTGTAACAAAAGTGCATATGCAATTTCATTCTTAATCGGATAACTCCATTTTGCTGAATCACTTCCTATGGGATAGAGTGTATATCTGTCCATCTGTTTATCTGTACACACACACACACACAACGCACACAAACACACACACACACACACACACACACAGAGTGATGGAGGGAGAGAATTCGAGTATAGTGATAATGGGTTTCACGGCAGGGCTGTGTGGATCTGCTTTATCATTAAGAGTGATAATTTGCTGTGAAATAGACTCAGTCCTTTGATTTTAGTTGCTTTGAAAAATTTCAGTGTTGGCCAAGATTGATAGCACACTTTCGTTGCGGAAAATCAATAAAATAGTTCCCATTGCTGGTTATTCTTATTACTGCGGGCTGTTCTTTTCTAGAAACATTAAAATCTCGTCCAAGCTAATTTTTATTTAAATGCTATCACACGAACAGGTCAATTGGCTTTAGAAAGTGGTGACTCAATCCTCGAACGTTCTATAACAACAGGGGTGGCAAACCGTTTTAGGAAGAGAATCACTTCCAACTTTTCGAACAAATGAAAAGGTGAAAAAATGTTACTTACCGGCTTATTAAGTAACTTCCACACAAAGAGCACATTTTTAAAGCACACGCCTAAATAGTGGAAATTTAAAAATAATATAATAAAATAGACCAAAGCACAAACTTAAATTACATTGTTAATTAATTCAGTTAATTTTGAATGACATTTTTACCTTGTATTTGTTCATAACAGAAAACATTTGTTCACACACACACAAACGTCCGTTGATTCAAATCTTCTACAATATCTGACAGCCAAATCGTGTAAATTTGAAAAATTGATTTTTAGTATAAATTTTTAATATTCAAAACGAATTTCTTATATGTATTTTTCAATGTAGTACGGTGGTGCTGTTTACAATAATTTTGATTTGGATTTCAGGTGGGTAAAAGTTAACATTTTGCTGTGTGAGAAAATGAAAAACGATTTTTGAAAATATCTGCATTTTTTTTTCATCTTGAATACCATCAAACCTAGCAGTGAAAGAAAAGTGCAAAAATGGATATTAAATTTTAAATCTCTCATAGGTTGGAGCCCTATTAAATTTGGTAGAGAGTTCCTGCATTAATGTGAAATATGTTAATCTTTAGCACACTTTTATAAGCTTCCCTTGTATGTAACGGAATCTTTGAACTCAATTTTTACCCACTTTAAAAGGTCAGATTATTTCGAAATTTTGCACACTTGTTACGCGCCGATAACAATACAATAATTTCATGATTTTGATTCATTGTCATGATCAGGATCCTCAAAAATAAGGAATCTAAGGATTTCGAGATTTGGCTACTAATTCATTTTATTGTTTCCAGATTTGGCAATTAATTGCATATACCATTTCATGATTTGGCGACTAAAGATTTTTAAAACCCTATTAAAGCGAAAATGTTTGCACAGCAATTTCTTACCATACTATAAACAGTGTTGTTTAGTTTTTCTGAAACGGAAATAAAAAATAAAAGACTCGTGCATGTGAAAAAAATTATGACCTAAGCCGGCATTTCTGAAACTAGGGGTGGAGGCGAGCATATCGAAAAGTCTAAAATAAAACATTTAAAATAATTATTTATTTACCGAAAGGAAGCAAAGCAAAATACATTCTGACATGATAAAAAATAAAATACATATTCATACAGATATATGATACTTATAAATGTATTAGTGAAGCAAAAATTATTTACTAATTGATTTAAAGATACCAAATTAAAAGCAAGCTAAGTAAATAATGGTGACTTCTTGGGATTGTCGTATACAAAATATAATACATATAATGGTAATATGTGTATTTTATAATATTAAAGTCGCATTGTGTCACCCATCCGGTATAGTGTTTAGCGACCCTGACTTCCGTACCGTTGGGCCTGGGTTCAAATCCCGGAGAAGACATGGATGTTTTTGTATAGTGCCTTCGCGTCATGAGGGTACTTTAAATAGTTGCCAGCCATAAGTCCTCTCGTGAGTTTGGTGGGAGGAGAAGAGAGGTGGGAGCCCATGAACCCCCAGGGTGTTTTTTTTAAATATTGGGGTGAAACCGAGCTAAATCGTTCTGTCCCTTGTATGGTACTCAAAGCTACGATAAACGACAGGCGTTACTTAGTCCTTTGCTATGATGAATCAGGTCACATTAGTAACAACAACATCAAATGCATGTTTTTATTGTAGATAGAAGTAATAAATAAATTATGGTTTATATCAGTGTTTCTGAAGGGGTGCGAGAACTCTACAAAGGGGCCGCGAACCTATTGAAAAGTCAAGAACAAAAGATTATTTAAGAGAATTACTAATTTACTGAAAGTAAACAAACAAAATACATTCTGACATAATAAAAAATAAAATACACATTTACACTGATATATCACACTTATAAATATTCAGAGCTACACAATGTATTTTATAGTTAATTAAGCAATTCTAAGATAAAAACAAGTTTATTAATTACCAGTGACCCCATGGGTTTGTCATATATATAATTTAAAAGCAAAAATTAGCATTTATCTTGATAATTTTTGTGCGGTTTATAATTAAACCTTGACTGCCGATCATAAGTTTTGTGATTCGCTTCATAATGCCAACCGTTTTCCACGTAGGCACGCGTATGTGATGTATTGGGGGAGGGGGAGGAATAAAGGAGCAAAAAAAATCTGGAATAAGTAAATCCTTTGCAAACTTTGTCAAGGTCCTTTTATTGCATTCCAAAGTCTAGTTATAATTTTTCAGTGCACAGAAAAAAATCGTACTTCGGAGAGACGTATATATACGTCTGGTAAAATAAAGGCTTTCTGACTTATTAAATTCATCGTAGTTTTAGCGTCATTGTATTATTTTTACATTGTTATTGTATGGGGGGGCGATGAAAATAATGATTGAATATTGAGTCACGAGTATTGCAACTTTGAGAAGCACTGGTTTATATAAAATAAAATTAAAAACATGATTTCATGGTTAATCGAACTAAAAAGTAAAAAAATAATTCTTAATAAAAGAATAAAATGATTAATGAGAAAATTAATGTCATTGGGGTAAAAGCGTGGGGTGTGCATTTTATTCCAAAATGCACCCCTCGCTTTTACCCCAATGACATTAAGTGTAAAAATTTTTTTTTGTTCGATTAACAATCATGTTTTTAGTTTTTTAAACTATTTAGGGGTGTGACCCAATGTAATAAAATAAAGGGACACGCATTATTTCCACTCGTTAATTAAACATTTTATTAGACAAAACAAACATTTACATACATAACTAGAGAACTAACAGTTTTTCGGAGCGCATGCTCGTACGTTTACAGTTTCGATTACTGAAGATTGAAGAGGGCGCATGTTTTTACTGTTCATATTAAGAGTTTAAACTATAATATAATTTCTTCCAAAATAAACCCAAATAAAGCAAAAGTTTATTTACAAAAGAAAATATTTGACCCACTAGGCTAGAAAAAATACAATCTTAAATTTAAATTATTTTATTGTCCCTTATTATCAGTAAGAAAAGCTAAATCACACATCCTGTCTTCATTCTAGAATAGCTAGTACTCACTGGGCAGTCCAGTGTTTTCTTCCAGGTATTTTAAAATACGCTGCCTCAAATTCCAAAATCATGCTAGTGAAAAAAGGTTTTGAAATACCAAATCACACAAAAATCTGGTACATTCTCTACTCGATACATTTCTACTGAATTTCAACTAAGTTTGTTTAAAATAAATTTTGAGATTTTTTTTTTGTCTAAGACAATCGCATTTCAATAAAATCGTTAAAAGAAAAAAAATGTTATTTATTATTATTTTTTCAAATTAAAATTTTTTAAGTCTTAGAGTGCCACTGTTACAACTCGACCATGCCACACTGTGGCACGCGTGCCTAGTGTTGGCCACACTGTCTTACAACTCTTAATTGTGGTACCCCTCTTTACTTACGCCATTAATGCAAGTAAACCCTTATTACAGATAAAATGTTCTGAAACTCATCTTTAAGGGGGCATGGAAACAAGTGGAGGAGGAGTTCCTATCAAATCTAGGGAAAATAAAAAATATCTTTATCATTTGGTTAAGCAAGCACTAACATATATTTGAAAATTTTGAAACTTGGCGTCCTCCATTACACCGTTAGATACGGTAACTACAATTTTCCCTATCTTGCAGTGATTTTTCACTAACATGATATTATAAAAAATCGTGGTATTAATCATAATAATAAATCGAAAAAAGGTTGCAGGCTTAGTTAAAATCAATGTAATTTGAAAAAAATAATATTACCTGATTATGATCCATCATATAAAGAAACATTTTGCTAACTACTCCTGGCAAATTATTCAAAAGATGACTCATTTAGATAAGATTCCAAAGTAGTAAACAATGCAGAACATTCATGCCATTTGAAAATAAACAAACAGTGACATTCAATTAAAATTTTTATGTTCTTAGAAAAAAAAATTCTTTTCTTTTTTTACATTTTATTTGGACAGTTTTTGTGTGAGTTCTGTGATAATCTCGAGCAACTCACACAATTTATATGAGATTCTTTACCACATTTTAAGAGGCATTGCAGAATCAACAATTTGGATATCCCCTGTAATTTGAATTGTTCAGTTATTCATATCACGCATTGGAAATTGTTAAGCAATATTTTTAGAAAATCTACTTAAAAAAAATTAAAATGACCAAATTTTCATTTTGGTAATAATTCATCTGTCATTGTAAACCGTTCATGCCGTTTATAAATTATGGGCCTTCAAGTTGCACTTCTCTGTTGGTTTTTGAAAGCTTACGATGTACCTGTTTTGAATATTTGAATTCAATGAACCATGCTACAACTGGCAATTTTTTTGGCTGTGAAGCATTTTTGAAACGAGAAAATTGCAATATTTTCGTTTAAGGGAAAAATGTTTTCGTTATTGTTTCGTTTAAAAACCGTAAGTACATATAGTTTTTTAGCTTAAAAGTGTAAATCTATATTTAGGAGAATTTTTATATACATGTAGTTGTCCTAAAATATATATATTTTTTTGGTAATTGCAGTAGAGCCTGGAAAAATTGCCGTTTGACTAGTTGAGTAGAATTGCATACAAATAAAAAAGTTAATTAAAATTCAAATAAAACATATTTTACACTAACCAATTATGCTTAAAATTTTGAAAAAAATGGAGAAATTTCACTGTATTTTTGTCAACTTCACATAATTATTTAACTTTCCAATGCTGTGACGCTTTAAGAGGTTTCTAGAAAGGTTTTTCATTTAAAACAGTGCTCCTCAAATTTTTAATATTTGCGACCCAATATTCAATTGTAATTTTCATCACGCCCTCCTCCCCTCCAAACAATAACAATGTATTGAATTTAATAATATATTACTTTGACGCTAAAGCTACAATGCGACTTAAATCTCTTAAATGGAATGGCACCGGTGTATATAATTGTCTCACTCAGCCAAGAGAGAAGTATACATACGTCTTTCCTGAGTACGAACTTTATCTGTACACTGCTATGCATAAAATTATTCCGAAGGCTTTGGAATGCAATAAAAGAACCTTGACAGTGTTTGCAAAGGATTGACTTATTTCAGAAAATTTGTTTATTTAATCTTTTCCCTTCCCCTCCCCAATACATCCCATACGCGCGCCTTCATGGAAGACGGTGTCATTGAAGAGCAAATTGCATAACTTTCAATCAACACTTAAGGGATTAATTAAAAACCGAACAAATTATCAAGTGTTAAGTTTATGGATGACCATGGTGCTATTGGTAACTATTAAAATGTTACTTTTAACTTAGTATTGTTAAATTAATTATCATATACATTTATGAGTGTATTATATCAGTGTAAATGTGTATTTTATTTTTTATTATGTCAGAATGTGTTTTGCTTGTTTACTTTCAGTAAATTAATATTTTTAAGAGAAAAATCTTTTGTTTTGACTTTTCAATATGTTCGCTTCCCCCTCGTGGAGTTATCACGACCCCTTGGGGGGTGAGCCCCCAGTTTGAGAGACTATGTCTTAAAACAAAGGTCATTGAACTTTTTTTACTTTTCTTTAAGAGAGATGTGGAAAGGAAAGTGTTTAACATCACATAAAAGTGTATGAAGTGCAGCTAGCTAGTGATGGCAGTTCTACGAGCAGACCAATTTGCTTGCCTAGTGCTTACAGAGCTAATGAATTATTGTCCGTAAGATTAATTAAACTTCGCTCCGAGACACGCCCGACTGCAGTATATCACCTTGGGCCTCCATATTGTCCCGTTTAGGAAGATTGTACCTGGAGATCACATCCTATTCGAATAGCTATTTAACTCTCTACATAAAGCTTTAGAGTTGATTTTCTCTTTATAACTTGAGTTTGTTGATGACTAATTAGTATTAAATTTAATAGCTATTTGTATAATTTATGTAATGGATTTTACGCTCTCTTTCTTAACATGTCGAGTATAAATTAAATTAGATTGCCCTCAGAATTATCAGAATGATGTAGCATGGGGATTCTGTAAGAATATATGAATGTATATTTTTTAATCATTTTATTTCATTTGTGTTTTAAAGGCGCAGATTATTATGTGAGCTTTGAAATAACTATATCTAAAAAGAAAACATAAACAAAATTAAACAAAAACTATACACCGAATACGTATAAGCTTTATTACCACTCACAAATAAGTTTTGCATATTTAATTTTCACAAAAGCATTTTTACAAAATACTCGAAACACACACACAATTATGTGACTTTTCCTCATTTCAAAATGCAATGTGCATTTCCAATAAGACTTCTTCCAGTCAAGAGGCCGATTGTAATGATGTAGCTCATCATAGTTAAGGAGGTATGACACATGAAATATCTATTTTCACTTTTTTACATTTTCTAAAAGTTAAAATATTTCAGTTTTAAATAATATATGATAAATGGAGATAAGATAGTTTGAGGTATTTTTATTTATTTTTAAAAGAAGCCACTACTTTGTACTTGACGCACAGCGTCAAATGTGCAACACTAGTTAATACTGCCTTTCACCATTAATACATTTTGGATGACAACGCAATTTGTTTGTATACAATTAGTATAATCCTTTTAAGTAACAAACGAAATGTCTTTTTTTGAAGAAGGGAAGAGATGACTCAACACAGTTACTTTTTTTGGTTTGTTGCTAAATGTGATTATTATTGCTAGAACTTGCTGATAATGAATGCTAATTTATTTAACCAGGATTTTTTTTCTGTTCGATTAAGTTCTACATTTAATTTCTTTTTAGTAAAACGACAAATTTATGGGGAAATTTAAAAAAAATATTTAAAAATCTTGTCCGTTGGGTATACATTCATGGTGCAGGTTTCAAAAGGCAGAGGTTGTATTCAACGAAAAAGCTTTAGGATCATTAAACACATACACTCATGCAGTATACCATAATGAATGAAGTGAAGTAATTTCTTTGAGATGAAACTGATTATATTTAAAACAAAATGTCTACATGGAAAGGTTTAGAACCCCAAAGAGCCAGTTATCTTATCATACGTCTAAGTGATTCCAAAATCTACATTTTGAATTAAAAACTCTAAAATTAGGTGTAATTATGGCTATTGCACAATTCATTGTGGGACATGTAGAAAAATTAAGGACCTTAAAACATTGTGGCATTGAATCTGGATATAGCTGTCTGCCATGCATCAAAAAATTAGATGCACGTAGGATTCATGTAGTTCAACAAAAGCATTTTGAGGTCTAAATATGGCTAAATTATTAAAAATAATGAAAAAGAATTTAGAAGATAGTTTTTTTTATAGAAGCAGAGGGTATTGAAAGTGTTTCATATGCTTTTGAAAAGTATTAAAAAAAGCAAATCCACAAAAATGTTACAAATTTTTACTTTGCAGGCTAATTTTTCAAAATGGAATATTTTCCAATTTATGTACCTTTTTCTCAAAACCTAACAAATGTACAATCCTAAAATTTTCCCTTAGCATACATTTAACATGTTTACACATTTTAATGGAGAAAATAAGATACATCTAGAAAACCTTTTTAAATAAAATCTTTTTAAATTAAATTTTAGGGATAAAAATTGGACATTTTTTCAAAAATTTATAATTATTTTAATTTTTAACAAAAAGACAAAACTGAGCATTAAAGTGTTAGTAGTACACATAACATAATGTAAATGTTTTCTCCGTAAGAAATGAGTAGTTTCTGAGAAAAAGGTACAAAACTTACATAATTTAACATGGGCTCCTATGAACGTGCCAGCCCCCACCCTAAAGAATCTTGCTCTAAAAATTGGAATTAATTATCCCAGTGACTATAATACGGAAGAAAACGGAATCATTTAGCATTGCAACTAGTCTTCTGTTTGGTAATTTCCGTTTACTCAGGAATTGCGATAAAGGGAGAAAAGTAATTACTTTCGAAATCAAAAGAGAAAATATTTGGCCCCAGAATTTACTATTTGATCTATTTGATTAGGATCTGAAAGATGAAGGCATTGTGTTGAAAGTTTTACTCCCTGGAAGGGATGCAGACCGAATAGACAAATTTTTGAATACAATTTAATAATGCATTGTGTATCGAAAAAAATGGAATCGTCGTTTCAAAATGGATCGAATTTCATAGATTGCTTTAGGTTTTGATTGATGCAAATAGGTTTCTGTAGGAATAATTTTTTCAGAAGAAATTAATATAAATGTGCCATTAAATTAGGGGAGTAAAACAAATGTTGAAACTTTGTCAGCAGGATTGCATTACTTTTTATGTGTCGAATGTTTCTAATACTAAGTATTTAACACGAAATCATCATGAATAAATTGACAAAATATCAGTAAGAATTTTAGTAGAACTGCCGCGACTTCTTTTTACCGTCAGTCCTAAACAACGAAAACGATTTTCATTCTGTGATAATATTTTTCTTTACTTATTCTTTTTCGTATGCATTCTAAATTTTTTTTTTGAAAAAAAAACTTTAATAATTATGTAATACCGAAGTTTTTAAAGCAAATTCCATGTTTAAGATATTTTTAAAGAGCTACATCGGACACATGCCAACAAGTTACTTGAAAATTAAGGTTAAAAGCTTTGAACACAGAGGAATTTAATTATTGGCTCTTGTAAATGTTGTACATAAGTCATGCAACAGTCTACTGAAGACTGATAGTGTGAGGAATTGAAGATAGTTGTGAAATGACGAGGACGATAATGAGAGTGTGTGGCGGTGGTATCTATATAAACCAATAAGAGCCTCCATACTACGACAATCATTTTGGCATGGTCGCTAAGATAATCGTTTCGGATTGGAAGGTGCCCAGTTCTAATATTTCTTCATTGGTGACCCTGGCCGAGCAAAGAGAATCACAGAAGTTATGGCGTCATCTATCCACCTCAAAGGTAACCAAGCCGTCACACATGACGACGCAATCCATAAGCTGTCACACATGACGACGCAATCCACAAGCCGTCGCACTCAAAAATGACGCAGCTGCTCACATACTCGCCCTAAATATGGTATTGTTCTTTCGCCTATTCACTGAATCCCTGGTAGCCAAATGTGGCAGTGGTATATATATAAGCCAGTAGTAATCTCCATGCTACGATGACCATTTTAGCAAGGTTGCTAAGGTACTCGCTTACGGAACAGAAGGTACTGAGTTCTAATCTTCCTTCAAGTCGATAATTTAAGGAAGCGTCTCTGTCACATTCTATTAGAACATTGAAACTACACAGAAATTAACGTGAAAACAATTCTTTAACTAATACAGAAGGACGTTCGACTTTTTGGAAATGATATCGATAGTTCGTTTTTATCTATAAATGTTGCATTTTTTTGGGGGGGAGATTTACTTCTATCTGTTAGCCATGGCTCTTGACAATAGCCTTACCTCGAAGTTTCCGTGAAAGTAAATTTCTTTTTAGTACTGTCCTCCATTGCTCATCAACCGTTTTCCAAAGTACGTTCAGTGCTCTTGGGAGGCGCTTTTCTGATCCTCGTTTGAATAAACCAAAAACAGATAAGTCCATTGAAGAAGCATCAGATGATTTTACAGGTATTTCATCAAATGAGATACACTTTATTCTGTTCCTTATTCTTTCTTTACTAAATGAGCCGCACTTGGCTTAGACGTATGATTGGATACTTGTCCATATGATGGACAACTTTATCAATACTTCCGCCATCTCAGACTGCAATGTTTTAATCGAAAATGGATTCTAAAATATTCTGTGGATAGTAGAGTCAATTAATATTTTGGCTTAAATTGAGATTTTTTAAACTTTTAATTTGCCGTTGTAACAAAATCTTGTAACTGTCATGAATCTTTTTTGGGAAATTTTCTGAACACTAATGAGGCCATTTCGTACAGCCATTCTCATCAGTCCAGCAATAGAAAATTGATCTTCTTTTATAACAGTCACACAAATATACCCATGACACATCGAGTGCCATCCCAAATTTCCATTCTTCAGTATCTAGGTGTTTTTCATTTAATTTTCAACCCTTTGTTTTTCTTTCATCAATATGTTTTGGCAAAAGCCGATGAAGTTTAGTTTTAAACATCTTTTTTAACTTTAAATTTTAATGAATGAATTTACTTACAATAACGTTAGGCATTACTAATTTATAGGCAATGAATCTTTGACACGGCTGATTTTTTTATTGGATCAGAGACTTCACTTTCTTGATAGTTGCCTGCGTTCGAACAGTCTTAAGGTATCCGAATACTTGCGACAACATTTTTTTGAAAAATGGAGATATGGTGATTTTTTTGTGGTTTTTAGATTTATTTAGTACATTTTAAGAAAAAAGGCTAAAATTAAGAAGAGAAAAATAAATTATTACAACTAAAATGGGAAAAAATTGGGTAAAAATTGACAAAAAATTACATAAGTGGGGCTCGTTCTATACAGATAGTAAATGAACAAATTCTCAATTTTGATGTATTACTTATATATTCCTTTTTGAAATCACCTTCAGGTTAAGAGATATTTTAATTTTTACAAAAACTAGAGCACTTAGCTTAAATGCAATAACTGAGATTTTTACACCATTTTATAATTTGTAATTATTTCTCCTTGGAAAGAGCAATTACGTACCTTCCAGCCATCGACCAATTTTAGGAGCCATTTTCAAAGTAAATCTTCTATTTTATATTCTAATCAAAAGAAAACATTAGCAGATGATTGTTCTGAAATTGTTAAAATTATATCTAAAAAAACAAGGGGAAAATAAATTACAAAATCATTTCCCTAAAATGAAAAAAAACTTTCTGCATTTTTCGTTGGAGAAAAGCTTCAATTCGTATATCTTGCTAAAATGAAGTTCGTTATTTATATGTTACAGATTATTTTTATTTTTAAATTCAATCTTGAACTTAGTCTTCCTTTTTCGTCAAAATCATCTTTTTTGGAAAAAAAATAAAATGTTTTTTTTTTTATTAAAATCATTATACGTTATACAAGTTTATAGTGTGCAACAATGACTCATAAATGTTTTCCTTAAATATCCATTGTAATTTCTCGTATGTAACTTTGTCAATGAAAAAAAAAAGATACCTAACTCACATGTTAACATTTTAAAGCGGTCAATTCTGCAACTTGCAAAAAAGAATAATTTATTTTACTTCCGAATGAAATTTTTTTTTCATCGAAAAGTTGGAAATAAAAGATTACTGAAGAAAATAATTACCGTAAAATCCGAGGTATAATGCGCGCCAATACTTTCCCGTTGTATCTTTTCATTGTCAGGTATATATTTGCCTAATAATACGCACCTCTTTTTATGAAGAAATCTTAAATGTATTTATGCAGTGCTTTCATGTTTTGAAGTCATTTCATTCTAGGTATTATCCAAGGATTTTGAAGAAATAGCATATTTCTAGAACTACAACTCTTTAAGTTCTAAAGTATGTTGTTTCTATTAAATAAACAGTATTTCGATCTATGTCAAAGCCTATTTTTTATGCTCATTTCTATTTTTTTAAATTTTAAAGCTGTTATTTTTATACACGACTTACAACGTGCACCCACAAATTTCGATCTTATTTTTAAAATTAAAAATGCGCATTATATTATTGTATACATTGCAACACTGTATTTCACGGCACTTTACTGAAATGAAGCAAAACACATACAAAATACACAACCTCTGACAATGAATTTCGGTGAATGAAGACAGAACGGCCTATCTGGCAACAATGGCGAAACAAAACGCTGCACATGCGTAGCGGCCGATGTTCAGTTGTACCGTTACGACTCATTTGTGTTCGGGGAAGAGGTTGTTTCTCAAAGTGATTGCTTAGTATATTCATTCTTAACTGAGAACAGGAAGATGAACGATTAAACAAATCGATTTAAAGTTTTGCTTTAAGCTTGGCAAGACACCAAAAGAAACTTATGCGATACTGGTACGTGTTTATGAAGATCAAACACTGTCCATGAAGTGTGTGTACAAGTGGTTCATCCGTTTCCGAAAAGCAGATAGAGTGTTTCTGACAACTCCGTGGTGGAAGACTGGCAAACTCCGTCATTGACGAAAATGAGATAGTGAGGTCGTCCATTAACTGTGCTCACGATAGCTGATGAACTGCAGATTAACCATAAACTTATGTGACAAATCGTTACCTAGAATTTAGGGATGATAAAAACGCGTTATGGTAATTGACGATATTTCTAACATCTAATGAAAAGTGACGAAGCTTTTAAACTCTATCCCAAAAGTAGACTTCTTGCAAAATTTCCATGCCATGTATAGCAGATCTCAGTGGGGCATAGTAATGGAAAGTGAATATTTCAGTAAAAGGTTGCTCTTGTTTTAATATTTAATCTACGTTCACTGAATTTTATTGTCGGAGGATGTATATTCTGATATAATAAAAGATAAAATAATATTTGCACTGATATAATATTTTTATAAATGTATCAGTAGTGCACAATGTATTTGATATTTAATTTATCAATACTAATATAGGAATAAGTTCAATAATTAGTGATGACTTCCGTGGGCTTGTCTTGCAGAGCAGTTTTCAAAGGAAGGTTTAATATTAGATGACACTTTTGAGTTCTTTTTCTATATTTAGTTGAGATAGATAATTTGTCTTCAAAGCAGCCACGGTATAAAATTTGGTTTTACAAATGTGGGTTTTTAAAAATAGAAATAATATACGAATGGCCTTATTGTATGGGGGGGGCGCTTATTTTTTCTGCAGCGTTTTGAAAGGGGGTGCGAAGAAAATTATGATTGAAAATTGTGGTCGCAAATATTGAAAGTTTGCAAAGCACTGTTTTAGAGTAATATATTTATTTTGATCCTCAGCCTTACAATGAACTGATGTTTCATGAGCAAAGGTCATTTTCATCATGTCTTATGATCTGCTATGATATATGAATGATATTTAATTAAATGCTGCTATTCTAATATAGAAAAAATACAATTTGCTCCAAAATTCAGCATCCAGCGGGTGAAAGGGAGAGTCATAACAGTTTGGTGGAAAGTAAAATAAAAATTCCTTATCACACATCGGTAAGTATAATGACTACTAGAATATTTTTGAAAATGTGAAAAATCGACACCCTCTATCACATCATTAGATTCTGTTGTCTTAATTTTCACAATTTTACACTGATTTTTCAGTAACATCATTTTACATCACCGTGGTATTAATCACAGTCACAAATCGAGCAAAAAAACTTTGCTGGGTTAGGTTCAAATTACGGCTGGTTGAATCGATTTGAGAAAATGAGGGCACCTAATTTTGACTTTCAAGAAAAATGAAAACATTGCAAACAAACCCCTGGCAAGTTGTTTCAAAAGAGAATTCATTTAGTTAAGACAGTGCTTCTCAAACTTTCAGTACTGGTGACCCAATTTTCAATCATAATTTTTATCGCACCCCACCTTATACAATAATAATACAATACTAATGCACTTCGACTCTAAAACTACAATACGATTTTAATTATAAACCGCATATCTTCACAAGGTAAGTGTTAAATATTGTACATATGTGTTATTTTTAAGTAATATATATTTTAAGTAAATTACTTTTAAGTAAGATGATAGTGTTATTATGCAATTTTTTTTCTCTAATGTTTAGATTAGAACTGGTTGCAAAATGATATTTAATTAAAAATGTGTATTCCCTTCATCATCCATTTCTATAGGTACGAATATTATTAGAAAAATAGTCTAGTCTATGTTGCTCTCTATCATATTCATCACATCTGGCAAAAATCGTGGCAAAACGTTTGCGTGAGTCTGGACAACCTATCGGACGTCTGCGCAAAACATGTAAAAAAGCTGCACCTGGCAATATTCCATTCAGTTTTGGTCGAGTCGATACTTCTATAGCTACCGAATCTGTCTTGAATGTACATTTTACAATTTACGCATTAGTTGTAAATCACGGTATTAAGTATTTATGGCAGTAGATTAAAACAAAATCATAGATATATTTTTAAGTCATAGAGAACATTCGAGGATAATAAAGTATCAACAAGTACACAGAAGAACATGGTTACGAAAATTCAATCAAGGATATATTCTAAAGATTATTTAAATTTGGATTTACTATTACTATTACTGAAAAACCCTGGGTAAAACTTAAATGTGTACTTACTATGTGTGTTAAAACTTACAATTCTTTAAACAACATGGGGTAGTTGTTTTTAAAACCATATAAAATCAATTGGTCATGTTGGCATGGCATTTTAAAAATTATTTTCTTGCTGAGGACAACTTGATATCAAGTTAAGAATGTGGGTTAGGGATTCATTTTACAACACTTCAGAACTGTTCTCAACTACCGAAGAAGAAATCTTCACATTCACATCCAGTGACATAGTTAAAAGGCAATTTTGAAATAAATAGCCCTTTGAATTTAGGGTAGAGGTGGATGATAATTTTCTGCACTGAAAACAAAAGCATTTCGTATACTATCACCATTTTCAACATCCTAACTTTCTGAAACCGGATTTTCCGCTGTTTCTTTTTTTTAGACAAAATATAAATCTCAGCTAAATATAGAAAAATAACTCAGAGTGTCAATTTCTAATATCAAGCCTTCCTTTGAAAAACTTTGCTCTGCAAGACAAGCCCATGAAAGTCACTAATAATTATTAAACACTTGTTCTTATACTGGCTGAAGTACCCACTCTTCACACGAGTTTATTTTTTTAAAAAAATAATGCATTATTCTGGATATAATAGCTTAATTGTAAGGAAAGTAAAACCAAGTGCATGGCAATGCATACAAAGATGTAAAATGATTTTTTGAAATGAATGCTTATATCTAGATATATATTATAAATGGGGAAGTTTGTGAGGATGTGTGGCCGTCTTTCACGCAAAAACAACTGATTGGATTTTAATGAAACTTAACAGTAATATGGCTTATACATCAGAATAACACATAGGTTATAATTTATAAAGATGTTGTGTGAAGGGTCCAAAATATAACGATATTTGTCAATTAAGTAGGAAAATATACTGACATATGCAAGTAATTCTGCCGTGTGCTGCAAAAAAGCACACGAGAGCATATATCTATCTTTTATTTGTGAAGAAACCGTTTTTGATTGGCTACGTAAGGCGTTTGCTTCTATATTATTCCTGTAATCAGCGTAATCCCTAATTTTTTTTTTAAATTTAAGAATAAAATTAAATTTTGAAGGGAGAGGTTGTTATAAATCTCTCTTTTTTTCAATATATTTTTTTAAGATTTTGTGATGCAAATTTGGTAGTAAGAAATTTATCTTTTTTCAAAATAAATACTTTTATAGCTTCTGATACTTAAAGTAAATAAACGTTCTCTTTCACACTGTTTTATTTGGACAAATTTTCAAAATTTGTGGTTAGTAGTTAATTATAACGCTATAATTTTAATTGAATAGGCAGATATTGCATTTTTAAATATAAAAATAATTAAAACTACTGTACTGTATTTTTCGGAGTGAGTGAGTGAGTGAATATTAACATCGCACTGTTCAGCTACACGAAGACTTTTGGTGACGGACCACGTAGTTTTGAACCATGGTCAAGTGACGTGGACGACACCTGAGGAGGCACCCCTTCCCCTAACTACCACACCAACTTAGCAGGAATATTATTTGAAAACCAACTCTTCCAAGATATATGGCAGCAGCACGGGTACTATGATGATTATTTTAACGGGGAAAGGGAATAGTTTTGTAGCCGATATTGCGTTTTCAGCGGATTGCAAAGATTTCATTTTTATCCAGAAAAAATAGTTAATGTGAAAATTTAAGTGTCTTATATGTTTTTGTATGTTATTAAAGACCTTAGAAAACGATTTGACTATTTATTGTAAGTGAACGGTGTATATGATTAATTTTACAGTGGAATATCTTTAATAATTTTTTAGCTCTAACGGTTTAAATTTCCCAAAGTGGAGTATTTTAATTATGTATATCCCTTAATTTTCAATGTAATGATCCGAAAAAATATCGCATGAAAAAAACTGCAGTAAATCATAATGCGGCAGGGGAAGCATTAACGTGCATCACTCCCCTACACGACGGGTCTTACAAAACTCTAATAAAGCTCGAGCTACAACAGTAGCTAGCCATTTTCCAACTGGACTCTATCGTCAGTATTTCGCTATCTTTTTCTTTGAATCGCTATTATAATTTAAGAAACGGCGTTGCTTGCGAATATTTTAATTTTAGCATAAAATAAATACAACAGAAAGTAATATTAATGTATTACACTTCCAGATATAAATTATTTATACTATTTTAAGCGTTCATTACACAAAACTTATAACAATATATTACTTTTGCTGAGCAGAGATCAGCTTAGAGAGGTATTATCAAAAATCGATCCTCAAAAGTGCTGCGGGGAGATATAATTAGAAAAATCCTTTTTATCAGCTGTTAAATCTACAGACTTAAAATTTAACAAAGGTGTTTTTTTCTTTTCTTTTTTGTTCAGCTGAGATATGCAAATAGCTTTTTTTGTTTAATTTGCAATTCATGTAAAATTATCTCATTAAAAACCTCTTTATCTTTCAATCTGTGTTGTTTAATTTTTCAGTTCACCCGTGCGAAGAACGAGTAAACCAGCTAGTTATAAATAGTTTTGAACGAACTGTAATTTTAAGCCTTACAGAATTAGCATTTAGATATAATGTTAAGTAATGAAAAAGAAAGTAAAATTCTAATAAAGAATAATTGTGTTATTTTTAATATTTAAAGCGAGAAAACTTCAAAATGTTTTAGCCCGGGATCAAGGTGTACTCGATAATAACGTTAATGTTCCCGCAGAGTGACTCACACCAAATCTTTTTTTTTTAATAATTACTTTTACTGTATGCTATAAAAATCACAATTTCAGTGAATAATTTAAGTATGAGAAAATATACGAACCTATTTCAAAGAATTTTCAATTTGTCTTCGAAAATTTGAGAAGAAATCCATTAAAACTGAATTAAATTGTTTCAGATGTGCGTGACATTAATAAATGACACTAATCACAGATACTTTTCGCTAACATTCAATTCGGTGTATTCAGTGTAAAAATATGGATATTAGTTCAAAAAACAGAATTGTGTTCAACGTTTTTCATTATGCATTATATGTTTCAGAATACTCATAAAAAAAATATTGGCCAAATAATTCTTCAAAGTGCTCAATATGATTATCCATATATCATCACACTCTTTCACATGGAAAAAGGCGAATCATAAATAATTATATATATATATATATATATATATATATATATATATATATATATATATATATATATATATATATATATATATATAATAAATAATCAAAACATAAAAATACGCAGATAGTTAGAACCTAAGATAACTATACTAAATTGGAAGAAATAGGCACAGTAGTACAATAACAAACTCCTGGCCTTAGGAACCAAGATTGCAGGATTAAACAAGTTTTAGGGCTAGCCAACCTTCACCTCTAGTTTGTCGTACTACGTACCAAGAGGAAAGGAAAGAATAACATTTGGAGGAATTTAAACATTATAAAAAATCACTAAACTAATGAAATATAATTGTAAAATTATAGCCTACTAGTATTCACATTATAGATTTAAATTCGATGCAAAACGTAGATAGTGAGAATTACATCGGGAGTGTATCAACTGGTTATGTTTCTCGCCAAATACAAGAGAGCGAAAAGAGTTCCGCATAAAGTTAAATTATGATAGAATAATATAAAGTTTATATATATATACTTTTAAAAAAATCTAAAATATATATTGATATAAATAATAGTGTACAATATAAATAAATCCTAGAAATATTTAAATATTATTGAATTATTAAACATCTTGCGCCATCTATTTAATAATTGTATAATTAGTTTAAAAACCCATAATGTCAATAAGTTATTAATACAAATTGCATATCATTAAGAACTGTTAGAAATATAATTGTAAATAAAGTTAGCAGGATATCCATCTCCTGTTTGTTGCATATTGTTTGATAAAGTTATTAATGTTTAAATAAATATTAGCTTTATCACTAATTGAAACATTATTACGATAAATATAGTTAAAAATAATATTTCTATCTATAGATATTGATAAATTTGAATTCCAGTAAGGCAGTTTAAGAATGTTAAAATTAAAGGCATCTCTTTTATCATAAAGATTACTATGTAATTTCAAATCCTTAATATACAATGTTACATCTAAGTAATTAGTTTTAAATGGATTATTATTAATTTTATTTAAGTTTAGGTAAGCCGGATAAAAATTAATATTGGGATTTAAATTATAATTTTAAACAAAAATATTTAAATCATCAATATATGTAAAAATGTAATAGTCATTATTAATAATATAATTATATTCATAAAAGTGTAAATATAAATTAGCAAAACTATTGCTTGCTGGTCTCTTTCTTGTGGCAGGCCTTTGTATTGTTTATATAATGAACCCTTACAATTAATGTAATTTTCTTTTAAGACAAAATCTATCAGAGTTTTAAATTTGTTAAAGTTAATATTAAGACTATAAATACTATGTTTTTCTAAAATTACTTTAATAATATCATTTATATCAATGGATCATCAAAGTTATAACTATGAACTGAATAAATATTTTTATTTTTGAAAAATCTATAATATCTTTACTATTTTTAATTATAGCCTTATTACATTGCTGATTAATAAAGTTTTGTATAATATTATGAAGTAATTTGCCTGCAGTAGTAATATATGTTTTAAAACCATTTGTCACAGTTCTAAATTTAACAGGACTTTTATGGAATTTTGGTGTTAAAAATATATATGGATACTTAATTTTAGGAACACAAAAACCAAATCTTTTATACAAAGCACAATAATACGATTACTAATTTCATTATGTGACAAATCTATTTTTTAAAAAAGATTCATTATTTAAAAAATATTCATTACGCATATTATAATAAAATTACTTACAAATCACAGCATAGTTACCAGGTACTTTATCAATGTAAACTATGATAAAATCCTTTTGTAATTCATAAATTTTCAGTTTTATATTTATCTTTAACAGTAAATTCATACTGAGAATGGTAGCTAAATTTCATAAGGTCTTTTAAAATATTGTACTTATACTCATAAAATGCCTCTATAATGTCCATATTTAAGTGCAGATTTTGTAATAAAATTATTATTTTTTTAATTTGTGTTTTAACAGTATTGTTGTTTTTAGAAGCAGTGTGATGTACCTCCCTCGAAACATCAACGTGAGCTAGAGGTGTAGGGTTAACGAAAGAACTCGGATCAAACATTATCTTAATATGACTTTATTAAGATATTCAACTTAAACTTTTAACAAATTTAATTACAACAGTTAATATGAGAGAATCTACGATGACGCAATGCGCAACACACAATATAATTCAGACCAATCTCAATAATCGAACCAGTTAATCTTCAAATATACTAATAAGTAATCAATCCTACCTTATATTATTCTGTAATAAACTTGTCTTTATATACAATGGTATGTAGCTTGACGTTTAACTTCTAGTCGAACACCAATATGTCTGTCCACGACACGTAGAACTTAAATCTTGAACCACGAACTTCAATAATCATCATCTGCCACAACGCACGTCAATTGTGTAACATTCCTTTACATTGCCATCACGCTTACTCTAAGATCCTATATTTATTCTATATTATTTGCATCTCTTCACTTCTCGTTTCTTGGATTTGGTTGTAAAATAGTTGCCATTATTCTGGCCCAAAGAACCCAAAGGACTTGTTAAAGAAAAGACGCGTAAGACGTCACAACAGTTATTCTGAAACTAGTGCCTTTACTCATTATCTCCCTTAAAATTTTGTCATAGATTATGTTTAAGTTGCCAGTAACTATATGTTTATGATGACCGTCAAATAAATCATTATAGTTTTTACATATACTGTCTTCTATGTTAATAGAAGGCGAACTATTATTGTAACTTAAGATAAAACTGCCCATAGTTTTGTTATATTTAAATGCTTTCTTAACAACCACGTTTCTAACAGGAAAAAGTGACAAATGTCTATTAAATACATTAGAAAAATTAATTTTGTCAAAAGTTTTATTCATGAATAATAAAGTGCAGTACTCTGTAATAGGCTCATTAATTTTCTCAACATTTATTTTGAATTTATTAACCAGACAATTATAAATGTCTTTAATAATGTGTACTGCATGACAAACCTTTAAGGAATTATTATTTAAGGATTCATTTAACAATACAATTTTATTTTTAATAAGACCAAACATGAAGTATTTGATCTTCTTGATATTAAAGTTTTTTTTCAAAAAATCATCTATAATAACTTTAATATTGTCATTTAAACATATTTTATCTCTAATTTTCCTTTTAGTTCTTTTACTTCTAGATTTTCTTTTAGAATTATTATTTAAATTGTTAACACTATAAAAAAATTCCTTATTATTACTCTGTAATATTATTTGCAGCGCATTTTTTGCAAAATCTATAACATTAAGACCATATGGATGTATTGTATTAAAACTCCTAATAAAAAGATTTCTCCACCATAATCTGTGCTTAGTATTTGGAATAATTTTAATGATAGAAATTCAACATTTTTGAAGTCATGCATATTTATTTTTTGATTAGAGTTAACCATTTAATATTGAGTTTTTTTTAAATGCAGTCATTTTGCTTGACGCTCAGTAGCTGAGTGGCTAGTGCATCGCGCTTCCACACCACATGCCCGAGACTCAAATCCTGGGCTGGTCAAGGTTGAACAGACATTCATCCGTTCAGTGGATCTATAAATACGTATTAAGCTTGCTTGGGAACTTAGCCCAGGGGGTTTAGCGTCAAAGTGACCATCTGACCGGAACATCTGCTCATGAACCTCAGTGCCCAATAGTCACGTATACTGGGATGAACACAGTAGACCTTGGTCCTCATGGGCTGTTGTGCCACTAAGTTTGAGTTTGAATTATAATCAAATAATACTTTCTGGATTTTTTCTCTATAAGTGTGAGAATTATTTGGAACCAAATACATGATTACGTGAATTAATTTCCTTAAAACATTTTCAAGGGGGTCCGCGAATGACATTAACACAACACAATCATTTTTTGAGAGGAATAAGCGGATACCTTTGTGCATCATCGGGTCGGTAATAATGTCAGGTTAAACGGGTCAACTATGGTTAAATAGTATGACAAAATAAGTCGCACTTTATTGCAGCGTTTCATAAACTCTGCGGTGTGCCCCCTAAGGGGGTATGGCATTCCTATGAGGCGGGGAAGGGCGTGAGCATATTGAAAATTCGAAAACAAAAAATTTAAAATGAGTATTAAATAACTGAAATGAAAAAAATTAAAATACATTCTGACATAATAAAAATTTAATGCACATTTACACTGATTAAATAAACACTGCTGGCCACCGTAAATGCAACACCAAGAAAGACAAAAATAGCACAACAAAATTTATTTTGTAGATAACATGTTGACCAAGTATCAAATGATCAAATTTATTGACTTCTGTGAAGTGTGGTTCCTGCAAGAATCAGTATCCAGAGTAGCAGCCATTGTTGGAGATCACCGCTGCCATACACCTCGGCATTGATTCAAAGAGACTTTGGATGTGCTCTTGGGGTACAGCATTTCAAGCAGATTCCACACGTTGCCAAAGTTGATCTGGTGTGGCAGCTGGGGGTGTAATCTAGGTCAATCATTGAGCAACCATGGCCCACATGTTTCCTATCGGTGAAATATCTGGAGAGCGAGCCGGCCAGGGAAGCAATTCAATCTGGTGATTGACGAAAAACCTTTGGCCAATGTGTGCCACGTGTAGTCACGCATTATCCTGTTGAAATATTGCTGTGGCCAAGCCCTGAAGGTAAGGAAGGATAACTGGCTCCAACACCTCGGAGATGTAGCGCTGGCTCTTTAAAGTACCGGCAATGCGTATTAGAGGAGTGCGAGAGTGATATCCAATACCGCCCCATAACATAATACCCAGTGCAGGACCAGAGTGGCGGTGCATAACGCAGCTGTTTAGCATCCTCTCCCCATGATGTCTTCAGACTCGTATCCAACCATCATGGTGTTGCAGACAGATGCGTGACTCGTCAGTAAAAACAACATCATTCCATTCCGCCGCCATCATTCTTCTTTCACCGCACCATTGGTGGAGGAGACGTCTGTGGTTCTGCGTCAAGGGTAGAACAAGTAATTGACGTCTTGCGGACAGATCACTCTGCTGTAAACGGCATCGAATGGTACGCGCAGACACTGAATGATGCGTTAAAGACTCAATGAGCTGTACTACGGTTCGTGATGTGACTGTGTGATCCGTCACTGCCATGCGCACAATTTGGCTGTCCTCAGGTGAAGTGGTGCACTAAGGTGGATGTGATCGACCACGTCGGTCCGTCGTACCCTCCTGCATCCAATGGTCACATTTCCGCATTGCAGTTGTTTGGTTTCGTCCAACACGACTACCGATTTTCATGAAAGATAATCCGCAATCTCGGTAGGCTACTATCCTTCCTCTGTCGAACTCGGATACTTGCTCAAAAGCTGATTGCTTTTTTCTACGATAGATAACTGATCATTTTTGAAAAAAACCATAAGAAAAACACTATTTCCGAACTTGAAATCGTCGAAATCTCCAAGCCTTAAATAGCGCTTTGAGTTAGCGCCACAGGCGTGCGTGATATGAGTCTGAGCTGAAATTCTAATAATTTGCATATCTCACCTCCGCTAATGCAAGTTGTAAATTTCATGTTATTTGCATGCTTCCTTCAGGGTGTTGCATTTACTGTGGCCAGCAGTGTATTTATAAATGTATCAGTACAGCATAATGTTTTTGATAATTAATTTATCAATGCATTAAAAACAAGTTTGTTGTTGTTACTTACGCCACCTGATTGACAGTAACATCAAATCAGGGTCCACGAAATTTATCGTTCGTCGTTAGGGTTAGCTTTGAACACCATGCATGTGACAGTACGATTTTGTTCCGTTTCACCCCAATTTTGAGGGATCACACACTGGGGGTGGTCAGTGTCCTTCCACCGCACTTCCCTTTTCACCAACCTCACGAGAGTACTTGCGGCTCGGCCTATTTAGAATATCCCTATGCAATGAAGGGACTATACATTTGCAAACATCCATACCTTCTACGGGATTCGAACCCAGTCCCTACGGCACAGCAGTCAGCGTCTCTAATTACTTAGGTTTTTATTATTAGTAGTGCTTTTTAAAGAAATTTAACAATTAGTAGTACCTTCCATGAGTTTGTCACATACATAATTTAATGCTTATTTTGATATTTTTATGGTTTATAATTAAATTCGTATTGAAGCTTTAGCGTAAAATTACATTTTTATTGCATTTAATACATTGTTATTGTAAAAGGAGGGGGAGATAAAAATAATGATTGAAAATTGGATCGCAAATATTGAGAGTTCGTGAAGCACTATTTAATAGGATATTGAGGCAAGAATTAACGGTTATAATATATTAATGTTTGATTGCTTTTATATTAAAAAAATATTCCAAATTCGGATCCTATTCAACATTAAGCGAAAACAGTGCTAATAATAATGATTTGATTATTTTAATTACTGAAAGGATTTAGCTCTTCTCCCTATCTTTAAAGAATTAAATTCTTTCTGTAAATAAGTTTCTTAGCAAAATGTCATAATCCTGCTGCTATTATTACAGAAATTTTCCTGTTTGTATACATTTTAATTTTAATGCAATATCTATCGTTCTTTTTGAAAGAATAAAATTTCTTCAAAATAAGTGTAGTTCCTTAGAATTCTAGAAAATAATACTTCTTATAACTACAAGAAAAAATGTAGATTCTTAATATAAATTAATAATGTTACAATAATTAAAAATTAATAATAGGAATTTTCTTTTTTTAACATAAATTTTAAATATTCCGTAATATATATAGTTGCTTGGAAAATAATTTTTTTTATTGCAAACAGTGTAGTAGCTTAATATTTAAGTTTTCCATATTTTCATATGTTTACTTAATATAGGTGATATTATGATTTAGTGTTTCTGTATTTAGGACATATTTTGAGACACTTAAGAGTTTCAATATTTTCTGCATTATAACAATTAAGAGAAGAAAATAAATTTCTCTAAACTCTAATCAAAACTAAAATTCAAATTCAAATTTTGCAACTTGTTAATTTTTGTGCTCAATTTTAAATTTTGAATTTAATTTGATTTCTGTTTAAAACATCGATGAAAATGTGTGTTTTTTAAAAATATGAAATGGATATTAAATGTTTTATGATTATATCATTAGACAAAATCTTTTATACTAAACAATATTTTGAGAAGCTGCGAAAAAGATGTATAAAAACGAAGCACATGAAAAGAGAAATTATATTTATTTCACTGGAAAGCATGTTGAAACACAGATCATCAAATGTAATTATAATACAGAGAAAAATTTCTAGTGAGATAACCACATCATACGAACAATTACATAGATGAAATCACAAGATTACACAGTGAAGATATATTCTACATGAAAGATTACATGGAAAAAATATACCTGAATGAATGCGATACACATCTAGATCATTATTTGAGCTATTCTCATTTTATTAATATCAGTATCTTTAATATTGCTCGATTTTGAAAAACAATAAGAATGATATGAGCTTTATACAATGAACTTTACCAGATGTGCAATCCAAAATACATTTTTTCACATCAATAGAACAACAAAATGACAAACGTACATAAATATTTAAATTGTGGTAAATATACACATCTTCTGCAGTGTATGATGTTTATAACAGAATAGATACCTTTTTCCGTCTTAGAGGATATGTTTTTATCAATATAATGTTTATAACATGTGAATTTACAAAACTTAAAAAAAAAGTTACTTTGTCTGTCAAAAGTTTTTATTTACCACACTATTTCTTATGAAATTGAAGTAAAAAGGTAGCTGTACAATATGCTATACTAAATGTAACATTTCAATAAAGGAAAAAAGTGTCTCGATTTTAATGGTTAAAATATACTCAGCTTGAAGCTCGAAGAATTATAATTAGGAATGTAATTATTTTATTATGTAAAATTAAATTTTCTCCAGTGCATATATAAACGGATTTATTTATTTCATTAATGAGTTAGTCTAAATTTGGCTGGGAAGCTGCCACTAGATGGTGCCCCCATGAAATGACTTTCATATTTGGGGATTTGCCGTATCTGCAAAGACTTAGTTACCAATGTGTAGCCAATTAGAAGAACGTCGATGAGCAAGTTAAGTACAAGAAGAAGAATAAACATACACAGAATTAGAATATTATACGAGTATTTGGTTAAATATCTTATTTACATGCATGTATATAAACAGTTTTTGCACACTGTGAATGAGGATGTAAATTATCCTTACTAGTCATTGAACACAATTGGCATGTTTGAACTTAGCTTTAATGAAGCAACATTACGTTCTGATGCACAGAACTGTGGAAGGAGTTGGTAAGAAAAATGAGTGTCCAACTCCTGAAATTTTAAACTTAAAAGATTCCGATTTTGACTCCTAGAATTTTAAACTTAATGACTCCTCACTGACTCCTGGAATTTTAAACTTAATGACTCCTCACTGACTCCTGGAATTTTAAACTTAATGATTACGATTCTGACTCCTGGAATTTTAAACTCAATGACTCCACATTGACTTTAAATTATACAATCCGACTCCTTCATCTGTATGTTATCATATACATATGTGTTACAGCTTAGTTTTCTAAATATAAAAAGATGTAACAGTTGCTACAAAAAAAAAAAAAAAAAAAACTGATGGCATTATCAGATTATTTATATTAATTAGCATTTTTTAGGAAATGGAAAATATAGCATTAAATATTTCTGAAAAAAAAATAGCTCCGTTATAAATTCTTATTTGATACAGGACTGTAGATCCGATTTGAAGAGATGGGATCTAAGTATAGTCTTTCCACATTGTCTGGAGTAGGAGGAAGAACTGTTACTGTTAGGGCTCATTCTAAAAGAGGGTCTTGTATGAGCGAACATATTTTTCTATTTCTTCAAGTAGAGATCTGTGTAGAAATCATGTTTGTATTTTTTTATTTTTGCATCTAAATGCTCTTGGTTCTTTATTTTTTATCACTCTACTTTAGCCGTTTCAACAATATCCTAATATTTCTCAAAATCTAACTCATAATAAAATAATAAATAAAATCTATAACTCATTTTATCATTATTTTTTTCAAATTCACTTAAATTTCATTTCGAATTCAAACTGTTCACCGAAAACTGGAGTCGCAGTCGGAATAGACGTATTTTTAGCGACTCCTACTCCACAGTCTTGCTGATGCATGTTATTTAGTTCAATTCTTTATTTTTCATTAAAGCTAGTATTATTTTTTTCTATATTAATATTTAAAAATCAATTAATGATAAAATTAATGAATGTGTAGAAGTAAGACGTGAGTGTGATGTACAAAATATTTTTTAAGCCTAAAATCAGCGTTTTCTCTAGGGGTGCGCTCTTCTAAGGGGCGGGATAACTATTCGTAAGGGGTGCGAGCATATTGAAAAGTAGAAAACAAAAGATTACTAAATTTAATTTAATTTACTGAATATAAACAAGCAAAATACATTATGACACAATAAAAAATAAAATACACATTTACACTGATAGAATGCACCTATAAATATATCAGTACTGCATAATGTCTGATAATTAATTTAACAATCATAAGTTTCGAACAAATGTAATAATTACCAGTGCCCCATGCGCTTGTCATACATAAAATTATATGCAAAATTGAATATTTATCTTGGTAACTTGTGCGGTTTATGATTAAGGTTATATTGTAGCTTTAGCATAAAAGTACATTATTATTGAATTCAATACATTGTTATTGTATGGAGTGGGTCACGATGAAAATTATAATTGAAAACTGGGTCGCAAATATTGAAAATTTGAGAAGCCATGTCTTAAGTCTATTGAATATGCAAGCAACCTCTACGAAGACAAAAATTGTTAAAGTAAAGCATATAATGCAGGTTGTTTGGTTTTCAAAAAAAATTAGCACTTTTTATAATAGAACGCCAGTTTCAAAGGTTACCAAATAAATTTTGGATTCGCCAAATATTTTGCTAAAAACAATGATAATATTCAATATTCAATTCCAGTTATAACTTACACACCATATACCTTATTTTAAATATTAAATCAAATTGAAAACACTGCCATACAAAGTGAAGTCAAAGACGGTCAATGCTAGGTTTTACGTAGTACGATCCAAAAACTAGGGGGCAACTGCTGAGGACGAAAGAAAGTACCCAAAGATAAACCACTTGAAATAGATTCTTCCAGCCTTCCCTCTATCTCGCCAGGCTTATTTAGTCCATGTCATGTGTCCTAACTGCACGCGTAGCTGTTATCTTCCGAAACTAGTTAGCTTTGCTCTGCGATGTAAGAGGTGGTTTTTGTTGAACATACATTAAATTCGCTTAGCACGCTTAGGTAAAACATCAATGGAGATTTTGGAATTGTTAAGTAAGGTGTATAATGCATCTAACATGGGGAGATTCAAAGTTTAAGAATGATATCGGTGTTTTAAAGAGGGCCGATAATTCATCAAAGACAATGAGCATATTGGACAGCCTTCGACTTCCCGAAAAGCTGAAAATGCCTGAATGTGTTCATAAAGATTATCACCAAACATTTGCACAATTTTCTGAGGCTTCTCGACGATGTCGTTTGAGGGAATCCATTCGTCATAAACGGCCTTACTTCTGGCAGAGTAATGACTGGTATCTTTCGCATGACAATGCACCAGCACAGCTATCCCAATTAGTGAAAGAGTTCCTCACCAGAACTCGCACTAACGTGCTTCCACAACCCTCCTATTCACAAGATTTAGTCTCGTGGGACTTTTATCTGTTCCAATCAATGAAGAAACATTTACAGGTTGTGTACCGTTAGACCGTTCTGTGTCATCAGATGAGGTGAAAGTATCATCTCAGAAGATTTTAAGGGAGGTTGCAAAAATGGTTTTCAGCTGCACTTCCAGAAGTTATACGAACGCTTGCAGAAGTGTATTGTCAACCTAGGGGACTAAGTTGAAGGTGGATATGCTTCGGTACTTTGAACTATTCAGGGTAAAATTTTCTACACTTTGTTCCCGAACTTTTGTATCGTACTACGTATGAAGCTTGGACAAAGCCATTTATCTAAAAGAACAACAATTCGCTTCTAACCACTAACACATGCTAATTCAAAAACAAGTAACAGAGTATATGAAACACTAATGTATAAGCGAGAAAGAATGTAATTCTTTAGACCAGCGTCACGTCTTCGAAGGCGTTTGCTTCGGTCACAGAAGTGGCAATATCGAGATGCTTGTCGCCACTTTTCGTTCTGTAGTGAAGTCCGTGGTGGTTAGTCTGAGTAGTCTCCGCCATCGAAGAGACCTGGGTCGTCGAGACGGGGTGCATCATGATGCTGGACTGAGCTCTACCCCTTAAGTCGTGGCGCAAACGATATCTTTGGTATGTACGCTTCAGAAGGTATAGCACCTAGAGATAACAAGCAATTAGCTTTGCTGGACGAAAGAAAATGGGTTGTGTGTTGATGAAAATATGCGGATTTGTTAAAAAGTAAGAGTTGTTCAATCAAAACATTGATGACTGTTTTTGAAATCTATCCTTTGTTGAATGGATAATGCACATAAATACATGGTACTGATTATAGTTTTACTCATGAGCAAGTCAATCCTAGGATAAGTACAATTGGTGGACTCGATTTTAAAAAATCATATTTTCGAAACTACTGAATATATTACAATAAGTGATAGATGAATGTAAAAGAGAAAATATCAAGTTATTTTCCCCAACAATGATCAACAGCACATTCTAGATCATCGTAAATGAAAATGATGTCAGAGGAGAGTTTTTGTATAAAGGAGTACGCACGGGTTTTTTCGGTATTTTTTGGTGCAACTCACGCGCGCTTAGCAATTGCAACGGAAAAGAAGCAACAGCCAATAAGAGAAATCTGCGACGGTATCATAGATTTATAGAAACATTTTGTTGATATAAAAGGAAGGCAGCTGCCGGCCAAGCTGCTCAGAAGCAGCAGTGGAGAGGGAGTGCAAAGGTTTGCTCAAGATCCATGGAAATCTACGAGAGTTACCACCTGTAAACTAGGAATGTCCCCCCAAAAAACGGTAAGGAAAACTTTACGAAAAAAAATTAAATTTCAAACCGTATCATTTGAAATTGACGCAATAAATAACAGATGATAACACGTAAACATTTGTGCCTCTTCGCGAACTATTCATAAAATGATGCTACAAAATGTATGGAACTATTGGGTTGCAAATTGGACGTATGGTGTGTAACAAAAGGGTTACGCATCGAACATTTGTAACAAAAATAAAATTTGATACATTTCTCTTTGCATTCATTTATCACTGATAGTAATATGTGCAGCAGTTTTGGTAAAATAATTTTTTTAAAATCAGGTTCATCATTTGTACTCAACTTGTAATTAAGCTAAGATGATTGTATATATTTTTAGTTAGGCCCACATTTGCACGTTTTGTATACTAAAGATCCTAAAGCGAAACTTTGATTTTGATTTGAATTATCTACTCTATAGAGTTATCTTATAAATAAAAGTATGATGATCATATATTCTACTTCTAGTGTGATTGACTAGATATACTGAATCGATCTTTAAGCTAACAAAGAAGACACTGATTGCATGTTGAAAATTTCTTACAGAACTGCAAATCGTTTAACTAAAGTTATAATCCCTATCCTACAGGACATTTTTAATGGTGTGATCTAATGTGTCCGTTTTTTTAGAAAAAATAGGCTTCAACGAACTATGCTTTGCATTTAAGAATCAACATTTATCTTCTTAGGCGATTTAGGAGGCTCGCTCAGCATTTGTAATATTGTCAAAAAATTGAATTAATCCTCTTTCGTAAATTAATGCGTCTAAAATAAATAATGAAAGTTACTGCATACAATTTCTGTTCTAGCTGAAAAATCTTAACATTACATGGCATATTTCGTATAAAATATTTAATGAAAAGAGCGAAACAAAAAAGGGTCTAAGCAGTACTTATTAATAAACAAACGCAGTTAATCTGGAAATACACCGAAATTTACAATTAAAACTTACGAATCATTTATAAAATACTTGTATATATACACAGAGTGATTCAATATAAAGTTCCACTATCAAAAGGTTACAAATGAAGAGCCACTGCTTAAAAGTACTTCAAATTTGAACTGAATATGCTGGAAAAAAGTAAAACACTATGGAATAAGAAAGGAAAATTCATTACTGGTTTCATTGTTTCTTTTAATGTGGGTTTTGTCCAACAACATTAAAAACCGGTTTTTCCCATTCAATGTGGTACAATATTGCTGGAGTGTATATGGGCTTTTCACGAACAGTAGAACAAAAGTTAAATTATCTGGAATCCGTTCTTTTCCGTCAAAAAACCATAACAATCATGCACACTGAATCGTACATTTTTGTTTAACGTGCAACTCATGCCAAAGCAGTCTCAATTAATTCCTAGCTGCCACTTATAGTCAAATCTACTCTCGTTATGGCACTTGAAGCGCTATCTTTTGATGCACTTTGGAGATTTTTTCTTTGCCATACCGGTTCTCCCCTTTTCAGGTATATTCTGTTCAAAATTGAGCAATGGTTCTTTTTTTTTTTTACAGCACTTCAAAAGTGAAACTTTTATTATAATTGCCTTATGTATATAAAGTTTCAACACGGTATTTTACTAAATATAAAATTTATTAATTATATTTCATTTTATATATATATATATATATATATATATATATATATATATATAATATATGCTTCATTTAAAATATTTACTTATATAGAAGGATAAATATTATACGATTTATCTTTCTGCAAATTCCATCCATTAAACTAACCTAATAATGTACCAGAAATATTTTAAACCTAAATGCATTAAATGTAAATAGTTACAAAATCTGCCAGTTTCGAAATATACATTTAAAAGCATAAATAACACTGAAGCCACACAGAAAAAAATCATGCATGTAGGAGTATGGGAAAGAAGAAACTAAATGTATTAACCACGGTATAGCATGCAGAAATAAATCAAATTTGGGAACCTACTTCCTACAGGTCACGTGGTTCACGGTTCGTCCTGATAGAAGAAAGGGAAAAAAAGCAGGTGGATCGCCGCTTACTGGACACAGCCGGGAGTTGGCGATTTGTCCTGAATTTCTCGTTCGATCGCCATAACAAGTTCAGAATCTGTTGAGAGATTGCGATGGCTCATATGCTGTGCTTAACTATTGGCTTAAAACTAACGTATTGTGCAGCCATAAAAACGAAACATATAAAGCACATAAATAAAAAACTTGCAAGCGGATATATTTGATGGAAGGATACACAATGGATGGGGTAGGATAAGAATATTATACTAAATTTAAAATTCTAATCGCTTTAATACACGCCAATAGAGTTAGAATGAAGTTTTTAAATCTCAATGAAGGTATGAACAAAATATATATATATACAAATTACATACTCGCTGTATAGCAAAGATTGAATAGAAAATTAATTTTCAAGCTAAAAATAGTACACATAAAATATAATGATTCTATTAAGTATTTAAATAAATAATATACAACGTCTGCCAATAAAATTCACATGTACAGCGTTTTGTTTCGTCAGTGTTGCCAGATTGGCCGTTCTGACTTCATTCCTCGAATTTTACTGTTAGAGGTTGTAAAATTAAATATACCTCATTTTATTTGATGATATAAGACCCTAACTTGTATCTATAACATGTAGAAATTTGGCAAAATAAATTAACAGAGAAGTTTAAAAATTTATATAGTGAAGTAAGAATTTTTAGAAAAATGATTCTTCCTGATTGAAAATGTATTGCAGATGATGAGTTAAAAATTGATTGGCAAATGATAATTATACAGTTTAAGAGATTACAAAGCGTTAAGTGAAAAATTTCTTTATCAACAATCATATATTTCAAACGGGCAAGTTCTGTTTATATTTCAGTATGTGTAAACTGATGTGAAAAAAAGCGCATCTTAACAAAATTATCGATTAAACTATATTGTATTTCACATAGTACAAAATGCAATAAAACAAAAAAAAAAGAATCACCTTATATAGTCAATCTGGCTATCTTCTTTCTCTTTTGTAACATATAATATTATGTACAACACAATTATATTAAAAATAACATTGAGAATTAGTCTGTGTGTCTTCTTTCTCTTTTGTGTAACATATAATGTAATATACAACAAAATTATATTAAAAATAACATTAAAATCAGAAATTGTCTTCTTTCTCTTCTGTAACCCATACTATTATATGCAGCAAAATTATGTAAGAATAACATTGGGAATTAGCTTTACGTAACAGCATTGGATTAATTTTGAATATAAAAACGGTTATAGTAAACATTTTAAAAAATACGCTGCATATTCTGTATGATATTAGTATATTATCAATTTGTCAAGTTAACGTTTGTCTAAGACATCAATAAAAGGGATAACACAAAGGATACAATTAAAAGCTTACTGAAGTCTATCCTCATTGCTTAAATTTTTTTTAAAAAAAATCAATATTGCATGATTTAAAATACTCCAACCCAATTCTTTCCAAGATAATAAAATACCTTCATATTTTTATTTGAGTTTTATAAGGCTACAGGGAATTGTGTGTTTTAAGTACCAAAATAGTAGATAGTCATGTAAATATATCGATTCTTGAGAACCGTTGGTTTTATTCAAAGCCATAATCTCTCAAGCAAAAAAACATTAAAATAAATATTGTTCTTTGGTAACGCCCATATGCACTGCTGACTCTAAGATTGAAAACAATATAGCATAATGGATTAAAATGTTGAATGTAGTGAGCTGTATATCACTCATCGAAAATTGAGACCAATTATGTTATGTTCAGCTATGCTTATTTAGAAATAGGTCTTTAATATCATGAAGAAATTCTAGTATTTTAAATTTTCCTAAATAACATTCATGTTTTTTTCTCCTTATAATGTTTATATGTACGGCATTTCAAATAACGGAATATAATCCTCAAAAGAGTGACAATATAATAATATTCTGCGAAGCCAATTGTTTATGAATTCCTACTACTAGTTCAAAATCTCCTTATTTATATCTTGTTAAAAATTTTCATTCGTTAATAAAATACATTTTAAAGCGCTCAATTGAGATTGAGCTGGAATTTTATATACACGATTATTCTGGATGACAATATGATAATTTAATTATAATTAGTAAAAATTAATTGACTGAAACTAATTATTTAAAGAATTACAGATACAGAGTCACGTTGGCTTCATTTGTAGTGACTTCGGTCAAAACTTTAAAATATTTTTATCTCACGTTTTAAAGCATTCAGTGGAACTGAAATTTCATACACATGATTATTTTCGATGACTATATACGATATTTAAATGATGATGAATAAAAATTAATTGACGCCTCCTATTGTGATTCTATCATATGTATATACATATTTATATTAATTGTAATTATTAGAAAAAAAGTAACTACAAAATTTTTTTGTTGACCTATATATAAGTAGGAATTGACTTTGATTTATTTATATTACTTATTTCTAAAATAACGAAAATACATTTTTTAATTCGACTTAGAATCTCTGAAACAAATTAGAAATTTTACAGAATTGTGATTTTTTTACCCGTTTTATTACATTTATAAAAATAACAAAGTATTTTACACAGCTGATTTGGATAACGAACTCAGATGAACTTAAATATTTTATAGTTCTTTCAACAATATCATACCAAACATTTAGGTTTGTAAGAATATTAGATCACGAACGAAGTTTTCTGTTTGTTTTTCCATAACATGCAGCAATACAAATTTGTTTGCCACATCCCACAAGAAATTCCAGGATAAATTTAATTCCCGTATTTACAATAATTTTCATACATTACATTATGATTTGGAGAGTTCTAGATCTATGGCAAATTTTCCTAGTTAAGGAATCTAGTTAAAATTGATTTGAATACGGGCTTCGGCACTTATATGCTATCATTCAGATTTTTTGAAAACTATTTCTTTAGTGAAAAGTGTTTAACAATGAATTTTATATTAATGAAATAGTTTACATTAAGGTACGATATAATATCCATGCAAATAAAGATATGTATGCAATAATCGTGATACAAACACTTATGGCATAATTTTTTCATAATATTCTACTTTGTGTGTAGTTAAGTTATCTTTTCCTTCAATATATTATTTCAATAAATTGCTGTTTGCATATTGCTGTTCCATCAATGTATTTAAATTATATGGAATGCAAACGCATCTTTGTTATCATTAATAGTGCTAGCTACTTTATTGTTAATTAGTTGCGTCTTAATCCAAAATTTTAATTCTGTGAGAGTTAAATTTAGTTTTCAACAAGTTAAGGTAATTGGAGAAAAATGTAATATTTGGTTCAAATTCACTATTTCTATAAATAAAAAGAGTATTTTTTTCCAGGTGTAGAAGTTTAAGTTGGCATTACTTTCCAAGATGGCGACCGATTTAACAGCTGTCAAGTTATTTATTCTCAGTTTGGTTTGGCAATTCATCAAAACGATCATCAAGCAAGTCGTAGATTCGTCGAATGGGCCCAAAACGAGATTGCTGTTGTTCCCGATTTTCAAAAGCGAATTTTGTTTAGCGATGGAGCGCACTTCTGGTTGAATGGCTACGTCAACAAACAAAACTGCCGCATTTGGAGTGAAGTTAGTTTATCCAACATGTCGAAACACCGTTACATCCAGAAAAACTGACGTTTGGTGCGCTTTATGGGCTGGTGGAATCATTGGTCCGTACTTCTTCAAAAACGATGAAGGCCACAACGTTACAGTCAATGGTGATCGGTATAGAGCCATGATTACTAACTTTTTCATTCATGAATTGAACAATCATGATGTCAAGGAGCTGTGGTTCCAACAAGACGGCGCAACATGTCACACAGCCCGTGCCACAATCGATTTATTGAAAGACACGTTCGGTGACGCCTAATTTCACGTTTTGGACCTGTGAATTGGCCTCCAAGATCTTGTGATTTAACACCGCTAGACTATTTTCTGTGGGGCTATGTAAAGTCAATGGTCTATGCGGATAAGCCACAAACGCTTGACCATTTGGAAGACAACATTCGCCGTGTTATTGCCGGTATACGGCCACAAATGTTGGAAAAAGTCATCGAAAATTGGACGTCCAGATTGGACTACATCCGAGCCAGCCGTGGCAGTCCCATGCCAGAAATAATATTTAAAACGTAATGCCACAATATTATCTTTCGAATAAAAAAAATTCATGTCAATCGAATAAAACATCGTTGTTTTATTGCAATTTAAAGTTCTATACCTCTAAAAAAACACCCTTTATAAAGATAAATAAAGCACATTTTTCCACGATAAATTTTAAATCTAGTAAAAAGGACTATAAAGACGTGAGTCAAATATTCAATAAATAGCTCTTATGGAAAATATGTTTTTCTTATGTGAGTTTGTCCTAAATACAATTTGGAAGAAAGCATGGAATATAAATGTGAGTTTTATAATCTCATGTTACACTAAATATAGAAAACTTGAAAATGGTTCAGAGCGTTAACTCTTATACCATTAGTTTAACATTTAATGCGAAAAATAACGCAAAGAACATATCCTATTACTTGAAATTTCCAGGCTTTCAATATAATTCAAGAACAAAAGCTGGTAGAAGAAAATTGTTTCTGAGAAAAAATTTCACTGGAAGTTTTGTTTCTACTTATCTTACTTCCTTTGAATTTACCTTAGTGTTTCCTATCTAAAAGGCTTAGTAAATTTTCAGAAGCAGTACTTCTCGTTCTAAAAGTTTTTCAAATTGGATATAAAAGGAAAAAATGAATAAATTTATGAGTTAGGTTTCTAAAAGACGGATATATTTTGTAAATTTATTGAACGGAATTTAATTTACTGCCACTCTATTATAAATTATTCTGCATTTCTATTCAAATGGAAGAGTGGCATTGCAAATATTATGTAATATTCAAATGCAGACCATATAGTTCATTTTTCTTATTTTGGAGTTATTCGTAAAAGAGGATATTTCGTTTTGTAAATATTGGATTGGTATATATTATATATATTTGAATATGAGCTAAGAATTTGAAATTGCTGTTGCTTATATTTTTAGAGCGTTTATAAGTTAAAATCCACTAAACTATTTTTCACAAGATATGGCAAGTGACCAGTGGCAGAGCTAGGTATCCAAAGGCTCTGGTGCTAAAAAAACTAGAGCCCTATCTTGGTTGTATTTTATCAAATAAAAAAAGTAAAAATACCTGAATATTTTAAATATACAAAGCTTATATAATTTTTGTTTACTATCTACTCTTTCTTGGCATTGTTTATGCTTAACCCTTTAACGGTCACACAGCTAAAATACACTTTTCTGTGATAAAGTACTTGATAAATGGAATGTTCTCATCCGCTATAAACAATATTTAGTCACAAAAAAAGTATCTGATCAAGGGTTTTTTCCTGGGTGGCTGCTAGACGTTATAGACACTGCGCACTTAGGAACATTTAACTTACTTTTCAGGACAGAAATAGTAAACCATATTACAATAAACTTTTTATGAAAAATTGGCATTTATGTAATAACTATTTCAATAACAATTAAATACAAAGTATAACTGTAATTAAATAATAATAGAATAATTGTACAACATAGAATACTTACTAAGAATATATGTAGAATACCTATAATATACATTGAAATTGATATATATCCTCATTTTATATATTTCATTTAGTTTTAATATAAAAGGTTAGACATAAACTAATATTTTTGAGAATTTAAATTAGTTATTTCACAAATTAGATGAACTATTTGCTGTGGAACTTGATAATATGCAAACGTTATTTCCGAGCAGAAAATCTGCAATGAAAGATTTTCGAACCCGAGAATCTTGTACTGCATATTGTAAACAAAGTTTGTTTATACTTCCGACCCCCAACATTCTTACATGATTCTAAGTGTGGAGTAAAGCGAAAATTTCTTGGTCATTTTTTCTGTTCTATGTGGGCAGTGGATAGAGCCTCTAGTCATATATTAAAGCTTTCTAAAAACCTAAATAAAACCTTTTTTTTACTTGCAAATTTAACAAATTAATTCAGATGAGAGAAAAGTATATTTATAAGACACGTAGAATTTTTTTTCAAAGATCAGAAATTTTATTTATTGTAGTCAAAATACAATTTGTAGATTTACGCCGAGAAACACTGCTTTTAACTATCCATCAAGGGTAATGAAATGCAAAAAAAGTATCGTCCTGCCTTCTGCATTGATTTTTATGCGTTTTAGCTTCAATTAACTCAGGTGGATGAACTAAATATCCATCATCCACTTGGAGAAAATTTTTTTAATATGTAACTAGACGTATTAGCCACTGCCCGCTAAAGGGTTAAGCTAACCACTGGGTTTCTTTTTTTATATTCCTAATTTCAGTTTTGTAATTTATGCAATACATTTTGTATGTGCCCGCGAGTACTTACTGACGTTAAAAGAAAGGATAAACGTAATGGTACGCTACAAAACGTCGTTGGTGAAACCCTGGCTTTTTATTTGAGAGGATCGAACTCACTCACCAGGGGGTTTATAGCTAGAAATGGTCCATCAAGATAGACTGAAAATGATACAAAAAATATGCATGAACAAGAAAAAAACCTCTACAAAAGAGTAGGGGGACAAAATTACGTTAGTCTATTACAGATAGGAGAAGATTACAGAATGTTGAAACAGGAAACTAGCTTACTATGAATCATTATTATTAAAAATTGAATGCAACTAGGAAGAAATTGCTTCTTGTGTAGGTTTTTTAACATGTGATAATAAGTATGGTAAAATCTTTCATGGAACTTTCATAGAAAAATAAACATGAAAAAAATGAAAATAATACAAACTTTTCAATATAAGTTCAGTTCGCAACACTAAACAAACAGCGGAAAGAATTCAGGGGAATTCATTACAAGTTCAGAATTACTTTCAAATGAATTGCCATGTTGCAACCTTTGGGAGAAATTATCGCAAATTCGATTTTCTTGGTGATCAAGGTCTAAGGGGCACCCCTGAGTTTGAGGGCCACGGTGCGCTGCACTGTTTAGCCCATTGGTAGCTGCGCCATTGCTGATGATTTACTTTTAAAACTTTCGAATCTGAGTTTAAGAAAGGGTTATGATGTAAATAAAACACGAGAGACGTTCTGAAAGTTCCGTCATTTTTTTGAAAGAGAAAGTTGTACACCACATGAGGGAATACCATAAGAAACCACAACTTTTGTAGGTTAAACGACAGTAGAAGAGTCAGCGTAGGAAAAATGGCGCATGCGCTGAGCGCAGAAGAAAAGAAAGTAGCAGTAAATTGACATGTCTGACGTTATTCGAATACAAATTTCGATGACAGGCAAACGAGGTTGCGAAAGGAAGTGTGTACTGTTATCCGGTATGAATGGATATATGGACCTAAGGCGTCCGTCGTCCATGAACACCTACAAACCATTTATGAAGAAGAGACTATGCCTCGTTAACTCTCTTTTTTTTAAAAAAAGTTCTAATGGGGCTGAGTATTGGTGTTTTACCTTTGTAGACTAGTACATTCCCAGAGAGCAGATTTATCTTTTTGGATCGGCACCGTATATGTGGCATACCATTCACTACAAGTAATTTTGAAGCCCACTTTCCTCTCCAGAGGGTGGCACCTGAGTTCTAACGACGTGTGAAACCGTACTTAGAAATTTAATTTTGCCAAAAGCAATCAAGACAAACAGAAACTCAACACAGAAACTCAAGAGTTCGTGCCATATAACGATACGACATGGACACTGTCGATTTTCTGCATCATGAAAATTCAACGACTTGGGCTGGGGTCGGATCCACAACCATGACAGTAAACGGCCAGCGACAAACAACCCACTACGCCACCCAGGCGGGTGTCTAGTAAAATAGTTGGTAGCCGGTATTGCATGACCAGGGATGTAAGGCAGAGTGTAGAGGACGAAGATCGAAGAGGATTCATATACACGTATGGAAATAACGTTGCCAGAGTGCCATGGTATTGGGGACTCCATGATGTGTTAGGTTATCGAAATGGTGAGTGCTGAGAAACTTGACCCTGGATTACAAGAGTACAAGAATGGGAATCAGCCTCAATCATTTGATATGGTAAGCGCCAGAGAGAAATAAATACTTGTTCAGAATCATCACAGGCGATAAGACATAGGAAGACCCCTTTATGCCAGAAAACAAAGCCATCTCAATGACATGGAAGCCTCACAGTTCATTAATGAGAAGAAATATATTATAAAACAATGCTAAGGTGGAGTGGACTTCCCATCAAGTCCTAGCATCACAGGGAACCAAGTTTTACCAGAGTGGTTTCTTCAAACTAATTGTACGTAGGGATGTCTTAAGACTTCTTGAGACCATGGGTCCTTATCCCAAAGGTCGATCCTGGGATCCTACATAAATATAGGCTTCATCTATGCTACTCAAAAGTAGATAGCACATAGCAAACGTAACGTTGTGAAATACTCAAACAAATAACCCGAAACAAATAAATGTGCATGGCTTACAATCGCACAAACTGGCTGGAATGACTGCCTCATTTTGACAGAATGAATAACGATGGTATATGGTGGTAGGCCTAGGCCCATAAATGGACAACAGCCATCACTTATAACCAGTGGTCATATCATCCGAAATTCCCAGTGTTTTGGAGAATGCAACCGGAAAAAACATTTTGTCTGTTGAAATTATTCGAATCTTGACCTTATTATCGCTGAGTCACGAAAGAGATAAGGCACACATTATGACCAAGGTCCTAGGCCCGGACCACTCGGTCCATGCCTAAAGACAGAGATAAGCATTAAGTCGATCGTGATCGACAGGTGGACCGACAAGACATTTTAGGGTGACCACCTTTAGTTAGACCTGCTTACTAAAAGAAACATATTTGGAGAACAAGAAAGCTAACTAGACTGGAGAATCGGCTTTTCACAAACGATGCTACTGTGTTTTACTTAAGCAGATGAATTGATAAATGTGTAGATGACACATGCACCTTCATTGAAAGCGAACGATGACGCTGAACACATTCGCTTCCACTGTAGGGGGTGACCGCGGTAGCCGAGTGGTTAAGGTATCGGATCTTGGCTGGCCTTGTCATGAGTTCGAGCCCAGTACCACTAAAGACCCACCGTGTAGGGCTGAAATGCATGTTAAATCTGTCGAGAGCTCAAGCGTCCTCCCGTTGGTGCGGTTGTGAGGAGAAGGGGGGGGCAGCTCAGGTCTCGTCCACGTCGCTTGACCATGGATCAAAATTACGTGGTCCGTCGCCAAAAGCTCTCGTGTAGCTGAACAAGGCAACGTTAATATTCACTCACTCACTCGCCATTGCAGGGGATAAAAGCCATCTCTGCAATACCAATGGCAGAAAAATGAATCTTTCCCCAAATACCGACTGAAGGGGAGAATAAGTGTTGTTGATAGCATGAGATTGGCTATTGAGACATCTTCACTCTCTCAATGCTTCCTCAGGATTGGGTTCTCGAGATCATATCACGAGGAGTGATGGTGTGGGAATCAGCAGCGAATAATTTTAAGTACATACGTCGATTTAGGATTCATCGGTTTACGTATGCCCTTTGTTCAATGTAATGGATATATACATCTGCGCTCCATGGTCCGGCAGTCGCTCATATTTGCTCAGAAATTCAACTAGACAATTTTGTGTTTTTCTAGCAAAAATAGCAATCTGTTATGTTTTAAAAGAGGGGCACAATGTTTAAAACAAGTGTTAAGAAAAGAAATAAATTTTTAATGCAGAATGATACCCCACCTACGTCACTGGGTGGACCGTGTCACCTTAAAAACATTGGAACTAGCCCATACCTCGCAAAATTCTGCCCACCCCTGCCTTAGGGGTCTCAGGGGTGTTCTCTAGAGGGCAGAAAATATAAACAATCTTCAAACACAGGTATAATTTTTTTTAAATTTATATTATATAATTCGAATCTTTTACACATAATTTATAAAGGAATGTGGCTTCAGAGAAGAAGTTTAAAATATAATCATGATTTAAAAAATTATAAGCACACTATAAAATGAGAAACATTTCTATATGAAATATTGATTAAGTTTTACGTTGCGCGTGCTATTTTCTAAAATTGTAGCTTTAACTACAGGCTATAAGTTGATTTAAAAAGTTAATTGTTTCCCCTTATTACACTGTAGTAATTTTATATCAGTAGAATAATAAATTATATTTTTTAAGAAATAAAAATTTACATTTTCAAATTTTTTAAAGAAAAATTTCAATATTTTTCAAACATTTTGAAATGCAAAAGATATATTAATCTTAAGTGATGTAGGTTTTAAAAAGTATGATACATTTTATAATTCTATAAAGGATCATCAGGAGCTCCTATGTTAGAAAATAGCGTGCGCAACGGAAAATTTACTAATATTTATTACAGTATTATTTTTTATTTTCTTTCATATGCTTATAATTTTTAAAATTATGTTTTTATTTCAAATATTTTGTACTTTTTTTGAAGCCATAATCGCTGTTTATAATTTCACCCATCGAGACAAAATTAACACCCCTGAAACCCTTTAAGACGTTTTTCATTGCAAGTGCTGCTTCAAATGTCTGTGCTGTCGACGATGATGAAAAATAATGAAGGATGTATAGTTCATGATGTCATGACGTATCTTGTGGTGTCTATAATTTTTCCATTTGGAACTAAATGTTGAAACTTACTTCCTGAACGTCCTTGTAGAATTGATTTGTTTGAGATAAAATAATATGCAGCATTAAGAAGAATATGGACATTTTCACACAAATGCCGTAAGTCTAGGGCAACCCATTTGCAAATATAGCAACAACAAATCCAAACTGTCTGGAACCTTCAAAATGGAATGACATTCCAATTTTTTGAAAGTTACTAAGAAAAAGAATTATATACGACCTTTTGTTTTCTATATATATATAAAAAAAAATCTGGACAAATATTGAATTGCAGAGCGCAGTAGTTTTATGGTGTGCTAGGATGTTTGCACATGAGTTATTTTCTAGCAAATGTAATTGAAATATCGGGTATTCTAGCGCCTGAGTTTGATAACATAATCAACTTTTCCAAACATGTTTGAAGCACTTCACGCAGAGAATATAAAGAAAGGTGAATAAGAAGAACAATAAATTGATATTTTTTTGCAATTTAACAGGAACATCATCATAGAAACGGTTTATCTAACTATTATTTCTTTTTTATTAGAAACAGTGAAGTATAATAGAATTCTGACAAGAAAGTTCGATGAATAGCCCTGGAACATTGACGTAGATGAAATATTAACGAAAGTTACCCTACTGTCTTTCGAAATAGTCACCTTCCATAACTATGCACCGCTGAGATCTGCTATGCATGTCCTGGAACCTTTACAAGTAGTCTTCTTTTGAGATGGAGTTCAAAAGCCTCGTCACATGTTGTTGGATGTTAGGATTATAGTCAATATCGATAACACGTTTCTCTCATCCCTGAATTCTGGGTAACGATTTGTCGCATAGATTCACGGTTAATATGCAGTTCCTCAGCTACCATGAGCACAATCAATTGACGATCTTTTATGATTAATTTCCTCACTTTCTCTCTCAATGTTTTCGTCACTGACGGATGTTGCCAGTCTTCCGCTACGGGGGTTGTGAGAAACACTTTCCCTGCTTTTCGAAAACTGGCGAACCACTCGTACACACACTTTTTTGACAGCGCTTGATTTTCACAAGCACTTACCAGCATTGCATAAGTTTCTTTTGGTGTCTTGCCAAGCTTAATTCAAAAATTAAATTTGATCTTTTGTTCGTTCATTTTCCTGTTCTCAATTAAGAACCAAAGTACTAACGAAACACTTTGTAAAACCAGTCTTAGATGGAACAAATGATCTCAACTGATCTACGCCGAGAGCAGATGGTCAAAACTTGCCGCTACGCATGCGTAGCGTTTTATTTCGCCGGTGTTACCATATCGGCCATTCTGATTTCATTCACCAAACTTTATTGTCAAAGGTTGCATATAAGCTTCATTTCTAGGAAATATTGTTTAGAGTTATTAAAATTAAGTTTGATAAACAAACAAAAATAAAATTCTTCTTAAATCATCCTAAAATTTTCCACGATTCTTTTTTGGATGTTTCTAAATTGCTTTATAGTATGCTAAATATGGATTATGCCTTTTAATTTTTTGGATTAAGATTACGAAAAGCAATGTTTTAATGAATTATTCAAGATAGAATTTATTTTAAATACAGCCGGTCACATCTGATATTAGTGAAATATAACTAAAAATATAATTTTGTTACTTTGACTAATGACTAATTTATCCTTAAACAGCAGATGTGTAACTATTTAAAAAGCTCTTTTTTCTTGAAGTTATTTATTATAACTAAAAAAAAAATAGCTAATGATAATAAAGGCTATTTTATTGTAATGGCTACTTTCGATGGTAATAAAAAAGTAACTTAATATCGACTCAAGAAAAACATTCATAAAATTGAATATATATTTTAATAGTTAGGATATAAATCACGCGGTATAAATTACATGCTATTATAAGGGTATATGGGCTAACTTCATGTGACATCATAGTCACATGATAAGGATGATCACGTGTTTTTAGCCAATCATTTCAAAAACTCAGGTGACGTCAAAGTCGCATGATAAAAGCAATCATGTGTTTCCAATTAATCAACTCATGCGTTTTGTTGTTGCCAACTTTTGATCTTTCCAGAAACTTTCACTTAAAAAGTACAAATTTATCAAGAAAAATAATATACATATGTAAGACAAATGCATATTATTTAAAAATACTTGTATAAAATAAGATTTTTTTTTTTTAATTTTAAAATCTTTGGAAGAAATTTTTTTATAACGTTTGATTATTTTTACGAATTATGAAATTCAAATTTACAAATAGTTCAACAAGTGCAATTAGTTTGAATTCTCTCTCTCAGTTTTGAATTCAACGAAGATCACGTGTTTGTTTTTACGATGTGACCGTCATGAATTGAATTCATTAAGTTAATAAATTGAGTTAATAAAATATAATTTCATTATAAAATTTCGTAGTGGAAAACGCTAACTAATTATTGCAGAATTAATATTAATCAATTTTTCAAAGTAATTTTGTTTGTATCAAACTTACTTCTCCATTCATGTAGCAAAATATAAGAGACACCAGCAGACCCTGAAACAGTAAAAAAAAAGAATAAAACCATTTTGCTGATTTTGAAGAACAATTAAAGTTACTGATTGGTTTTGCAAAGATTGAGAAAAAATATTTGTTAAGAATTGTTTAATGCAGGCAAAGGAAATCTACAAAAGAAAATATTAGCCATAAATGAAAAAAATACAACTTCTTTGAATAGTGACTTCATTTCAGATTCTATTATTTTTCATTGTTTTAGAGCAAATATTTTCTCCAGTAGTCCAACTGAAATGTGGAATAACAAATAGATTTTTCTCAAACAATTCATTTTAGTATTTTCATTTTACTTTTTAAATACACATGCAATTTGAATAAAATAATAAAACTTACTATGCATAAGTATAAGGTAAATACCTCTTTCTTTTAAAAATATCTCTAAAAAATTTTCTTATGGGTCAGCTGTGTTAGATAAACTTAAAATGTTTAAGCTGTGGAAAAAAAAAACACATTTTCAATCTTTGGTAATTCTCGTTTTCGATTTGCACTTTGGCCAAAGATATACCTTCACTTTTATGTAAGAATAGTGAAATTAAAATTGAAGTAGAAAAAAAAAGATTTATGTATCTTATACTTTGATTTAGTAATATTGATTAATAAATTAAAATAACTATCTGCTTGGGAATTTATAAACACCGAATGGAGTTTATTTCAGTTTAAAAGACTTCCTCGTTTATATATTACAAAACCGGAAAAAAAAATTCTTCCATATATTTGAATTATTCTATTTTTTTTTATTGATTCGTATTTGGAAATTTTTAATTTAAATAAACAGGAAACTACAATTTTTTTGATAACGGAAAAATATCTTTAAAATATAAATTAAAAAACAAACAAACAAAATTCTTAATGAATATATCCCTTTGAGAGATAAAATAAAATACTTCTGTAATAATTTTCGATTCTATGAATTCCTCGAACGTTCTGATTAAATGGGGAACAAATCATACGAAATTTAATCTTTTCAAGGATTTTTAAAGTAACTTGAATTTTAATACTAATAAGGTGAGTCCCTTTCCTTCGAACGGTGGACTAAACCTCATTGTACAAGTGCTCATACTCATTGCTGAAATTGTAAAACTGTAATTTATATGTATTATGTAATTCTAAAGTATATATAGCCAAGAATAAATTTAATAAAAAAAAACATCCTGGTTGCATCTGCTGCAACTAATCTTAACTATGTCAAAAATTCATTACAATATCACAAAGTTTTTTTTATGTATAAAGAGGGATTCTAATGTGCAAACAAGTGTTTATTAATAATTTTAAATGTTGCAATACTGATGAAACTGCTGATTACAAAAGTATACTTAAATTTTGAATTCAATTTTTGAAAAAAATTGTATTAAATTTGAAAATAAAATTAAAAAAGAAAGATTATCATATGCGCTTTCCCTTATTTAAGTAACTCTTAATAATGAAACGATGAAAACATTTATATATTCACTGTTTCCTTTTTCTTGATAATAACATAAATATTTAAGGCTATATACGCGGTACTCCCTAAAAATAACAAAATATCAATCTGGGATACTTACGTATTGTCGCAACCTACTGGCGACATCATGTGTAACGAAACACATGGTTGACAACTGAGCACATACGACACAGGAAATCGGGGTTTCCAACTTGGCTAATTATTAATAGAGTTAGCAATTATTGCGATAATTCTAAAGTACCCAATTTTGTTTTTCTTTTGAATTGGTTCATCAATTGAGAAGCTTGGCTTTAAATTTTTTAAACTTATATTCAATCATTTTATAAGATAATTAGAGTTTTATGAGTGCTGTCAATCTCAAAACCATTGCCTTTACAAATTGTAAAATTGTTTCTTCTCATACTTTTAATTTTTTCGATGCAAAAGTTTCCTATTCCTTGAGAAGTTTTTTTTTTCCAGATTGAAATGTTTTAAAGTTCCTTTAGGTACTTTCACATACATGTGTTATTAATTTAGTAGTAATTTAGCTCTGGAGTTCTAGTAATGTATTAAATAAAGAAAAAATATTATTTTTAGATTTTTATATTTTTTTCCGGGTTTAGCTACAAATGTAATTATAGAAATTTAACAAAGAGCCAGATTTTCTGATTCCCTATTCAGTTTTGTTTTTAATAGTCAAAGAAATTAGAAATTACTTGAAATGACTAAGACTTTAAAAAATTCAATATTTTGCAGAAGTGTTTTTAAAAAAAACGTTCAGAACTTTTCAATTTAAAAATTTCTTTTTCTTTTGCATGGATACAAAAACTAACTTACCAGCTAAAAAAAACATAAAATAAAAAAAAAATTAAAACTGTAATGATTTTCGTAAAATAAGGATTTAATAACTCTTTGTGAAATTGATTTTTAACGCTTAAACCCATGTTAACGTGTTACTTGTAATTTACAGTAATTTTATCAAGCAATCGGTTTCAAGTCATGGTGCCATTCAAGATATTTTGTTTGAAGAGACTGATGTACGTTAGCTCTATAAAAGATCAAATGATAACAGGTGGAATTTTTGAAGATGAATGCCACATCTCACGTTTTGTTCTAGTGTCTTGAACTGCGTGCAGAGTTAGAAGGTACGCCACCACTAACCCTCTCGTTGCTACTACTGATGTGAAAAGTAAATGCACAGTCAACAAGTAATCATCAATCGAACATTCGGCAGCCTATGGTGATCGAGCTAACAGGTAGCAATATCAAAAGAAGACTTTAAACTTTCCGATATTTTATGTATTTTTTCTAACAAAATCCTAACTTGGATGAGGAAAATGTATGTGCTATAAATATGTGCTAATTCATATATGTGCTATAAGTTAAATGAAACGGAGTGAAACACATTGTGTGTGTGACTATGACCACACGATAAAAGTGTAAACTTCAAATTTCTTCTGGACAGGAGAATTAAATTGTTCGGATGTACTTCGTTATCTTTTATGACACTTTCGCATACATGTGTTAAGTAGTTCTTTTTCTTGTACGCATTCATCGGTGTATTCATTTATTTTATCCTTTTTCTGTCGAGGGCAATGTTGAAATATTTATGCATTCTTATATACACTCTATAACAAAAAAACGACGCACCAAGAAGGAGTTGCCCGATTGTAATAAGATTTCGTATGCAAAGACCGACCATGCAAATGATTAAAGTTTGGTGTCCAACGAATGAATAGCAGGAGCTATAGCGCATCGCTACTGCCCACTCAGCAGGTGTCTATAAAAAACGATTCTCAATCTGATAGTGAAAATTTCTGTTGCATTATGTTTGAAGATTCCTTTGAACAACTGAACAAATGCCTTGGCGTAGGATTGGAGCTCATTACGAGCAACTGTCAAGGTTTGAAAGAGGTCGTATGAGTGAACTGAAAGAGGGAGGTTGGGCAAATACAAGAATCGCTTGACATATGGGGTGAAGCTATGCGGCCATTAGAAGATGCTGGCAAGAATGGTGGACAATGGCAGATTTCAGCGTCTTGATGGTAGCGGTCGACCTAGGGCAACAGCAGATCAGGAGGCCAGATTGATTGTCAGATCAGCTATCACAGTGCTTGATTCATTGTTATATACCCTCAGACGTACGACCCGCACACGAGTGTCAACAATGAACATTCCCAGACGGCTGATAGAGCGAAATTCACGCTCGTAACAACCGATACGCCCGCCACCTGCCATTTCTGCCTGCATACTGTTGAATTAGATTGCAGTGATGCTTCAATCTATCAGGTTGGAATCAAGATGATAGGGGACGTACAGAGTTTAGTAATGAATCCCGCTTCCATCTGTGTCCTGACGATCATCGAAGACGTGTCCGGAGACGGCCAGGGCAGAGTACCAATTCTGCTTTCATTATTTCACGTCACAAAGGACCTCCACAAGGAGTTAGGGTCTGGGGTGTCATTTCTTCTGAAGTCGGACCCTTTTGGCCGTCATTAGAGGTACACTTACAGCACATCGGTACGTTGACGGCATTAGGAGAACCGTTTTGCTACCAATCCTTCTGCAGTACTCTTGCCTTATTTTTCAGAAAGGTATTGCCAAGCCACATACAGCACGTATTTCTATGAACTATCTTACAGATTATCAAGCACTTCCTTGGCCAGCCATGTCCCTTTCCAATCGAGCATGTCTGGGATATGATGCGAAGTCGACTGCATCTATTAGAGAATGTTGATGATCTGGCCCGACAATTGGAGCAAGTTTGGCAAGAAATACCACAGGAGACCATCATGGTGCTTTATTACTCTATGTCACGTCGTGTGGCAGCTTGCATCCAGGATAGAGGTGGGTTAACTCCTTATTGGGCTCGTTACTTTGTAACTATGTAACTCTGGAAAAGGTTATTAAATTGTTCAGAAATTTTAATCTTTCTACCCACCAATTTTTGTCTCTATTGGACAACTCGTTCTTGGTGCGTCATTTTTACTTGCTATAGAGTATATTTATATGTGAGTATATAAGATATATAAATGTCAATTAGTCTAATTATTTAAAAAATATTTATATGCAAATCCCTTATGCAGATCATATTTATATAGTATATATATTTAAATGGTACTTAAGTACTTCGAAACAATGCCAACTATCAAAATAACTCATCAAGTTGACAACTTTAATTTCCCATGTGTCTTACATACTGAATTGCCAACTATGTTTACTTTTCAGTAGAACTCGCATAAAAGAGTTATCACTTCAAGAAGTAGATTTATATTTTGTTAAAGATGTTTTTTATGCTTATTGTTTAAAAGCTTTGAAAATATGTATTTAATTAGAATTCTTTAAGTCTATGGTTTTAGTACTGGGAGTATTAGGAGAAATAACATCTTCTCTATTTTTTTACTAAATCAAAATTCCGTTTTATGCACCAATTAGTTTAATCTGTTACACGGATAAGTTACATTTTAATGAATTATATGCATCAGTTGTAGTTCAATCAGTTATATACATAAGTCAGTTCAATGAGTTATATGCGTCAATAACAGTTCAATCAGTTATATACGTCAGTCAATTCAATCAGATACATGCATCAGTTTCAGTTCAATACTTTACATACGTCAGTCAATTAAATCAGTTAAATGCATCAGTTATAGTTCATTTAGTTATATACATCAGTCAATTCAATCAGTTTATATGAAACAGATTAAGACAACGTATTTGCATTTGATAATTATCCAAATGAAGATTATTTTGTAGCATAAATGTACAATATTATTATTGCAATGTTTTTCTTAAAAAAGTCCAACTCTTATGGAAGCTTCTATGAAGTACTTCTAAGTAAATTTAATATAAAATATGGGATACACATGCGTATTGGTTGCTAAATACTGATCTAACCTGCCTTTCTTACCTTTCTTGAACTTCTAGAAGAATACAACTCACCAAAAATAAAATCCGACACTATTTTGACGTTTCCGAATAAAACGCGTCTCAGGAAAAAGAATATTTTTTTTCGAATTTATTTGTATTCTCGGAGGATGAGTGTGTAATGTATTTGTTCTGTATGTATGTGGCACACAATCCGACAACAAATCTGGATTTACAGATGTTTGCTGACACTTCATTTTCTTCGGCGTATTGGATTGCCCATCTCGCCTCTCAATGTCGTAATCAGATACCCTCGGCGAGTTCGTGCTCTTTTGACAGTCTTTGATCGACCAAATATTGGATCGTTCCATCTTGCATTCCAAGATTCCTTTTTCTCCCCCTTCTTTCCTCGGGTCCCTCATTCAAAATGACGATTCTTTGTCAGTGGGAAGAAAAGTTTTAGAAATGTTTCTTGAGGGAAAGAGATGTTTGTAAGAAAGTGTTTCGGGGTTTTTTCTAACCTCATTCATTTTTTTCTGGCAGCTTATGGTTGTGTTCGGGTATTTGTGGCAAAGAAAGTTATGGCAGAAATGAATATAAGACATCCAAGTATGAGTTTGTTTGGTAAGGTGTCCAAAAAACGGCAGAGTTGATGCACAGTTTTTTGTGAGAATTATATTGATAACACTAGAAGAAAGTAAAATAAAACGTTGTTCACTATGAGAATACGTTATTTTAAACGACTGATACTGTGAATAGGTTGTCGAAGAAATAATCAAAACAAATACACTAATTTTTCAATTTCTAAGCTATCAAAACAATTCCTCCCTAATTACTTTTTCAAGTTTTCTGTTATTATTTTATTTCTGTATTCAACGATTCTTTGTTTTTCTGCTTTTTAGAAAAGAAAAATTAAAATTGCAGAAAATATTTAGGATTTTCTCCAATTATGACGTTGATCAAATTTTGCCACGTGTTTCAAAATGGCAAATTTAAAGATAAAACTCTACAAATTTGTTTTGTCGATAATTTTTATTTTTTGATAGTCTTAGAAAGTTTACAAGCTATATGTATATTTACTTTTAGTCTTGTATAGCGTTCATAATTTAGCTGCAAAAATTTATATTTGATTCTATAAAGATCATAAGTGGGCAACTAAGTTAATTTTGGTACTTTTTCTCTTTTATTTATTTTTTTAAATAAGAAATACATTGGATTTCAGAAAAAGTTATTTAACTATAGATAAAAAAAAATCAACTGTGATTAAGCTTACGTGTTCTAAAAGGAAAATAAGAACACTAACAAGTTTTGAAAAGTCCGGTCATGTTGAGAACTAGCATTTTGGAAAAATACATGTAAGAATAACAAACCTTTTTTTGATATTTGTAAAGAAAGTTATCAGAAACTGTATAAAAAGATGCATTCTAAAATGTTCTGCTCACTTTTAGTAAAAACTGAGGAAGGACAAAACTTGGAGTTAAAATGATTAAAACTTGCTTTCCGAAAATTCTTCCATCAAAAATAAAATTTTAAGAGGAGCTTTGAATTTATGTTCACTAGAGGAATCCTGTTAACGGTCCGAGCTAAAAGTTTTAAGGCATTCAAATTATTTCCATATCAATTACAAATCAAAATAACTCACAACCCCATAAATAAGTATTATTAAAATTTCTCTCGCCCTCAAATTATTTTTGACATTTTAACTTCCTGGTATTGCAACTCCCATTTTTAAGATTCCAGCAGTTCGTCTACCATAACAAAATAAAATTATTGGATAAGACTTGTATAAGATTTTCAAACGGAAAATCTTGTCACTTTAAAAACGAATTCTTTTATAAATCTTCAGTTGATCAAAAATTGCATTTAAAATTAATAATTGTTTATATTGCCTGGAATTAAATAACGGTGATTTATTTGTTTATAATCAAACCAGAAAAATAAACGTTCATTGAGGACGCTACGTTTACAAAAGCATTGACAAATTTGCGTTAATTTCAATACTTTGATTGATATTTTAGCCTTCAAAATAGATATACTTTAATATACAAAATAAAGTTAGGTGCGCATAGATGAAGCTTTGATTAAATATGCATCTTTCATCTAATTTTATCTTCAACTATGGTGGCCGTGGTAGCCTAGTGGTCAAGGTAACAGACTCGTGGCCTGCGTGTCTTGAGCCTTGTACCATTGAAGACAAGTCGTGTTGGGGAGCGATGTACGTTAAATCTGTTAAGAGATCAAACGTTCTCCCGTTGATGTGGTGTGGTAGTTAGGAGGGGAGGTCCTAGCTCAAGTGTCGTCCTCGTCACTTGACCATGGTTCCAACCTACGAGGACCGTCGCCAAAAACCTTCGAGTAGCTGAACAGTGCAACTTTAATATTCACTCACTCAATCATCTTCAACTATGTCAACATTTTCATCCAGAATAGAAATATAAGTAAAATTAAGGATTTTCGCTAAATTTTACTCTTTAATTTCAACATAGAGACAACATTCCCAAGAACTATATTAGAGAATAAATAATCCTTTCTATTCAATTATTCTTAAGCAAGAAAAAAAATCCAGAAAGTTTATATTTTTATAAAGAGTATTCCCTACTTTGAAAATAAGCTTTTTTTAAAAAAAAAATTCAATTGCTTTGAGCACAAAATTTAATTTAAAACTCAAAGATAATAGTTAAATATCTTTAAAATTAGAAACCCTTTCACAGGGTATTCAAAACCTTTACAACTGCATACTTTTTTATTATGTATGAATTAATTTAAAAGAAGCCTTTATTACAAAAAAAAAATCCCACAGACGAAAATTGAAAAAAGAAATCATTACACACCCACTCACTCCTACGTATGGATTCCCTCATCAAATTATGTCTTCCTTATTTGAATTTTATTTTATGTAGAAGTGATGAAATATATATATAATGATAGCTCACAGAATACAATGTACTCACTCGTCAAAATAAATCTTTCAAGCAGGTCCAAGCGGTTCTCAATCTCGCTAAATTATAGGTGCCCGTGACAGTTTTCACTAAGCATTCGTAAGCCAGAAACTCGTTTGTGTGCTCTATAATTAGAAAGAGCGTCCCATTGACTTTCCTCGTTGACTTAATTATCATTGAATCCTCGTTTGACTTAATTATCATTGAATCCTCGTTTGTTTTGGAATTAAATTAAATGTTTGAAATAAATATTTCGATGTTGTTGGAAAGGAAATCTATTTCTCTTGATTTTTCGTAAGGAAATTATTGCATGATATTGGAATATATAAAATGCGTAATGTCTTAATGAAGGAATGCAAAACACATAACAGCTAGGGCAGCGTTTCTCAAACTGTGGGACGCACCCCTAGCGGAGCTTGAGCATATCGAAAAGTAGAAAGATATTTTTAAAAATTATTAATTTACTGAAAGTAAGCAAAGAAAACATATTCTGACATAATAAAAAAACAAAACACACATTTACACTGATGCAATACATTTATAAATGTATCAGTAATGCGCAATGTATTTTATATTAATTTAACTATACTAAGCTAAGAAGAAGTTTAAGAGTTACCAATAACCCAGTGGGCTTGTCGGCTTATGGTTTATAATTATTCATTTAACTGACGATGAAAAGGTACACTATTCGCTCCTCAATGCAATCTTTCACGTAAGCGATATATTGGGGGAAAGGGGGTAGAAATGGAATAAATTAGCAAATTCTTTGAAGTAAGTGAATCATTCGCAAACACTATCAAGGTCCTTTTTTTCATTCCAAAGCATTTGGGATAATTTTATGGAAAACAATGCACAGAAAAGGTCGTACGTAGGAAAGTCATATATATACGTCCGGCGAAATTAACGCTTTGACTGAGCAAGATGTTTATATACGCCGGTGGCAGCTTTAGCGTCAAAGTATAGTATAATTGAATTCAATACATTGTTATTGTATGATGGGAAGCGGGGCGCTATAGAAATTATGATTGAATATTGGGTTACAAATATTGAAAGTGTGAGAAGAACTGAGCCAGGGATTGCAATATCGGACCAAAACCAAAAGTTCAATACTTATTATTTGGTATTTTTATATCTTAATACTTGGATATCGGATTTAATATCGGTAGTAGAAAAATTTTAGGAAAACACTGGTGTTTCTCTATTTTATTTGACAGTTTTATTAGAGAGTGTAAATATCCTAAAAATAATTTGTATCTTATAAATTATAACAGTATATAAAGAATTACAAAAAGAAAAGAAACATCTTATTTATTTAAATTACAAAAAAAGTGTAACTATCACTATTCAGTCTGTGGCGCCATTAAAATTTTTTGGAATGCGTCTTAAAAACATAATGCATGAATTGTTCGGTCAATAAGCCTAGAGCGCAATTTTGAGCAAAAATTACTAGAGCTGTTGAAAATGCTTTTTCGACATCTAATCCAGTTGGTTAATTCTGTTAGCAATACATTATTTTCAGTTAGTATATATTTTAATAATAATTCATTTTTTGTAGGGGAACATTTAAATATCGGGACAATTTTTCGAACTCTATTAATTATAGGAAGCAATTCTTTTGTTTGAGTTAATATTTCTCATTCTCATTAAAATATATATATATATATATATATATATATATATATATATATATATCTTCTTAAACAATTACATAGTCATTATCTTCATTGTCAGAATCACTCTTCAAAGTCGGAATCCAAAGTTTCTATATCCACATTATTTGTTGATTTTACTTTCTTTATTTTTGGTATATAATGCATCTATTACTACTAATTGAATTTCATGAGCATAGCACAATTGCTGATTTGAACCAATCAACTTTCCAATTTTTTTTATAACTGTTGTTCCATCACACAATCGGTATGGATGCAATATCTTCTTTCAGAGGTAATTCATGTTTGTCTAATTTAGATTTAAGCAATTCCCATTTTTTTCGGCTGGCATACTTCCCGAGATATGTGTAAGTCTTATACTCTAATTTTTTTCTGAGTTAATATTCATATTTAACTAGCATCTATTTCCTACCCTTGTCAATTCATCCCATGCACGAATAAGTTTGTCACCATTTATTTTTAATATTATTAGCTAGAGTTTCAAAGAATTGCGCGCGTGTGAACAACGTTACTGAAATTTGTAACAGTTCTTATTTTTTTTTATCAACGTAGGTAGATTTTTAAAGCCTCTGGTGAATAGTGATTTTCTTAATGAGGTCAATTTATGTGGCGTCATGGTCACATGATAGTGAAAGCCACGTGATTCTAGCCAATGAATTCCAAAACTCATGTGACGTCATAGTCACACGATAAAAATGTCAAGTTTTGCTCTTTGCATAAAATTTCTCTTAAAAAGTACATATGTATACAAAATGCAATTCGTTTAAAAGTATAAGCATAAAATACGATTTTTTTTAATTTTAAAAAATATTTTTAATTTTTTTTTTCTTTTTTGAATTTAATGGAAAGCACGTGTTTGTCTTTGTCATGTGATGTCATGAATTGAGCCCATTCAGTAGAAGTGCAATACACTCGAAATGGCAAACCGTCTAATGCTTCATGTTACTTATAATTTCATCCATATTATCTTTTTTTTCTATTTCTACTATTAGCTTACACTCTCTCTATATTTATTTATTTGTTTAGCTTGGTGGAATTTTCAATCGTTAATAAAAAATACATTTTAAACCGCTCAATTGAGCTGAAATTTTATATATAGGATTATTGTGGATGGCAATACAGTAATTTATTTATCATTAATAAAAATTAATTGATTAAAACTAATTATTTAAAGAATTACAAATACAGCCATGTTGGCATCATTTTTGGTGACTTAGCTAACCTTTTCGCGACTTGTGTCAAAACTTGAAAAGGTTTTTTTTTTTTCACGTTTTAAAGCTTTCAGTTGAACTGAAATTTTATGCACAATTGTTTTGGATGACAATACGATACTTTAATAATAAATAGTAAAAATTAATTACCACTTAATGTTGCGATTCTGTCATATGTATATACATATTTATATTAATCGTAACTATTTAATAAAAAGTAGCCAAAATAAAATTTTCCTTTGTTGATCTAAGTAGGAATTGAATTAAATTTTTTTATATTACTTGTTTTTCAAAATAGTCTAAAATTCCTGATGGCTTGGGATTAGAAACTGTGTTTAAATTTGTTTCTTTAACGCAGTTGAATTATTTCCACTTTTACAAATTTCTATAATGTCTCGTTTTTAAAAGTGCATGGTACCTGCTTGTATTTCCTCTTTCCTTTTATTTTAATTACTCTTGAACATTTTTGCCACCGTATTATTTTATCATATAAATAATGAACTAAAGCGAAGTGTTATCAACAGATTTTTTATGTTCTTTAAAGTTATTGTTGTTCATTACTATAAGTTATTATTTATGAGTTCACATATAATGCCTCTGAAAATTATTTTGAACCCTAAAGCATGATATGCAAATACGATGTGAATAAGAAACTCACCAATTTAAAAAAAACCGAAGTATTACGCACTTTCTTTACAGCAACAACCTTGTTTTCCCCGATATGAATATCAGACTACGAATCCTGCACGTGTGCAGTATCGCTCTGAACTGTAATAAGGTAGATTTGGCCCGCTTCTTTGGATGATTCACATATTTTATCAATTCTTTTGATTGTACGATGTAACTTTATATTCGCAGTCCAATTAATTTCTCCCGTTAGAGAGACAAAAACAAAAACGCATACTATTTTGCTATGTTAGCGATTCCTAAATATATAGTGGAGGCAATGTAAAAAAAACATCTAGTAAATACCGAAGAAACGGTATTTTAACATGGGAATACCGGTACTGCAAAATTATACAAATAGCTCAAAATACCGGTATTCGGTATCCCGGTATGCCGAATCCCTAATAACAGCATTACAGTCGGTGCTAATTGTTAATTTGGATTTCTAACAAAATAAATGAATTATGTCAATATTAGCCTCAAATATGGACTAATAAATTCAATTTTTAAAAATATATGTTACCATTGGGATATCTGATGTTAAAATATTATACACAATATGCTACAAAAGATCTTGAATATATTTAAGAGCTCTGTTTTATGTGTCATCTTTTAATGTTTGTGTTTGAACTCAAAAGTTGTTGCTGCGTATTAAGCTTATACCTTTTAATTTCGGGAGTCAATAACTGAAAATGTGCTGGATGCGATATTTGAATTTTTTAATTTTTTATTTTCTCTAAAATCCACGGATTCCGAATTGCAACAAATGATTAAATAGACCAAATAACTGACATGTTTCCATTTTTATGCCACTCAGTAATCATTAAACACCATTTCTTTTATTTATTTCCGCCCATAACCTTATATATACTGGAATGTTTATAGATTTGTTGGGGACGTGTACAAATCCGCACCTTTGATCGTATCGCTTCAAAATTTTGCAGGGAACTTCAATGACGTTTTGAGGGAGGCGTAAGCCTGTGATATGCATCCCATAGTGCATTGGTCCCTAACAACTGGGGCAATGAGTGTTGCCCGTTTGTGGCTTCAATGGTACCGGACAATGAAATGAACATTAAAATGTTTTCCATTTTATTTATTTTGATGTAGGTCTCTTAGTTTAGGGTGACTTTTCATGCATATAAACAATAAGCATCCCTTTCGGCGGATTGCGGTAAAATTATCAAACATTGACCGGTCCGCAGTGCTAAAAAGGTCGATGAACACTGCGATAGAGGAAAGCCATTCCCAATAATAGAAAACGATTATGGCATTTGGAGATATTTTTTGATTTGGCAACATTTAAGAACGCGGTTTTTAGGAAATTGACTACCAACAGGGAGGGGATTGCGAGAGTGTTATAGATAAAATGAACCGTTTTTGAACTACTATACCTATAGATTTGAAATTTGCTAAGAATGTCCCTTTTGTGTTGAGTAGAGATCTGCTGTCAGCGGGTTTAACGTAAATCAATTCCGAAGGGAGGTTGAGAGGGTTTAATAAATAAATTTCCCGTTTTGAAATTATTACACCTACAGACTTGGAAATCTGACAAGCGTATTTCTTTTGTTGTGTACACATTCTCTAATAACTAATTTTGCGGGAAATGACTCCAAGGGGTGGGATTACGAAGAATTAAGAGATAAATATACTCTGCTTAAGTAGTTGAAGTCTTGTTCTTTTTAATACAAGATATGAGAGCTATAAAGTGGTTTTTGAATAAAATCGAAAGCTCAGTTCTGTGGTTTGATATCACTAATTTGTAGAGTCATGCATTACCATGAAATATTCAGCGAAACGGATGAGTAATGGCTAGTTGTAAATAAAAATATCATGCAACGTTTTCTGACCTTATTATCTGACTCATTAAAAACATTATATTATGACGGAGGAAACCTTGGATTTCATAAGATTCTTCGTAGCAAATAATAAACAATATACAAGGAGAAACGGAATCAGAACATTATTTAATACATTATTAAATTCTTTATATGATACATTTGGTGAACTTTATGGTTCGACAAGGCAGTCTATCTATTATTTGAAGTGTAATATTAAATGTTCATGTCTGCGTTTCGGAATGTTTTCTCCATTATAATCAAAATGATACATATCAGAGTGTCAAATATGACAATCTATTATACTATTTACCAAATGGCTAAATGATGGAGAAATCGATATATGTTAGTGAAATGAATTGTTAGAAAAAATTGGGGGTGTATTCTATTTTATTTTCTATTTATTTAGCATTCATTAGTTGTATTTTCTATTACATTCTCATACATCACAAAGGCAAACACTTTTATGGGTGGTTATTTGGAAGTGAGGTTTCTCTATACACATAATATTTAAGAGATTTCTTTTCAGTTTTCCCAATAATTGAATAAGATAGGGTAAAATAAAACGCACCACCATTTCGACACCAAACAATTATTAAAATAAATAAAGATAATAAGTTACACTTTTGAATATATAAATGAACTGTAAGAGAAATAGTATTTATATGTTACGACATTAAATTCTTTATACTAATTCGAATGAGATTACAAGGGATAGTGCATATTCCTGATTCTAAAAATATCCTTAGTAAGGCTAATATTGTTTTTATTGATTCAAAGCAAAGACGGATTTTATTTCACGTTGCATTAATAGAATGAGCTTCGCAGACTGTACTTAGGGTCAAGTGACGTAAGCAAATCATGAAGTGGTGCTACATACTCCAAGTTTTTGTATCATACACATTGACTGCTATTTTTGATTGATTTATCCTTTACTATTTCTTACAATGATGGTTAACGGAATCTAATATCGAATTTGTATACTTTCTGTGCGTTACTTCATGAGAGTTTAGCCTCTTTTTTACAACTTTAGAATATCTTAGAGCCAGATATTTACACAGAAAACTACGCATACTACGAGCACATTACACACAACTAGCTAAATAATGTTTTTAAATAAAATAACTATTTCTCACAAACTCTCAACATGAAATATAAAAAAGAGCAAACTTCGGTTTGAGGTAAACACAAAAATAACTGAAATGAATAGGGAAAAATTCGAACTGCAGCGAATTACTTAAGAAATCAGAAAAATATCCAAAGAGCAGATTTTAGTACTCAGAGTTGAATTTGTGTCAAGTACATTAATGATTGGAAATATCTTCACTATAGGGTAAAATAAATTTTCGATACTATTTTCATCTGTTCACTAAAGCTTTCTTTTTATAGCATCCCAAAACTACTTTACATATTAAACAAAAAAAAAAGCTCATTTCAGTTTTATAATAAAAATAAATTGATTTTAATTTGTTGATGGGACTAATGTCACCTGCCTGACGAAGCGAGATAGAGGCCCGTGGAATTCATCACGGGTAAGGGCTAGAATTTTTACGCCTGTCGTTAGCCTTAGCTTTGAGCACCACGCAGGTAACAGTACGATTTTGCTCGGATCCACCCCAATTGAAAGGGAGAAAACACTGGGGGTGACCAAGGGCCTCCCAACTCTCTTCCCTTTTCCACCAACCACATGAGAGGACTTACGGTGCAACGGCTATTTAGAGTACCCCCATGCCGCAAAGGTACTATATATTTACAAACATCTATGTCTTCTCCGGGATTCGAGCCCAGTCCCTACGTTTCCGCAGTCAGCGTCGCTAACCACCATATTGGTAGGGCGACGGTTTATATTTGTAAAAACAACTTTAAAAAATAAACATGAGGTTATTGGGAAAAGGAGAATTGATAAAACTAGATAAATCTATAGTAAATGAAAAAAAATAACAATTTACGTCACTATCAATTAGAAAATAAGATAACAATAATTTCGCATTTTTTTATAATTAATAATATAGTAAATTTTAAAAAATACCCCCCTCCCTTCCCCTTAGAAAAATTCAAGAATGCAATAATTTCATGCTATGAAAATAATTCATCGAATTATATAAGGAAATGAAGTTCACAATTCTTCATTACAGACGTACAAAATCTAATTTTCAAAGAGGTTTTCCAAATGAAGATTTCAACACACTCAAGATGCATCAGGTAGAAGAGCTAAGAAGAATGAATGAAAATAAATTAATTTTATTTCTCTTCTCCTTAAAGCACGATGTCTTCTAACTCTCAATTTAATATTTATAAATATCATCCGAAACAAATAAACAATCTTTGGTCCCGCAGATATTTACAATTGTACTCAAATACTATTTTTCTTTGTGAATGATTTTTTTCGCAGGTAGAAACAAACTTTTTTTTTTGAAATAGGAAGAAAAATGTCATCATTTTCAACATTTGTGTGATGTATCCTCCTAGGGCAGGGATGGCAAAAAATTATACGCGTGCCAATGATGACACACAAAACAATATTGTGAGCATGCTACCGATCAAAACGGTTTGCATTCAAGTTCAAGTTTCACTAGTAAGTATTCCGAACAATCGTGAATGATCGGTTCACGGGGCGGATGAGAGAACACTCGTTTGTTATTGTCTTACATTAGTTACGTCGTGGACTACAATTGCAAATGATGTGAAGTTCGTTTAGATATAGCATAGTAAATTTCGTTGACACAATTGTATTTTAAAATTTATTTGTGTTATATTTGTGATTTTTAACTGTTATTTAACTTGGCTACTTCAGCGAAACAACAATAAGTGCAAGATTGTAAGTGTAACGGAGAATTTCAAACTTGGACCGAGATAAATGACATGATTAGTAAAGGAGACAAAGTGTGTTTCATGTTCTGTAACAGTTGTATGTAAAACAGCATCTGTAATATGGATTCCAGACATATTTAACTATTTGAAGAAGCTGGCTCATGATATTTTAATCATATTTTCAACAACCTATGTTTACGAGTCATTATTTTCGTAGATGAATAACATTATAACTCGTTTAGAAATCCTTTGACAGTTGACTCGAATTCTCAGCATGCATTTTGCGAAAAGTAATATCTTAAAAGTGAAAAATGTATTTTTTCGTGGTAAATAGAGATTTTTGAGTTGTTAGTGTTAAGTTTTATATTTTTTCCAATAATTACAAATCAAAATTATTTGATGCCACGTTTATACCTCATTAAACATTTCTCTAGGAAAAATGGCCCGTTGATTCACATAAGCTCGCCATCTCTATCCTAGGGGAGTTTTGAAATCAAAATTTTGATATATATGCATCTGCAGTTTGTTTTTGAATGAATTGCCTTGAAAACGTTCATGAAATTTATTAGAAAAATTTATTAGAATTATTTAATTGCAAACTTAATTTCACTTGAATGATCTTTTTAAGAATTAAGTAAGTGTTCATTAATAAATTTGTATATACACAGTTTTTTTAATAAAAATATTAAACATTAATGTTATGTACTTCTAGAAAATGTATTTTTGATATAATGATAGATGATTAATGTCATTGCATTAATTACACATGTAAATATAGAAGAGAAAAATAGTTTTTTAATTGGATTTGACTTTTACAAGGCAAAAATAATAATTTTAACTTTCTCCATTATTTTTTAAGCATCAGAACCAATGTTTATCTAAAGGACTTCCAGTTTTATAACCATGTAAAGAACGAATATCTAATTATTAAACTGATATACTCATCTCCAAAACTAAGGTCACAAACATGTTTTTAGTCATTACTTCAAAATATCTCCAGTAAAGCTGATATACTTAGTATTTTATATATTTTAAAGAACGGGTAGTAAAATATCAACCTTCAGTTTTGGAAACGATTTTGTTTGGCGTTAGTTTTTGCAGAACTACTGGATTGAGACCGTTCAAGCAAATAGAAATTTTGCTTCCAGTTTTGTGAATATTGTTGTCTGTTTGACACGTTTGTCTGCTTGAAGTCAAAAGGACTTCTCATAATCGCTTAGATGATTCCTTTAGATGAAGAGCCGTTGACAGGCTTAAAGCTAGCTAGTCACAAGCGGAGGTGGCCAAAAGTGGTCTCCCGGTTATGGAATTAATTCGAAACAAGTGGTACTGTCATCAGGAAGGTCGGCAAAAGTTGCCACAGAGCATCGGCATCTGCAGAGAATCACTACTTGGCATAAAGTGCATGATGATACAGGAGGACAAAAACTCCTCAGCTTGCTTGTGACCTTGCAGAAGAAGAATTTCTTAGCATATAATCCACAGCTGTCTTGCAGAGTCTGTACTTTATGCTTGGCGTCCAGTCTTTTGTATCCCTTTGACTGCATCCTGCAGAAAAGACCTGATATAGTAGAGCTGATAATATCAGTTGTAGACATCGCAGGAATGGGGGCGTGCTCTTTTCAGTCATGAGTCGAAAAGTAACAGATAAAGTGATTCTCTTTGAGTCTACACCAGGAAAGAAAAAGGAGCTTTTTTCATCCCTCCTATGTGACGAAAATCGACAGATTTTGCGGTAAAGAAATCTTTGAGTGTGGTGACATAATCTTGGACAGTCATACACTAATGTACGTATTTGATGCGGGTACGTTCAACGCACAGCAAGATATGGATAAGATCGTGGATGCCTATGTGAAGTTTTTCTGGGTTGCATTGGTTCGAACTACATTTATATGGAAAATTATGCGCGGTCACACACACACACACACACACACACACACACACACATTGAACTCCCATTATTGATGAATTACAAAAGGCAGTGGATGTTCCCTTATGGATTGACTCCCGAAGTCTCTGGATATCATTATATTAAACATGTTTGGAATGGCTTACGAAAATTATTTCACTACGTAGCTTCTCTCCTAGGACCCCCAAGGATGAAAGTTCACTTTTGGAAAAATAGTCTTTGTTGCCATAAATACTTATTGACACACTCATAAATACTACTAAAGCTAGTTGTGAAGCTCGTATAACAGCCTACAATGATCTTACTTCATATTAGAAGGACCTTTCTCGAGGTAAATGCTTTATCTCTGATTTGAGGACTGCGGTAGCCCAGTGGTATAGGTATCGGATCATGACAAGCATGCCATGGGTTCGAGCCCAGTACCACTAAAGACTCGCCGTGTAAAGCAGCGATGCACGTTAAATCTGTCGAGAGCTGAAACATCCTCCCGTTGGTGTGGTAGTTACGAGAGGGAGGTGCGAATTCAAGTGTCGTCCACGTCACTTGACCATATTTCAAAATTACATGGTCCATCACCAAAAGCCCTCGTGTAGCTGAACACAGTGTGACGTTAATATTCCCTCACACTTTATCTCTGATTCACGATTTCATACTTTTCACATGACTTGTATCTTCATTCACAATTAAAAACTTTTGAAACGTATTTCGGAATTTAGGAATAGATTGAAAGCATCCAATATATTAATAAGAATTATATATACTAATAATTATAGTTTGTTATAAATAACAATAATAATATAATTTAATGCTAATTATTATATAAAATAATATTCATATAATATAATATAATAATAATTATAAATACATAATATATTATATAATTATAATAATAATTATAAATAGATAATATATAATCATAATAATAATTATAAATAGATAATATAATATATAATTATAATAATAATTATAACTACATAAAATAATATATCCATATAGGAAAATAGCACAAAAATACAACAGAAGACTGAAGCAGAATAATTGCAATGAAAAAAAAAATGGTAAAATTTTTATAGAAATCGACTTAAAATCATCTGAAACTAATTGGGTTACCGGAAGAAAGGAATACAAATTAACTCTAATATAAGTCATCTCCATGGCAACCACATGACCATACAGTAAAAACATATATAAGTAACTATATTATAATGTTATCGCCCATCTTGGCAAACATAAACAATAATTTTGCGTGTAGCACTGTTATTTCAAATTGGCAACGAAATAATTTGAAATAAGTATATGTAAACATGTGTAAATATAATAATGAAAATTTTTATTCTATAGACTTAAGATATTTTTTAAACGACTTCAGTAAACTTCCAATAATATATTTCTTCATTAAACTTAATATTTTAACCATAGGAATAGAAGATAAAAATTGTTTTATAAATATTGTAAAACTCTATTTAATTTTACAGAATGACATTGCATTTGAAGATAAAATCTTCAAACTCTTAGAAATAACCTAAAACAGTGCTTCTCAAACTTTCAATGTTTGCGACCCAGTTTTCAATAATAGTTTTCTTGCCCCCCTTCATACAATAATAATGTACAGAATTTAATAATAATGTACAGAATTCAATAATAATGTATTTGGACGCTAAAGCTACAATGTTCGTTACTAAATTTTCAAACATGTTTTTCATCATGGCTCATTCGTATAAAACAATATATTGAATGCAATAATAATATACTAGGTCACTACAACTACAATACGATTTTCATTATGAACCGTACAAGTCATCAATGTAAGTATTAAATTTTGCACATAAATTTGCATCTGACCAGCCCATGGAAGTCATCAGTAATTACTAAAAACTTTTCTTAATTTAAGATTTATAAATTAATCACCATCAATGCATTGTGCAGTACTGAGATATTTATAAGAGTATTGCATCAGTGTAAATGCGGCAGAATGTATTTGTTTCACTTCTTTTCTGTAAAGTAATAATTTTTAAATGGTCTTTTATTTTCAACTTTTTGTTGTGCTCGCGCCCCGCACGTAGAGTTATCACGCTCCCCTTGGAAGGTGCGTCCCACAGCTTGACAAACGCTCACCTAAAAAAATTAAAATAAGAATATTTTGCCAAATCTATATACGAATTCTTTAATTTGTAGACTGCAAAACTAATTGTACTTTCTTTAAGACGTAACTTTAAACAGGGAAGAAATCGAATACGCATCTGAAAAGAAAATCTCCAATTACAACAACAATATCGGTTTCCTCCGCATTCGTCTCTGTCCTCCTTTAAAACGGGATTTAATCATTAACTGTTTTATCAATTACTTTCCTCACTAACTGGGAAACAAATCCTGCAAAATCCCGTATCCGGATACAAGCAATCCCGGCATCTCCCGGGAAGTCAATTACATTAATGTAATTTAACCCGAAGACATGACGGAATTAATCCACCCCTCTCCTTCCGATTCAAACCCCCGACTCGAGCACTACGCAATCTCATTTTGCCCACTTTGATGAATCAATGTTGCATTTAAGACAAAGAGAAACTTTACTGTCAAATCACAATTCTCAAGGGAATCAATTGTAGTAGATGCTTCGCATGTTTCTCTATTCTGTAAATGTAATCTAAGCATTGATTTTATTGCATTCATTCAAACGTTATGCTTTGAGGGGAAATAATTCTTTTTTTAAAATTTCTACTATTATTACATTGTCTACCTACCTATATATATATATATATATATATATATATATATATATATATATATATATATATATATATATATATATATATATATATAAAGGTATATTTCATCAGATTGATTAGATTTGATTATTTCTATATATACAGGTACATTTGATTGTCTTCTCTCTTGGCATCTATCTTTGCTGGCTGGTTTAAAAGATGCATTTATGTATAGTCTGGTTTTTAAACTCAATGAATAGTAGTTTTCCATTAATTTCAAGACTCTTGGCTCTCTTGGAAAAAGCTCTGCGAGTAGAAGTTTTGAAAAATTCCTTTTTGAGAAATCTTTTTCTTATGTAATTCTTTAGTAATTTTTTTAGGAATGTTATGCTTTAAAAAAAAAAGATTTTACGAGAATTTGTTGCAAAATGGTAGTTTGGGCGGTTTCCTCATACTTCCTGTGAGTTTTTATGTGCTTTGAATTTTTATTTATTTTATTTGATTTTTCCTACCGATTTGCAAACGGAGAAGGTTGGCGACTTCAAACTAGTTTAACCCCACTTATTCAGTCATAAGCTCGAAATTGCTTTCTGACTCAGTAGGGTTTTTTTTGTATTTTTCTACAAATTCGATCTTCATGTTTTGCTTTTAAATTATTATTACGTTACTTCTTGTTGTATTCATTACCTATTTATTTCTTGTTTTTGATTTATTATATAAATTTCTTTATATATATATATATATATATATATATATATATATATATATATATCTTGTTCAAATTTTCAATCGTTAGTAAAATACTTCCTATTCATCCATACAACTTTTTTTAACTTGTAGTGGATGACACTTGATGTCAATACAGTTTTTTCAAATATTAACTTATTAGTTAAATTTAATCAATGAACAAATAGTAACAAAAAAAATTATAGTTCAACACCATATATAAAATGTAAAATCGATCACTGAATCACTGTAACGCAATGGATAGCGCATTGGACTTTTAATCCAAAGGTCGTTGATAGGAATATCGCTTTCTATTTTACCACTTAATAATGTGATTTTGTTTCTGTCATATATATATATATATATATATATATATATATATATATATATATATATATATATAATTGTAATTATTTAATAAAAAGTAACTAAAATAAAACTTTACTTTGTTGACCTAAGCATTAATTGACTTAATAAAAATATTTTATATTACTTGTTAACACCCTTTTATCAGCTTCATCTGTGTGTAACGGAATTTTTGAACTCGATTTTTACCCACTTTGTAAAGTCAGAATAATTTGAAATTTCGCACACTTCTCAAGGACCGATGACAATACAATAATTTCATAATTTTGTTCCATTATTCCTGAAAAGGATTATCAAGTTTAATGATTTCCTATTTCCATATTCTGCGACTAATTCCAGGTCCCATTCCCAGATTTGGTGGCGAAAAGATTAAGTTACAATCCTAAAGTGATAACGCTCATAGTTAATAGAAATACAACAAACAAAAAAGTTTCATTCATCAATAAATAAGTAATGTTTAACAAAACTTAAAAAAACAACACCACGCTTTTATTGTAGATAGAACTAAAAATGAAAAATGAATTACTGTTTAAAAAACTATAAAACAAGCTTCTATAATTTTAATCGAACTAAAAATTAAAAAATAATTCTTAATATAGGAATGAAAATGATTAACGAAAAAATAATATCATTGGAGTAAATTCGTGGGTCATTTAGCAAAACATGGTATGAGTGTATTCCGGATCTTTAAAGGATAATTCAGCTGATGAATTCCATTGGTATGGTGTGGAAGTTAGGAGAGGTGGTTCCAGCTCAGGAGTCGTTCTCGTCACTTGATCATGGTTCAATATTATGAAGTCCGTCCCCGAAAGCCCTCGTGTAGCTTAATAGTGCAGAGTTAGTATTGGCTCACTTACTTAACTGATGAATTGATCTACTGCATATTTTGATACTTAAAACTCTCCACACAAAATCTAATTTTATTTATACCAAAATTAATATTAACAAGTAATATAAAAAAATATCTGAATGTCAATTCCTACCTAGGTGAACAAGGAAAATATTTGTGTTTTAGTTACGTTTTATTAAATAATTATATATATATATATATATATATATATATATATATATATATATATATATATATATATATACAGTTAATGTAAATATGTATATACATATGACAGAATCACAATATTAAGTGGCAAAACACCATTTAAATTAACATTAAAACTATTTAACCACATTAAATTTGCAATTACATTTTTTAATAAAAGTTAAATATAATAGGTAAGAATTTATATTAAAGCCAGTGTAAAAGGAATGCTGAAATCTAATTAGCATACGATTATTCAGGTTTAGTTAAATTTTCATTTCAAATTTTAAAAAAGCTGTTTCATCCAATGGTGTTGCCATTTAGAGGAATAATATCGACTGAAATATATCTCTTAAACTATAATTAATTAATAAAATTTAATTATTTAAATAATAAGTGAAAAAACAAGAAACATGATTAACGTCAAGTGTCCTCCACTACAAGTTTAAAAAATGTATTTGAAGTCTCGAAGAGGATGAATAAAAAGTACAGTCGAGCTTCTATATAAGGAACCTCTATGTGGCGAATATTTCTCTATCTAGTGAACTTTTTCCTGGAACCTTGAACATTTCACGACTTTCTTCGTAAAATAATCTGTCTATAGCCAAGTGCATTTTCTATTTTAGAAACTTTTTCTTTTATTTTAATTTTTGCAAAAGTATTTCTGAAAAAATTTCAAGTTATTTTCTCTTTAACACATTTTAGGGTGGTCATAAATCTTAAACTGGTTTTATTAGATCCTAACTCACCGAGAAGAATAGAGTTCTGGAAGTTTCATCCAAGAAGTGCAACCTTTAACCCCCATTGCCCAGTTTACTAGAAACACCTTCAATATCCTCTTTCACCTTCAGTGGAGTTGTCTCGTGTCCCCCTGTTCTAATTATAAAATAATGTATGCTAAATATTACTTGTATGCTTTAAATTATAAAATGTCCTTAAAATTCATTAATTTTAGTATAAAATTAATATTGAAAATACAGTGAATTCTTCGACATTCTTTTTTGAATTCCTTGCACAGTTTTTCTTTTGTTCCTTCTATTTTGATGGGTAAAAAATAAATAAACATATATTAATTTTATAAAAAGGTGTGAATAATTCCTTTTTTTAATTTAATATAGTGTGTGCTTATGAATTTAAAATTTGTTTCATGGGGTATATAAAGTATATATTAAAAATAAACCTCTATATATAACGAATTTTTTTCCGTATAATGAGCTCTTTTCGGGGTATTTAGCGACTTCGTTAGATAGAGGTCCGACTGTATTTTATTAACGACTGAACAGTTGTACAAGATATATAAATATATGGAGCGTGTGAACTTATAGAAGGAATTGAAGAAAAAGAAAATTGAAATTAAAAATATTCTAGTTAACAAGAATTCTATTATTATAGAGTTCCATCAAAATAGAAATGAAAACCACGGCAATAATATGATCTTAGAGTTAAATAACACACACCCTAGTTCCAAAGTTAATTAAAAGAATAATGATATTTAATTAAACAATTTGAATGGATTCTGGAAGGCGGAATATCTTTCCCAGAAATTCGATGGGATATTCTTAAAGTTAGTTGATGAATGAAAATCTCTGAGGGCACTCTAAAAGAGATTTTTATTTGCAAACCTCTCTTTTGGAATTTTCTTAGTGTTTCTAGGAAATCCTTGAAATGAATTTAGATATTGACTGTTGATTTTGTGCTCTCACCCTATATTTTCTAGCACTAGTCACTCTTTAAAAGGGTTTCCAGGTAATCTTTTATTAGAGAAAAACAAATCCTTTTGGATTAAAATGAAAAAGAAATAAAATTTTAATGAAAAAAATGATATTTTTGAAACGGTTCCTTTTGGGAAACCTTTTTTGGCTTAAAATCATACCGGTAATTTTTACCCCCGTATTCACTGTTTACTCAACCGGCGGTCTAAGGAAGAAAATAAGTTTTTCGCCAGAAGTTCGTTTCCTCCACTGTCGCAAGTTCATTCTGTAACTCTGGTTCATGTTAGGAAATTCTGACAGGACTCAAAGCTCGGTTAAATTAACCCTTTGATCGGAACACCCGTCTCTCAGACGGGGTTGATTTGCTTTGATGCCAGTAGATAAAGCTGTGGCGTGATTTTGGGGGTGGGCTGCTTTGAACATCTTCAGTTGAACTCTACCCAGTGAGAGGATCACGTGGTGGGGTACATGGCGATTTTTTTCAATTCACAGTATGTGCGATTTTTCTTATCTGTCACCGTCTATCAGACGGATGCTCCTCCGTACGTATGTTTTAGTGTCCAGACGGATGTTCCTTATAATCGAGAATATTTATTTTATAATTTTCTTATTAACGTTTTTAAAATTATTTCTGATTATTATAGATGACAGCTATGAAAAAAGAAGTCTCCGTTTTTGTCCCTATAAAAAATAGAATGACATCATACAAATGCGTCAAATGTGTCAGCTCAGGTGCCATCCTTGTCTCTTGACCATGGTTCAAAACTACGAGGTCCGTCGCCAATAGCCTTCAAGCAGCTGAATATTCCGACGTTAAAATTTACTCATTCACTGTAACTAACGCATTTTAAAGACATTCTATTTTTGGAATCATTAGTCGGCATTAGAAATCACACATTCCCAAAATATTACAAGTATTGATTATTCCGATAACTTATCCATTCATTCCTTTAGATTGGTACATACTGTATTTGGAGGATTGACATTTTATATTTACTCACAACTCATTAGAGTAAGTATTATTTCTTCAATGGATTCTGGAAAAGTTTGCATGCGATTCATGTAGAACGTGTGTTGTATTTGAGAATGAATAAAACATTCGCAAAAGGTGGATGCGTTTGCTTTCTAGAAAATTTTGTTAAGCTTATAGAATAATTCGTTATCCCTTTCCTGATGACACATTCTGTACGTTCATGAAACGAAAATTAAGGAGTATTTACTTAGCATCTCTAATATGAAGAAATAAATATTTACATAGCGCGTTCTATTATCCCCCTTAAATGTATTTCAAATTTTCTAATAATTGATAAATAAACCTATTATATGTAGACTAAATATTTACATTTATACATTACATACATTTTACCTTAAATATTACATAAGTATTATATTTGAATAAATCTTGTAATAGTTTAGGAATCTGTGTTTGTTTGAAACTAATTTTTTTCCATAAGTACATGTTTTATGCTTATTTTATGAAACATACCACGTGCATTTTTTTTCTTCAATGTACTCTACTTGACGTGAAGTCAAGATTAGCTTCTGGCATAAACTCGAAAAATAAGATCATTACAGCCATAAAAGATGTTTAAAGGAGAACTAGACTAGTGAATGTATCGCATTAGGGACACATTTTGAGTAAAATATAATATTTCCAAGGAATCATCGAGAAGTCTTAGGATAGAGCTTTCTACAAAATTCTATGAGGCTATATAAAGGATCTTTAAAAGAAAAGTAGAATGCTTTCAGAAGAGTTCAGACGTGCACGTTGACCGCGATAAGAGAGACTGTATTCGGGGAACGGTTTAGAACAGTATTTCTCAAATTGTGGGGCACGCCTCTCTAGACGGGGTATGATTTCCCTATGCGAGGGGCACGAGGATATTGAAAAGTTGAAAATAAAAGATTTAAAATAAGTATTAAAGTTTACTGAAGGGAAGCAAATAAAAAAATCCGACGTAATAAAAACTAAATACGCATTCTACACTGATATAATATACTTACAAATGTATCAGTACTGTACAATGGTTGCCAATTTCTACTATTAATTCACTCTATCCCTATAAGTATATATCTTGTTCAAATTTTCAATCATTAATAAAATAATTTTTATTCATCCACTCAGAAGTTCATCCACAATTTTCAAAACTTGTAGCGGATGATACTTCATGCTAATACTGTTTTTTCAAATTATAATTCCTTAATTAAATTTTATTTTTTTTTAATTTTAAATTTATTCTGCGTTTTTTCTCTCGTAATTACAACTAGGTGCAACAGATGGCACCCGTACGTTTTTCTAACGAAGTAGGAATTGAAAATAAAAATTTATTTTATATTAGTTGTTGATATTTGATTTATCAATACATTAAAAACAAGTTAAATAACTACTAGTGTCTTCCATGGGTTTGATATATCCAAAATATTTAATATTCATCTTAATAATTTGTACGGTTTATAATTAAAGTCATATCGTAGTCTTAACGTGGAAGAAAAAAAAATATTGCATTCAATACATTCTTATTGCAGAAGAGGGGCACGATGAAAATTATGATTGGAAATTGGGTCACGAATATTGAAAGTTTGATCAGCACTGGTCAAGAGAGCTGGTTCTGGATCATAATAAAGTTTATTTATGAATAGTGCTTTTTGTACTATAGTAAATAATCCGTTATAAAATTTATTTGTGTACATACGTGGATTTATTCTCGTGTAGTCATCAGCTTGTCCTTGTCTATTTAAAAATTTGTTATTTTTCAAAGAATTGGAGACCTCAAATGCTTTTCTCCCACGGAAATTTGCAACAATAAATAAAAATTAGTGCATAATTGTTTTAAAAACAATTGAATTAATAAAAGTATTATAAACATATTCGCGTCATTGTACACATCTACACTGCAAGGCAATTGCTAAGGAACAAGGGATTTATGCAAAACTGCGTCTCAGATAATAAATAGACCAATAAAAGTAAATTCAAGTTCAGACAGCATGGTAGACCAAGACTCGTTATTTGTATAAAAGACATTGTATACAAGCGCATAATTCATACGAAAATTCATGCTGTTTAAAGTTTGACGGAAATAATGCTGGTTTTCTTATAAAAGTTTCTTCTCTGAAATTCTTTTTGTTTCTTGCATTGATTAATAGTAAAAAAGTTAACAAGGAATCATTTGAGTGAGTACGATTGTGGACGAGCAGTTGGATGACTGGAAGCAGGTCAAAGTGTCACCTCTATAGCTGCTGCAATGGGTGTATCAAAGAGTGTCATCTCACGATTAAAGAAGGTCACTGCAGGTGGAAAAGCTTTGCAAAATTATACCGAGGATTAAGATAGGAACACCACAACTTTAGAGGATCTCTATGTAGTCCTCGAAGCAAAAAGGAAAAGAAATTTCATTCCTGGTTGGATAGATTCAAACCTTGCAACTGTTACCGGTACGTATGGTTTAGAAAGAACCACGGTGATTAAATCAAGTTGGTTTGTACACACGGAAAGCTGTCCGTTGCATCCCACTTCAGCTACGCCATCTCGAGAGAGATTACGCTGGTGTAAGGAACATATTTGTGGGGATCACCAAAATTTGTCTAAAGTGATGTTCTCCAATTATTATCGTTTCAGTATGACAAGTGATTCTGGCCATCAATTACTGTGGAGAAAGCGTGGAACACGTTATGCCAGTGTTTCTCAAACTGTGGGGCGCGCCCCCCTGGGGGGCGCGTTACCCTTACGAGGGGGTGCGAGCATATCGAAAATAAAAGATTTTAAAAATAATTAGTTTACTGGAATGAATTAAACAAAATACTTTCAGACATAATAAAAAATGCACTTTTACTCTGATATAATTTATAATCGCGCGCGCGATATTAAGTCATCAAAAATAAAAACTTCAATACCTAATTAGCTATCTTTGATCCTATAACCAAATAAAAAAACTTTTATTTGATTTGCTGTAATCCCATGATGAAATATTTTTTTTATTACGCTTTCTTTTTTAAACTAACATACTACTCTTTCAAAGAAAAAATAGATTCCAGACCCAGAATCGAAAAAATTTAGGAACATAAAAAATTCATCACTGTCATTATTTTTGAAATACTGCATATTATAGCTGTAATCTGTTTGACCTTCTAAGTTATTGGTACAGTTAGTTATGTCCCCTCTCTTATGTGTTTCTCTGTTGCGCTTTTTTCCATGCAAAAGAGTTTTATGATGCTTGGAAAACCACGAAGAGCAAGCACTATGAAGGATTACTTGGCCAAGACATATTTTTATAAGTATTCTCAACATATAAAGCATAACGAAAAACGTTTTACACAATTTTTTAGCCGTAACATACATATTATTATAATGAATATACTTAAAACCCGGAAGTGGTCGCGCGGGACACACAGATTTCGAAATCGTTAGTTCTGGCAAAACTGTTTATTTGTTACCAAAGAAAAATTGAAAAGTCCTTGAAAGTAGGTAGGTAAACTTTCTCTTAAGGTGCCTGACTAGTTGCGGAGACATTTTTTTGAAATTTTGCTGAAAATTTATTTTTAAACTCATTTTTTGTTTAATTATAACTGAAAACTAATAAAAATAGCAAAAAAAAAAATTCTTTCAATGTATTTTTTTTAAATATGGCCAATTTTAGGTTTAAATTAGACGTTATTTGTACGTTACGATAAACATAGTAAAATAAATTCTAATGCATAATATTTTAAAAAACCCACATAATTTTACTCAAAAAACAGTTACTAATGAATTGACCTAATATCTTTGAAAGATTTTAATTTGTTGCTGAACTAGAAGTCAAAAAGTGCACGCAATGCTAATTTTTTAAAAATTTCACATTTATCACACAAAAAAATCATAAAAGGTAAATCTGCTGTTTTCTTAATCCCTAGGTAACAGCATAATAATGCACAATTACACAAAATTACAGACAATTATCTACAGAACTTTTTTGAGATATCATGCTTACCGTGTTGTAAAATATCAAAAAATCTGTTTCAGAGAAAATGCATTTAAAGGTTTAAGATTCAAAATTTAAAAAACTATACTGCTAAAAAAACCTAAAACCTCTATATCAAAAGAACAAACATTTTTAAAGCAATTATGAATATTATATACTTTCTTCAAACTTTTATCTTTTAATATTTTTAACAATTTTATAGTGTCAAAAAGCTTTTTCTTAAAGTCTAAGTACACAGTTTACGAAATACAGATTAGACATATAAAAAGCACTTTAAAAAACCTTATTGCATTAAAAATAAAAACATTTTACATAGAAAAACAAATATATATTATTCCATATTATTTTAGAAGTTAAGAAATATATCATATAAAATATATTTGTGTTGTTTTTACCAGTAAACATTCACGAAAAAAAAACTCTTGAAAAATATTGTTTATCACAAAAGTTATCATAAATTAGAATAAAAAATCCTGCAAAGAAGTACTTTAAAACCCTCCATATGAATATACTAAGCCTTCTGTTTTTTCATCCTTAGTACTTTTTGTTTTCCTAGCTGCTTTTCTTTTTTTTCGAGACAATTTCGCAATCGATAAAGAATGTCTTAAAGATGTTGAAATCCGTTGTTTATCAAATTTAAGTAATTCTTGAGCAACACTTTCAGGAAGGGAACCATTTACATTTCGAATTACTGATAATATACCTGCATAACCAGAATTATAAAGTATTAGAGCTAATAATGCACCCAAACGAAATGTTTCTAGTCCAATAAATATATTTTTGGGAACAATATTCCACAAAATGTTGTTATAACTTTCATTGCAGTTCTGTGTCTTACCATGAAGACATTTTTTCAACAAAGTTTCATTACACAGTTTTAGATATGTAGGCTTTATTTGGTTTATAATTTTATTAGGAAGTCCTTGCTCAATTTCTTTGAGGGGACTCCCAGCTGCTTTTTCCCTTTGGTAACGACACCAACTCTCAGATCCTTCAGGACACTGTCCATGCAATGAATTGTTTTTTCCAGATACACAGTGAAAAATGCAGCTATTACACTACTCATCATCTTTTTGTAGATTGCCTACATTGCTTCGAATAGCTATTCCATAATAGTTCTGAATTCTGTCGATTAATTTATCAGTTAATTTATTTTTTCCTCCCAAACCTTTCGTCGTTTTTTTAATTGACGCAACTGTCCCCTTACACGTTTCTGTACATGACCTATACACTCGAGTTTGGTTACTGTATTAATTCCATAAAAGTTTTTAACAGATTCATATCCTTTTGAGTCCCCATCTCCGTAGTATTCATTGTACTGTACATTCCTCACATTTGATCTCTCAAATATACGGTAGGCTCCAACAACCTCCATGTTCCCTGCGGAACCTTTATAGTTCGAACATACATGTTTCGATGATTGGCAATTGCCTTTCGCGCATATGTGGCAATATTGTGTCATAACTTCAATGTCTAAAATTTTACTGGTGTCAACTGATATGGCACTTACACACCCATTCAAAGATGAGTAGCCTCTGCGTTGCCAAGTACCATCAATGGATATTCCACATTTAGTGAAACTATTTGAGCCTTTGATTTCACTCAATGCAGCGCAGCGTTGATGTTTTCTTGAGCAACGCGTTCAGTTGCTTTCAATAGTTTTCTTTCTTGATTGCGGAAAGCAAGTTTTGACAGGAAAGGTAAACCGAGGAAAGCACATAACTTTTTGCCAGCTGAAAATCCTTTCCCGATTATCCTTAGCCCCAAAACAATTGAAGAGTTTATAAGACAAGAACCTTTCATCTTCTCTGTCGTAGGGAAACCTTTAAAGAAGGAGCAGTTTTTGCACTTTAGGTTCATATGTGAGCATAATCCACTGACAGAGTCTTCTATAAGATCCAAGCCCTGAGAATAGCAATCAGGACAACAAACTATGGCAAAAAATGAAATCAAAGTTGTCCAGCTGACGATTCTATTGTCTTTAGAAGTTTCAAACAATCTTTCTGAGAAAATTTCAAACTTGTATGGCTTGATTCCAACATTTTTTGGCACTAGCGGATTCAGTAGAATTGAGCTCAGATGTTTCATCATTCTCATTAATAGTGGCACGAATGGTATAACGATTTCCAGTAAATCGGCGCTTCTTAGACCTCCCAGATCTTGATTTAGCCATAATTAATCAATATTTTGTCTTAAGAAAGACAGTTTTTTTCATAAAATATATCAAAATAATAAATTAAACGAGGAGCGAAGAATCGAGTAGCTAGAACATAAACAAATCGAAAAATGACAACAAACCTGTAAAGTTGTTGCCAAATTTTACTAAAACTATTAAATAATTTTAAAAAAAATATCACCATATTCAGTTTTAATGTTACCAAAATTAATATTTTATCAATAAATTCAATAAAATTCCAAAAAAAAAAGAGTAAAAATCTTTAAAATTCAAAGTACTTCCGGTTTCGATTTCTAACTTCCGGTTCGTTTTTGTTGTTCTCACTTGACATAAAAACTGCTATAACTTCGTAAATAATTGGAGTACAAGCAAAAGTAAGGTATTTTTAGAAAGAAGAAAATTCAAATATTAAAAATATCAAATAAAATTTTTTTTGTCATGTTCATCAAAATTGATGATTTTACACTAGTCAGGCACCTTAATTAATTAGTGCTGCACATAATACTTTATAACTAATTAATTAATACTAAATTAAGAACAAGTTTAATAAGTATTAACGACTTCCATGAGCTTGTCTTGGAAAGCAAAGTTTTTATAAGGAATGCTTATGATTAGAAATTGACCCTCTGAGTTCTTTTTCTGTATTTAGCAGATATCAATATTTTGTCTTCTAAGCAACCACCACATTTTGCAATATGTTCAATTTAAGAATTAGTGAAAGGAAAAATAACATAATAATTATCCTATTATTTTATTTATTTTTTGCTTAAAAGTAGTATACAAAATTTAATACTTATGTTACTAATTTGTATGGTTTATAATTAAGATCGCCTATTGTAGCTTTAGCGTCAAAGTGCATTATTATTGCACTCAGTACATTATTAATGTATAAGAGGGGCGCGATAAAAATTGTGATCGAAAAGGGTGGCGCCAGTATTGAAAGTTTGAGAAGCACTGCGTTATGCACAAAAGTTTGTCTGTGAACGTGATTAGTACGGCCTCGGAGTGATTGTGTGGACAGGCATCATGCACAATAGCAGAACACCGCTTCACATCTTTGAGTGAGGAATCGTTACATCACAACGATATTGTAGAGAGATTACTCTGGATAATGTTCGTATTTCTAAGGGTGCTGTTTCTATTTATGGACGATAATGGGCGGTCACGCAGACGCTCTGAGGTATCGGACAATAGTACAGTGGAGTTATGTTCCGTATGCACTGACCTGCTTACTCTCTCGACCTGAAACCTATTGAACAGGCCTAGGACAGTGTTTCTCAAACTGGGGGGCGCGCCCCCTTGGGGGCATGATAGGGGGCGCGGGCATATTGAAAAGTCAAGAGTAAAAGATTATTTAAAAAAAATTATTAATTTACTGAAAGTAAACAAACAAAATACATTCTGACATAAAAAAAATAAAAAACACATTTACATTGATGTATTATACTTATAAATATATTAGTGCTACGCAATGTATTTTATAATTAATGTAACAATTCAAAGTTAAAAACAAGTTTATTAATTAGCTGTGACCCCAAGGGCTTGTCATATATATAATTTATAACAAAAATTAACACTTATCTTGATAATTTGTGTACGGTTTATAATTTATATCTTGATAACTTTTGTACGGCCGATCATAAGTTTCTGGATTCGCTTCATACTACCAACCGTTTTCCGTGCAGGCACGCGTATGTGATGTAGTAGGGGAGGGGGAGGAATAAAGGAGCAAAAATAATCTGGAATAAGTAAATCCTTTGGAACCATTGTCATGGTCCTTTTATTGCATTGCTAGGTCTTGGAATAATTTTAGGGATAGCAGTTCACAGAAAAGATCGTACTTCGGGCAGACGTATATATACGTCTGGAGAAATAAAGGCTTTGGCGTAGCGAGATGTTTATATACATGGCGGGTGCTTAAGAGGTTAAAGTCGTATCGTAGTTGTAGTGTCAAAGTACAGTATTATTGAATTCAGTGCATTATTATTGCATGGGGGGTGCGATGAAAATTAAGATTGAAAATTGGGTCACGAGTATTGGAACTTTGAGAAGCACTGGCCTAGGATGATCTTAGTAGACGTGGAGCACAAAGAACCATCCCTCCCTGTACAGCGCATGAACTCAAATCTGCCTTGAGACATGAGTAAGACAATATCCCCCAAGGACTCATTCGATAGTTTAGTGAACATAACGGAGAGCAGATGTAAAATGTGCATTTGTGTCGATAGTCAACACATATCTCACTTAAATACTCACGTTTGCATCATTCTGACCTGGAGATCAATTTTTTTGTGGCTGTTTGGAACTCATCCAAGGAGCATATTTTTTATTTTTAATTCTTTGATGTGGCGATATCTCTACCGTTTTGATCTATAATAGATGCACATAGTCCCTACAAAATATGTACTTAGTTTCCTTTCTTCAACACATTGCCTATTTTTAATTATTCCGAAAAAAGGGACTGTTCCTTAGCAACTGTCAAGCAGTGTAGACGTATAATTAAATTTCCTTACTTTGAAAATTGTAAATTTCGTGTTTTAAATAATTAACTCAAATGCATTTTTAGAATAAGGAATTAATTATTTAATTCTATTTTAGTCTGTGGGAGGTAATACTGTTTAAATATTATCAAGTGTAATTAAACAATTAGTAATGGAGGTTCTTTCTATATTTCGACACACTTCTTACTGTCGAATTGAAAATAAACCCAAGACAAATATTCCGGATAAAGAAAAAAAAAAGTTTCTCAATGGGCTGCTTTCAAAAATAACAGTCACTGATGATAATATTTTTGAAAAAAAAATGTGTGACGGATAAGTAATCCAAGTAGAACTTTGTCATACATCCAATTTATCTTACAATCTCTCTCAATTTATCAGAATTAACTTCCCATAAAGTTAATTCCAAAATTAATTACCCTTAATCAAAAAAGGTCGTAGAACATATTTTTATAAGATAAAAAGTAAGTCAAGTGTATAATTAGCAATTAATTAATAAATTAATCGAGTATAATTTGGAGTGATAATTGTTTTTTTTTTCAATTCCTTCTATTATAGCTCACACTCTCATATATATTTATTTATATATATATTTATCTGGTTTATATATAGATTTTCAATCGTTAAAATAAAATACTTTCTATTCATACAATCAAGTTCAAATAAACTTTTTTAAACTTGTAATGGATGGCACTTGATGTTAATACAATTTTTTTCAAATATTAATTCATTAATTAAATTTAATTTAATTAATTACTGGTTTCGCCAATTTAGATTCGTCTCCATTGTTGTAACAGTTACACTGTTACAGCAATGACAAAAACTGGCGTTGAAAACCGATTTTGGTGAAACCGGGTGTGCATTGTTACAACAATGCGAACAAATCATGCTCTTTTTTTAATTCCTACTGTTAGTTCACTCTCTCCTTATATATATGTATTCACTTATATATATGTATCTATCGTTCAAATTTTCAAACGTTAATAAAATACTCTCTATTCATCCATTCAAAGTGGAAATTGAATTAATTTTTTTTATTTTACTTGTTTTTAATGTTACTTGCGTTACTGTTCTTTAGTCGAGCAGTTTCACCAAATAAAAAAAAAGTCGTTAAATGCCGTTAAATTAAATAATGAAAAGATGTTCCCGAGTACGCTTCTACACAAGAAGAATACAATATTATTGAGTACTTAAAAATTACGCGATGACCGAATCAAATAAATAATTTGTCAATGTGGGCCACAATATGTCTATTTGGTAGTTAAGTATTATCGCAAGAATGCCAACGTTCAAGATGACTCGCCAAGTTCGCAACGCCGACTATGCACGTTTCGTACGCTATAAATTGGCAACCATGTGCTTCGTTTTATATAATGTCGCCAATACGGTTGCGATAATACGTAAGTACGGTCACTTATTTATAATCAGATCTGCTGCATGAATAATGTAATTGACATTTCTTTTATTGTATATAATTTTATTGTCTTTGAGTTTTTTTAAATAATATAATTTAAGCAATGGGATGTAATCTGAATTTATTTATTTATTTAAAATAAACTTTGGTGAAATTTCTTCAAGCTATTCGCCAATTTATTTGTCAATGGACTTGTTCGTAAGTGCCAAATTCTTTTTGAGTATGAATACCAATTATTGAATGTGAGAAAATGCTTCCGTAGTAAATTTTACATTGCTTTTTTTACTTAGCATATTAAAAGAACTCTTTATGAATTTTTTCAATATATTACTAGGAAATATTAAAAAATAAATAGATATAAGCAGCATTAAATGATGCAAATTATATAAAATATCGAAGAAATAAGGATGTATTGTAATCTCCTAAGGCTCATTCACACCAAGGCGTACAAACGTCGAGTGTCTAGCGTCTAGCCAATCAGAGACTTCATTTCGCTCGAGATGAAGTCTCTGATTGGTTCGACGCTTAACGCTCAACGCTGACAGCCTTGGTGTGAATTCAGCTTTAGAGGTCGAGATCATGAATTTCACAGCATGCAAGCTTGACTTTATTAGAGGTGTGGGAGCTACTTAATGCATCTATATCTATTACGAATTGATAAGAACTGTTAAGCGATAACTTGAAGTAGGTTACAAAATCAGTAATGTTATAAGTTGTGAAACAAAGCATAAGTATTAAAACGCGGGAATAGTAATTCATTGAATGTTATTTAAAAAGGCCTCTGAAGCCTTGTTCTGTTATATATTTTAATTCCTTATTTCCAAGGTAAGTAAACCGATCATACACATACTAGTTTTATCTTAATCTAGTAATTAGTCCATCCTTTTAGTCATTTTGGTTTATTGGACGACACACATAGAAGACATGTTTACAGAACAGCGCAAAGAACATTGCATAACTGTGACTATACAAGCCAAACAAAGTATAACTCTTAGCTGACTTGCAGTAACATATATACATTTGCTATTTAATTTCTAAGATGTTCTTCAGCAACTCAAACAGCTTATAGAATAACAGCCAAGTCATTATGTGAGCCAAAGAGATAAATTTGGATACTTTTCTAATTTTTAAATATTTATATGCAATTTTCTGGCTTGAAGGTTCTACGGAAGAAAAGTGAATATTTTTTACTAGCTTATTTTAAAAAGAAGTATATTTTGTAAGTTATTACTCATCTTGTTCTCGAATGCAATCTTAATACATTTAAAAACGAGCTTTATTGTTTGATTACTCAACAATGAATTAGATGGATTTAAGTTTAACTCCACCGCCATTGCTGTACTGTGGTTAGCGACGATGAGTGCTGTGCGGAAGGGCTAGAGTTCGAATCCCGGAGGGTGTTTGTAAGTGTATAATGTTTTTGCGGCATGGAGGCACTCAAAATATTAATCTAGACACAAGACCTTTCGTGCGGTTGGTGGAAGAGAAAAAGAGGCGGTAGTTCCCTAATCTCAGCCCCAGAGTATTCTCCCTTTAAATTGGGGTGGAACCGAGCAAAATCATATTGTCACATGCAAGCGGTAAAAAGCTATGGCTAACGATAAGCGTTCAACAAATCTCTTGCCACATTGAGTTTTGTGGGTCCCCATCTGATGTTACTGTCGGTTGGGTGGAATAAGTAACAACAAATTAACGGCTACATCAATTGTTCGAATATTAAAAACTGACCAAAACAAATAAAAAACTTTTGGGTTAAACAGTGAAATAATTTACGTACAGTTAAACCTGTTTTTGTGCGGTAGATAGGGACCGCATAAAATAAATTGCACAAAAAATATTCGAAAATTCCATATATTCATATTCCAACCCACAATTTTATCGAAATATTACAAAAAACTTTTTTTATGCGCTGGAGAGGGGCAGCATAAAAAATTGGCACTTAAAAATATGTCAATTACTTACGAAATTTATGAGAAAGTGCTTCCAAACAAAATAAATAATTAAATTCCACATGGAAACATTTTAAAAACATTTAATTTGGCATTGTATACACGAAGAAATTTTTAAAAATACTCATACATAATTCACTGCTACTCAGAACAATCCAAAGCTCGCATCTTCCTGTGATGAATTAGTTCAAAATTTCTTTCGTCAGTTCAAGATAAAATTCCAATTAATTTATTTTTTGGGACCATAAAGTGAGTCATAAGTTTTTGTGACGGTGGTGAGTTGGTCAGTCACATGTGAACGCCACGATAGTAAGATATGCATGATCGAAGCTCTTTTTTGTAATTTTAAACTCCTTTTGCGATGGTATCTATTTTAAGAACATGCTTTTCCGTTTGTTGAAAAGTTGGATTCCATCATATATTTTATCGGCTGTTAAGAAAACCAGTTTTTCCTGTGGCCGTTTTCATAATCTATCAAATGATCGATAATGTCACTGTTATTGAAAGTTTCGTCTTCAATCAAGCGAGGGCTGTTGGCACGTTGAGAAAAAGCAATGGAACGTGCATTGTCGAGAGACTGTTTGTAACCAATGAACAAAGCGTCTTGAAGTGTATGTACGTACGTTGACAGAAAACATTACAGGGGCGCCAAAACCGTTGAAATTCATATACCGCATAGAAAAGATCGCACAAAAAATCGTACAAAAATAAAATCACATAAAAAAGGACTGCACAAAACCAGACTCTACTGTGTGTACTTTCTTTGTGTTAAAAAAATTTTTTTTCAGAAAAAAAAAATTTTAAAAATTTATGAAAACGTTGTTAAAGTTTATTTTTAAAACAGTTATATTAGTAATATTAATTTATAATATTAATTTTCCTTTAATTTAAAAGAAAATAATATTAAAGAAATTATTGAGAGACTGTTTATTTTTTGTTTTGTTGCTGAATTAAATAACAATATAGATATTGTAATTGTGAAAAAAAAGCTACAGAAAAAGAGAAAGAGCTGCATTTTCAGAGATATCCTAACATTTCCTTTGGTTTCCATTAAAATCAGAGTCGCTTTACAATTATTATTAATCTAGAACAAATACCCAAGCATATTATGTTAGAGTTACTTGATTGCCTAAATCCATGCATCATTTATTCATTGCGGCCCTTCAAAAGAGGATTTACAACAGTCATTATATTCAGAAACATACTTTAGTTGATTATTTCCTTCCCGAGAGTCCTTTCTGTGAACGCATTATATAGGAACTGCAATTTTAGAATTCTCTAGAAAAGCTCAAATGACGTACTCGCAAACTGCATTTGAATTGAACTATCTCTGGCTTTCGTGTAATTCGGACGTTCTGTCGAATTGGAGGACGTGATTGTGCCATTGAGAAGCATATTTACACAGGTGTGTTAGTTTAGCATATTTACTCGGTTTCATAATTAATCTATATGAGGACACAATCTCAAAACAAAGAATAAATATCAGCTATGATTGCAACCCTTAAATATTTAATCATATTTTAAACAAATTTGTGGTTGCTATCTTTAGTTCTTATTGACGTGATCCATATTTATCAGCGTCGCAGAACGGTAGAGTGGTTAGTGACGCTGACTGTGATGCCATAGGAACTGGTTTGAATCCCGGAGAAGACATGGATGTCTGTAAATGTTTTGTGCTTTCGCGGCATGGGGATACTTTAAATAGCCGTACAGCCGTAAGTACTCTTGTGAGGTTCGCGGCAGGGGAAGAAAGGACGGAATCCCCTGGCAACCCCCAGGGTATTCTCTCTTTAAATTGGAGGTGGGGGACCGAACACAATCATACTATCATCTGCATTGTGCTCAAAGCTAAGGCTAACGACAGGCGTAAAAATATAGCCCTTAGCCGCGATGACGAAACCCGCGAATAACGCACACCTATACTTTAAAACTGCAATAATTCAAAATGTTTAGGTATATTCGCCTTATAACGCGCACCTTTTTTTGTAATGTACCTGCGCTATATTTTTACGTTTTTAATTAATGTATTCGAAGTATATATATATATATATATATATATATATATATATATATATATATTATTCTAAGTTTAAAAAATTAGAATACTTCCATAGCTACAATACTTTAAGTTCGTAAGAATATCATTTCTGTTAAATAAACAGTATTTCGATATATGTAAAAGTAGTAATTTTTTTCTACGCTCATATTTTTTTTTCACTTTTTAAGGCTCTTATTTTCATACCCGGTATATAACGCGCACCTGTAAGTTTCGATCTTACTATTTTTATTTTAAATGCGCGCGTTAAACGCCGGCTTTTATTGTGGGGGAAATATATTAGGATTTATTAAGGCCCAAACGAAATTGCTGTGTTACTATTTTTTTTCGCCATAGGTCATACATACAAAAGATGCTGTTGCGTTTATGAGAATGAAAGGTTTCGATAAGCAATGAAGAAATTCATAAAATGCTGTAAAAATAATCATTGAAGCTCTTTTAAAAATGAACATATTTATTTTAATTAGAGTTTGGTATTTTGTTTATATTGAGTCGAAAGTTGAAATCACTGAGAATTCGCCGTGTACAAGAGCTGGTGACCGTTAAATCTGTAGAAGCTTTAAGACCTTACTGCAGTGTTTCTCAAACTGTGGGGCGTGACCCCTTAGGGGAGCGTGATAAATCTAAGAGTTGGGGGGCGAGCGTATTGAAAAGCCGAAAATAAAAGATTATTTAAGAAAATTATTAATTTATCGAAGGTAAGGACACAAAATACATTTTGACATAGTAAATAATAAAATACACACGTTTACACTGATATAATACTGTTCTAAATGTATCAGTGCTACACAAGGTTTTATAATTAAACAACAATTAGTTAAGATGAAGTTTAATAATTATCTGTGACCCTATGGACTTGTTACATAAAACATTATGACCAAAACGTAATATTTATCGGAACAACTTGTACGGTTTACAATTAATCCGTGAGCTGACGATTAAAAGATACGTGACTTGATCCCCAATGCAACCGCTTTCCGTGTGGGCACTCGTATGTGGGGGAAGAAAATGAATAAATATGCAAATCCTCTAAACACTCGGTCAAGGTCCTTTTATTGCATTCCAACGATCTTTGGAATAGTTTTATGGATAGCAGTGCACAGAAAAGATCGTACTTCGGAAAGACGTAGACCTACGTCGGTGGCAATTATCGCTTTGGTTGAGCGAGACATTTAAGAGGTTAAAGTCGTGTTACAGCTTTAGAGTCAGTGTATAGTATTATTGAATTCAATACATTGTGATTGTTTAGAGCTAAACAATTGCAATGGTGGCTTCTGAAAAGCCACCATTTAGAGCCGAGGTGAGCATTAAGTCGACTACCAAGACATTTTGGGGTGACCATCTTCACATAAAACCTTAGACGCGCGTACTATAAAAAACAGGTGGTTATCAAGATAATGGAAACACCCGTTCATAAAAGAGACCATGAATAAAACTGCAACCCAAATTTGAGAGACATTTTCAAGAATTGACTGGACTAGAATGAAAAGTTTTATTCATGAGTAAACACATTTGGTAATATTGATGTGAAAAATATAACTAAAAATATGTTATCTCGTTATCTCTTGAGGAAAATGAAGCTTTTTTTCTCCTTCAAAAGGACGAAATTTGTTACTAATAACTTTTAGAATCTAATCAGACAAAGTAAAGCATCCCAATTTTATAAAATCTGCAATACATTTAACGTCACTCTTTCCCTCTACCTATCTGTGTGAATCAACATTTTGAACGAATATAATTAAAACAACATAGCATTCCCGTTTCACAGACGACCACTTGGAATCCAGTGCCAGATTAGCAGTTAGTAATTATATATCGAGGTATTCATGATTGGGACGGATAATATGAAGGCGAAGTCTTCTACTGAGACTATAGCTACGAGAACTAATTTTAAGTGAACATAATTTATTTTTCTGATGCATTGTGAGTTGTCTAAAAATGCATCAGTTGGTATTATTAAATTTACGGGTATAATTATATATTATGTTTGTATTTTTCGTTTTACTTCAAACTTAGTTTTAAAATAGTACGTTTTTCTACTGTAGTTATGTACGTAAGTACACATATTCTGTACTTATTATTGATATAATACAAATATTATTGAGCTTTTAGTTTTCTTTTTTTTTGCTCATCACACCTACGTCACAAGGTGGACCATAGAACATTGAAAACATTAAAAGTAGACCGTACCATGTAAAAGCCTGCCCATGTGAAAGGTTTAGAGAGGGCTAAAGCACCTACACATTAATAAGTCAGTGTTTCTAAAACTCTAGGGGGCGTGATAGCTGCAAGTGGGGGACGCGAGCATATCAAAAAGTTGAAAATAAGAAATAAAAAAAATATTATTAATTTACTGAGAAAGGAAGCAAAACAAAAATTATGACATTATAAAAAGGTAAAATGCACGTTTACCCGACTTATATACTTATAAATATATTCGTTCTTCAGAATGTATGTGATATTTAACTTATCAATACTATATTAAGAACAATTTAAAAAAATTACTAGTGTTCCCATGGGCTTGTCTTCCAAAGCAAAATTTTTTCAGAAACGGGTTACATTGAAGTCCGCGAAAATGCCAGTGGCGATGGTATATGAGACGGAGAGTAACAGAGATTAGACTATTTTTCTATTATCATTTATGTTTATAGATATGGAGGAATGAGGAAATAAATACTTAATTTAATTCAAAATTATTTTGAAATCTTTACCAATTTAAACGCTAGCATGGAAAAATAACATAATATACTTATCCTACTAAAGTTTAACCTACTTATGATATCTATTATTTAAAATAAATTGTTGTATTGTGTACTCGTAGCTTTAACGTCAGAGTACATTATTACATCATTTAATACGTTATTGTTTGGGGGCTTACGATGAAAATTCTGATTGAAAAATGGGCTCCAAATATTCAAAGTTTGAGAATCTCACTGCTCTAGGTTCTATTCCGTGGCCACGATAGCCTAATCGTCAAGGTCACGGGAGCGTGGCTGATGTGTCTTGAGTTCGAGCCTAGTGCCGCTGAAGATCCTCCGTAGAGAGGGGGCCGCTGCATGTTAAATCATTCAAGACTAAAACGTCCTTCCAACTGATGTACTGTTGTAGTTAGGTGAGGAAGGTGCCAGCTCAGGTGTCGTCCTTGTCACTTGACCATGGTTCAAAATTTACGTTGTCCATCACTATTCTCCAAGTATTGTTTCAGAATGCTAATGATTTTATCTTAATTTACTTTTCACTCTGAAGAAGCACGAGGCAATTGGTGACGGTCCTTGTAATTTTGAGTGAGAAGTTGATTGACGAGGTCAAGGGAGTCCGGCACACAAATTTTTAAAAAATATATCAATTTTAACCTTTTTATATTATCTAAAAGGTCAAATATTTCTGTTTACAATAATATATGATATGAGGAAATACGATAATTTGAAGTATTTTTATTTCTTTTTTAAAATAAAGCTACTCCTTGACGCGCATCAAAGGAACACTGCTAGGAGCAGTTGTGTTTCCCCTTGCATAAGTTTCTGATGAGTGTGAATACATATGATCTTTAAGTGGAAAAGTTAGAGAAGAGTATGCGTGTACGTTTTTTGGATCTTAAAAGTGAAACAGAGGAAAAAAAGTTAAATGAAGGAAAACGCCTAAGAAGTCGCAACCGAGTCACCGACATTTTAATATTAAAAATTCAAAGATATTACAGTATGGCTATTAGGAATAATATCAATGATCTACAAACCATGAAACTTCTGTTTGAACTGTTTGTTTTCATCTTCTGTCTTCAGAAATGGACTGTATCCTGCGATTAAAATGCCTGGTGCAAGTTTCAAAAGACAGAAGCTGAATGTAACGAAAAGCACTATCATCATAAACACATATACCATAATGAATTAAATAAAACCAATTTTTACAGCTCTAGGTGATCCTATGTTATTAAGAAAGTGTTTATATGGAATCCACAGAGTATTACTCAGAATCCAAATGAGTCAGTTAATAACCCCAAATGGTCAGGTATTTCAACATTTACATCTGTGGAATGAAAAAAATAGAATATTTGGCGTAAATATGGCTATTGCACAGTTCAGTATGAGTCACGTAGCAAAATTAATGATCTTAAAACATTGGGATATTGAACCGAGTTATAACTGCGTGTCGTGCTTCAAAAAATAAATACGCGTAAGATTTGTAAGGCCCAACGAAAGCATCTTAAGATCCCCAAAAAAGTCAAAATTGTAAAAAATAATGAAAAAAAGAAAATTAGAGAAGTCTTTTGTATGAGAAGAGAGTTAAAAAATGCTTCATATACTTCTGGAAAGTAACAAGAAAAGTAAATGCTCAGAAAATTACAAATTTTTACCTTAAAGCCTGTTTTCTCAAAATGTAAAATTTTTCAATTTATGCACCCTTTTCTCAAACACTTCTTATTATATAATCTTAAAAAAATTAGTGAGCAGACTTTTAACTTGTTTCAACATTTTAATGGAGAAAATCAGATATATCTTGCAAACTTGTTTAGATATGGCTTTTTTAAACTAAATTTTAGGGGGAAAAATTGGACAATTTTTAAAAAAATTCATAATTAATTCAATTTTAAACAAAAAGACAAAACCCTTTGTTAAAGTGTTATTGACAGTACACATAATCCGCTGTAAGCTTTTTATTTATGAGAAGTAAGTAGTCCCTGAGAAAAAAATACATAAACTTACGAAATTTAACATAGACTCTTATGAACGTGCCGGACCCCCTCAGGTGGTAAAGGTGACTGACACGTGAACTAACACTCCCTATTCGAAGTTCCACAGCCCGCTAGTGGGAGGTATATTTAGCCGTGACTGTTTTAACACGCATCATTCTGTCTACTCGATAGTGGTTCTACAGTGGCGTAACGTACACCTTCGCATTGCGAAGGGGACCCAGGGTTCTACGGAGCCCCAAACCTGATTTTACAAGGGGGCCAAATGTTCTCCGTTACGCCACTGGTGTCACTAGAGCCCGTGATTCGACAAACAAAAAATAATCGATAATAAACAATTAATCAACCATTATCAAATATTTGATATCACGATATATATCAATTAACTTCACACAAAATGATTAAAAGTTTAATTTTGATGAAGCATTTCTCAAAATTTTAATATACTGTTACAGGCATTAGATATTAATAACAATGAAAAGTGAGTAAATTTAGATTCACTTTACAGATTACAATTTATACTTAAATAAGAATGTCATTCTTTTTTATGCAGTAAATTTTGTAGTTTTTGAGCATTCAAAAATTGAAACTCAAAAATGGAACTATTTTATCCATGGAAGCAAAATAAACAATGAATTGCGACTAAGTAAACAACGAACTTGAAACGAAATGCATTTCCATAAAATGTGGTATAAAATAAATAATAAGAAAACAAATTCTCATTTTATTTCGCCGAAGTTAGTTTTGCTTATTTAGCAAATAAAAAAATATTTATATTGAAGCAATTCAGAGGCTATATTCCATGTACTATCCACACAAAAAAATTATTTTCATCAAAATATTCTAAAAAATATTTAAGCGAAAAATATTCACGAAGTTTTCTTTTTTTTGTAAGAAAGTGGATTATTTCAAATCCTTTATTTTTATCGTTCACATAAGATGATCGCAGTAGAAATTGTATGGAAAGCTTATAAATTACGGAATTTTATACTTTATTTATTTATAAGTTTAAGGCAAAGTAAATATAAAAGCTTTTGATTACTAAAATATGCAACGAATTTAATCTAAAATTCTCCTCATATATGCATTATAAAACTCGTAACTCGAGCTCTAATTCATAATTTGACGATAAAATAAACTAACATGTGGAGAGTATGTTCATTTAAATCTTCAGATTTAAAAAATGGATAATATAATAAAAAAATCTTCCGTATTTTTATCCTTATTTATCATGAATTCATTTTCTACACTATTATTTATTAAGTAAAAAGGATGTTTTGGATGTTATTTTATAATTACTTTTTTCAGTTTCTTCTTTCATTTTCAATAAGATAAAATTTAAAACCTTTCGTATGAAAGGAATTATCTAGCATTTGGTTGGAATAGATGATAAAAGAAATGGCGTGGGAGAGAAACTCATTTTCTCTTTACTAACAACAATAGAAAAAGAGGATAAAAAGTAGCATTGAAAATATATTACTATTTCAGGGCTGCATAAATAAATATACATAACAATTTTTTGTACTTGTTATGTTTAGATAATTAAAAAAAAATCAGCAACAGAAATGTCTCGCAAGGTTCTAAAAATTTGTAGCGAGCTGTGTAGAATGCGTGGGAAAACGAAATTCCTTTATGACACATATTGTTTATCATGATAAATTATTACAGTGTATAAAACAAATATTTTACTTTAAAAAAGAAAAAATATACTTCCCCCTTGATATTTAAAATGGAGAAAAACCAATCAGGTAGGTGATTATTGTTTCAATTATTTATGCACAAATTTTAATTATTGGCTTATTATACTATTCGAGAGAACATTTAATTATCTTCTATTGTTAATTTAATATGGATGGCTTTATATATTAAGGTAAATCAACTATTTACTCAGCTAAGTAGATGTTTATATAAAACATACAACTATCACAATGACCCTTTTTATATTTTTCTTGCATTCTATGTAAATCTACTTTTATTGCATCATCTGTTATTTTATTATTATTGCAACATGATTATACTTTCAATAATTCTATACATAAACGCTAAACCTACGATATGTCTTAATTCTCTTAAGTGCCACCGGTGTACATAAACGTCCCATTCAGCCAGTACCTTAATGAGGTCAATTCATATGACGTCATGGTCACATGAAAGTGAAAGCCGCGTGATTCTAGCCAATCAATTCAAAAACTCTAAGTACGTCATAGTCACACGATAAAAACTATCTTATGTTTCCAGCTAATCAGTTCACGCGCTTCAGTGTTGCCAAGTTTTTTGCTCTTTACATAAACTTTCTCTTAAAAAGTACTTATGTATACAAAATGCAATTTATTTAAAAGTATAAGCATAAAATACGATTTTTTTTTAATTTAAAAAAATATTTTTGAAAACATTTTTTTCCCTAACATTTAAATATCTTTATCCAAGTATGAAATTTGAAAATTTATCTGAATTTTACAAATAGAACAACAAATACTATTAGTTTAATGTTTGTTTTGAATTCAATGTAAAACACGTGTTTGTCTTTTTCATGGAATGTCATGAATTGAGCCCATTGCACCGGACGTATATATATATGCTTCTTTCCAAAGCGCAATCTTTTTCTGTGCACTGCTATGCAAAAAATTATTCCGAAGGTTTTTGGAAAGCAATAAAGGGACCTTGACTGTGATTGTGAATGATTTACTTATTTCAGAGAGGATTCGCTTATATATATATATATTCCTTTCGTGCCCCTCCCCCCAATACGTCACGTACACAAGCATACATTTTAAACGGAGGTAGGTGGCATTGCAGAGCGAATCGTGTATTTTTTAATAGGCATTTAAGGGATAATTTATAAACCGTACAAATTATCAAGATAAATCTTAATTTTTGTTTTTAATTTTATATATGACATACCTTTGGTGTTACTCTTAATTATCAAACTTATTCTTAACGAAGGATTGTTATATCTTTATATATAACAATCTTCTGTGTCTGTGTTTGTCACTAAACTCCTCCTAAGCGGCTGGACCGATTTCGATGAAATTTTTTGTGTGGTTTCAAGTAAATTCGAGAATGGCTTAGATTCACAATTCGGACCAATATCGCGAATAGTTAAAAAGATATTAATTAAAAATATTCAGAAAATACAACTCAACATTCACCTGCATTGTCGTAACAAAGCTATTGTTATAAACAAGTAATATATATATATAAAAAAAATTAAATCAATTCCTACTTAAATCAAGCAAGAAAAAATTTATTTTAGCTACTTTTCATTAAATAGTTGCAATTAATATAAATATGTATATACATATGACAGAATCACAACATTAAGTGGTAATTAATTTTTATTAATTATCATTAAAGTATCGTATTGTCATCCAAAACAATCGTGTATATAAAATTTCCTTTCAACTGAATGCTTTATCACGTGAGAAAAAAACCTTTTCAAATTTTGACATAAGTCGCCAACGTGGCTGTATTTGTAATTTTTTAAATAATTAGTTTTAATCAATTAATTTTTATTAATTATAATTAAATTATTGTATTGTCATCCAAAATAATCATGTACACTACATTTCTGCTCAACTGAGCGCTTTAAAATGCATTTTATTAACGATTGAAAATTCCACCAAGATAAATAAATAAATAAACAAACAAACAAATAAAATATGTATAGAGATCGTGAGCTAATAGTAGGAATTGAAAAAGACGTAAGTTGGCGTCGAAAATTGATTTTCAGCCAAACTGGCCAAACCCGGTCTTTATTGTTACGAAAATGGAGACGATTCACGCTTTTTAGCATTTTAATTAATATCTTTTCAAATAATCTTTATATATATAATTCTTCTGTGCGTGTGTATGTAGCTGAACTCCTTCTAAGCGGCTGGACCGATTTTGATGAAAGTTTTTGTCAGTTCCAGTTGACTCGAGAATGGTTTACATTTATAATTCGGTTTAGAAATGTTTAATTAATTAATTTTTTTATTTATAAATTGTTGATCTTGGAATGTTTTACATTGGATCCGGCAGACTGCACTACGATCGCAGTATCGAATATTGAAAAATCTTTTATTATAATTCAAGTTGGTCCCGAAAGTTGGTGCTGTGATCATTTCAGGAAAATATTTTGTCACTTCGTGTTATTATTTTTTTGAAATAAATCGTGTGTCCATTAAATTATTACATTCAGATGTAATTAGTGTTTGAAATTTTACTCAATTTTACTCAAAACGGTCCAGATTGTTAAAGCTTATTCATAAAAATTTGGAATTTTTGAATTTAAGATGTGTGTACAGGACAACGTCTGTCGGGTCCGCTAGTTAATAGTAAAATACATTGTGCAGTATTGATATATAAATGTATTATATTAGTGCACACGTGTATTTTATTTTTTATTATGCCAGAATGTATTTTAATTGTTTACTTTCAGTAAATTAATAGTTTTTAAAAATAATCTTTTGTTTTCTACTTTTCAATATGCTCGTGCCACCCTACTAGAGTTATCAACACCCCCCCCTCGAGGAACGTTCCCACAGTTTGAGAGACACTACACTGCGCCCATATCGAAACGCATTTTTACACTTTTAACAAACAGAAACATTTTTATTTGATTGTTGAAACCATATTGCTACAATAGACTAAGAAGTAATGGTCACGAAGTCGAATAGCCGGTGCTATATCTGACGAATCACTGGTTTTAGTCCTGAGGAAATTGAAGATTCGTCGGATAAAGAGGCTGATGCACATTTAATGTGTCATAGCTCAAAGTCCTCAAGTAGGAAAAGTGTGGAAGTATCAGTTTAGAAACCGTCTTCGCCACTTGACCGAGGATGAAATTTACGCAGCCCATGGCATCTATACCACATGCCCCTTTATAGTGCGACGGTAATTTAAAATAAAATCAAATAAAAAATGCCTGCTTCATAATAGATAGTTACAACATGTAGCATGTAAAAAATATTTTTTTTTATAAATTGTCATTATTTTTGCATTCTAAAATATTTTCAAAACTTAGCTAGCGTGGTATATACCAATATTACTCAACTACGAGTCCATGGACACTATTTGCTAGCCCATGGACCAGCGCCAGACCACAAACCCTCTCTATTTGCCAGTCTTTCAAATTAAGATTATTTTCTCTAAAGTGGATGATATGTGAATGATTAGAAATAAGCTTGTCAAAAAACTGTTGGAATTCGGAATTTTGTACCTGAAAAGATTATGCAACTAGTTCAAAGTAAAAACCATACTGGTCCATGATAAAAAAAAACTAAAATAGTTTACAGGCCCAGAGAGTTTTTTGGATTCAGAAATAGTGTTATAGACGATACATAAGTACTTGAAAGTATATTTAATTGGAAAGGATTTTCTTATAAAGTGAATTTATATATACTATACTATTCGAATTAATTGGGACAAGCAATTTTATTTTTCTTGTCTGAGTTGGTATGTGATTATGAGTGATGTCTTGAATCTAATCAAATTGGTTATATCTGCCTGGAAGTAATGTAATTGATCACCCTTGACTATAATTTACTCGTTTGATTGGTTTTGGTGTATCAATTGTTCATTTTTTAGTCTTTTAGTGGGGCAGCTAGTGGTTATAGCTTTGTGTTTTTTGTAACACGCATTACTTGTACTCTTTCTGAGCTCAGTATTACTATAAGAATTCTAAAATAATCACTCTTAATGAACACACTTCTATGACTGCGACAGTACAGCTACGGTTGTTGGTGTGGGCAACTCATGCGTTTGAAGAATTTTAAGAACATTTCAAAATTCCGGAACATCGTTCCCAAAATGAAAAGAAAAATGTAGACTGACACGAAAAACTACTATTAGGACTGACACAATTCTAATATAAAATGGCGAAATAAGTCCAATGAAGATAAGCAAAGACCTTTGAAGGTATATTGCAGTGGTTCTCAAAATGTGGGCCGCGAGCATATTGAAAATAAAAGGATTAAAAAAATAGTATTTTGGAATGAAGTAAAACAAAATGCTTTCTGATATAATAAAACATACACATTTACACTGATATAATTTATTTTTATCATCTGGGGATCATCAAAAATAAAAGATTCCATTTTAAACGCTCATTAGCCATCTTTTAACCTATAACCAAATTAAAAAAAAATATTGTGTTTGCTTTGCTGTAATCCCACGATGAGAGATTCTTTTATTACGTTTCTTTTAACCTAAAATATTACTTCAGCTGACCTTCGAACTTACTGGTATGGTTATCTCCGTCCTTTTTTTTAGGGAAGTTGTAAATATATATAATATATTTCTGTTTCGCCTTTTTCCATGTGAAAGAGTTTTATGATATATGAATAAGCATATTGAACACTTTGAAGGATTATTTGGTCAAGATTTATTTTTATGAGTATTCTGAAACATATAATGCATTATGAAAAACGTTTTACACAATTATTTTTAGAACATGCATTACTTTCCCCAGGAACAATTTTGTGGTTTTGATTGCTGTGTTGTACGACTTATTATGATTTATAAATGTAAATGAGCAGAATATTAAAAAAATGGGCATCTGTGATCCCTATTGAAGGAAGTTGAAACTGATCAAGCAGTTGAAGAACCTACTTAAATAATGCATATTAATCAAGATAGTGAAAGTAAATATCAGAAAAGCGTTAGACATGAAACGTTTGAGTTGATTTGAAATTTTCAAATGCTGCCTAAAGATCTCTATGAAGAAAACAATGAAGCCATAATATAGCACTTCAATTTGTCAAAAAGACACAAGGAAGAAAAAGCTCGAAATGCTATTTGTAGATCAACAAACGACAGTAAAACAACAATAACGTGAACAAAATATGACAGTTTTGCTGGAAAATAATGTTCCTGTATTGTTAGCGAAAAGTGTCTGTGATTTATATCCTTTATTAAGGGCACGCATATTTGAAACATATTCTTTAGTTTTATTGGATTTTTTCTCAAATAATCAAAGAAAAATTTAAAAGTCCTTGAACGAGTAGGTAATTTTAGTTTCTCTTAATTAAATTATTCAATGCAAATTGTAGTTTTTATCGTGTATAATAAAAATAATTCTAAAATAAATTATAGTTTTAAAACACACTTTTATAATAAATCGAACTAAAAAGTAAAAAAAAAATAAAAATATATATTACTTAAAAGTAACATAAACAAAATTTAGTACATATCTTGTCAGTTTGTATGGTTTAAAATTATGATGGTATTGTAGCTTTAGCGCCGAAGTGCATTATTATTGCATTCAATACATAATTATTTTTAGGGGGGCGCGATAAAAATTAAGATTGAAAATTGGGTCTTCAGTAGTGAAAGTTTGAGAACCACTGGTTTATTGGATTATGGTGTTTAAATGATCCAGTCAACTATACGGAAAAGGCATTTGGAAGTTATCCCTAAAGCAACAAGACCAAGGAAAAAGCAATTACCAGCTCTGAAAAAGGTAAAAAATGATTAGCATTGGCCAAAATCACCGATCCTGAACTGTTAACGACTAGAAGAAGGTGATTTTCAATGCTAAATAGCATTTATTTGTGTAGGGTTACAAAAAAATTAGGTGTATTTAGACAAAATGAAGGTAAAGCTCCTCTACCAGATCATACCCAACAGACTGTAAAACACTTTTTTAAACAAATATTTTGGGTTTTTTTGCAACAAATGGTACTAAAAACTTAGTTCCTCTTAAAGATTCATGATAAATTCTGTCAAATGCAAATAAACATTAAACAGTAGAATTATTGCATTCGTGGAAACATTTCAACATGACTAGGAGCATTTCAACATGACTTGGCTTCTTGTCACAATTTGAAATGCTGGAAAACAAAATAAAGTTGCTTCATTTGCCTGGTAATTCACCAGATCTAAATCCTATTGAGAATTTATGGCAAATTCTCAAGAATCTTTTAGATAAGATGAGTAGCATGACAACAGATCAAATGATAAAAATGGCTACACAAGTTTGGTTCCACGATGTGCGCTGCACTGATGAAGTCTTTACCATGACGAGTTCATTTCGGTTACAGGAGGACATATTTTGTACTAATATAGAAGTTTTTCGGTCTACTTAAGGTATGCAATGATTTAAATCTAAGGTGTTAGATAAAATCGCTTTCTTACAGCTTGTCCCAATTAATTTGAATAGTACATGTATATATATATCTATAAATATACATTTAAGAAGATAAAAATCCATGTCACTATAATCCTTTATATATATAAACATTATTTCCAAACATTTTACTCAGTGAGGGAATATTCGATTTATATTTATTTACAAATATAAACTACTACTATACTACTTTTCTAATTATATCTCAGTGCAGTAAAGTAAGGATATTAACTATCTATGAAATATTTCTAGAACTTGTTATTACTCTTCTCAGAAAGGGACGGTTCTGTAGCTATGAACTCGTGCTTGCTTTGGCGGAAAAATGTAAGCGTAGTACAAAGGAGCGCGCCAATTGTGGATTTCTCAGATATAGAATGAATACTCTAACACATGAAATGCTCTCTATAGTAGTATATAAGCTTCATTTTAAGGTATATTTGGGAAAATTCATTTCCCCCTTCTTATGAAACACAATATTTTTGACCATAATTATAAGAATCCCTCTCATAATATCCATTTAAAGTTCATTTTTAGAATGCAGCGAATTTTTTTTTTAAAAAAAATAAATCAACATTTTTAAAACAGTCCTTGAGTTTATATAGTACATTGTTTAAACAAATGAAACAACCAAAATTGCATTCAATTTTGTATTTTTAAGTAAAAAACAAGTAATATAAAAAATAAGTAACAAATTAATTAACAAAGAAAATTTTTATTTTTGTTACTTTTTATCAAATAGTTACAATTAATATAAATATGTGCAAACATACAATTAATATAAATATGTACATACATATAACAGAATCACAATATTAAGTGACAATTAATATATGTTAATGATCTCTAAGGTATCGTATTGTCATTCAAAACAACCGTGTATAAAATATTTCAGCTCAACTGAATGCTTTAACACGTGTGAAAAAAAAATCTTTTAAAGTTTTGATACAAATCGCGTTAAAATGATGCACGCGTGACATTATTCGTAATTCTTTGAATATTTAATTTCAGTCAATTAATTTTAATTAATTATAACTAAATTACTATAATATCATCCAAAATAATCGTGGATATAAAAATTCAGCTCAGTTGAGCTCTTTTAAAATTGAATTTTATTAACGATTGAAAATTTGAACAAGATATTCATAGGGAGAATGTGAACTAATAGTAGGAATTGAATGACTTTATTTAATTTTTAATATATATTGTGATTTTTTACATTTGTGATATTTTTTAACGAGATGATTGAGTTTTTTTTATATTTGTGATATTTTTAACGATATGAATGATTTTTTTCTCGGCTTACTAATCATGGAAAAGGAACAACTGGCATTTTTCTCCTGAGAAATATTAAAACAACATTATCACAAACAAAATGATTCTTACCATTATAAAAATAATTTGGAAATACTTATAAAGGTACTCTTCGGATTTATTATTATTATTTATGAAATATTTTGTACCATTGTTATTGTTTAACTTTTTAATTGCATTAATATTTAACTTAAAATTTTTTATGCATATCTTTTTTACATTCTTCTTAATTGTATAGTAAGATTTTGTTGTAAACGACGAGATTTACTTGGACAATGAAACAAGATGCGAATTAATAATTACTCATTTTCGATTCTTTCTTTTTATCATAACAGAAAGCAAAGAAGATTAACTTATAACATTTAATTTAATAAATATTTTTGTATCTTTTTTTGCTTGGGATGTTACAGAATTCCCTGTACAATCGCTTTCGAATGCTTCGCTACTAAAATCGATTTAATTTCAGCTAATGGTTTCTTTTCCATAGATTTGCTTTTGTGTGCAGTTGATATTTTCTGTTGATAAATAACAAAGTTCATTTAATTAGTTTTTATATTGGCGAAATGAGATTTTATTATGGAGTCGAGGAAGCGAAACCCAACAAAATAATTCAATTTTAATAAATTTAATATTTTTGAAGAGATTAATATAGACATAAACACAGACAGAGAGAATTAAAAGAACATTCAGTCTTATTTTAAAACATTAATTATGTTTTTATTCTTGCTTTATATATATATATATATATATATATATATATATATATATATATATATATAGTATAATAAAATAAAAGTGAAGAAGTCATAGAACCCTTACAGTGCTAAAGAAGGAAGAAACTGGAATTCACAAGACACAACAAATGTAGATGCAAAAAAAGTCTTTGGATTAAATTGGAGACCTATTATGATTTCTAAACCTATCGCTGAATTAGGCCAGCGATTTAGGGTTAGAAATGCATATATATATTTGCATTTGAAATAAAATATTTGTGGATTTATTATATAGATTTTTTTTCTTATATTGTTATATTTATTTTAATAAAATAAATTCGTTTTCAAAGAATAAAGACGAGCAACTTTTCTAATGAAAGATGTTACAAATGAACACAAACAATACCTTGAGATACACCCGTATTTCCCATCCAATAGAGTGGTTAGTAACGCAAACTACTGAGGCATAGTATCTGGGTTTGAATCCCGGAGGATACATTGGATTTCGTAAATGTATAGTGACTTTGCGGCATGGGGGCACTCTAAATATGCTTTGAGCTGCAAATGACTTTCGCGAGGTTTGTCGAAGAGGACGAGAGGTGGGAGGCCCCTGATCTTTCCTGATGGTGTTCTCTATCAAAATTTGGGGTGGAGCCGAACCAAAACTTACTGACACCTTCATAGTGTTCAAAGATACGGCTAACGAAATCACACCACTAGCCCCTTGCCTCCATGAATTTCGAGGGAATATTTCTGACACCGTTGTTCAGGTGGCATAAGCAGCTGCAACAGGATGTAAAAACAAGAGCAAACTAAATGAGAAATTACCAAAAAAAGTAATCTGAAGAAAAAGAACTTGATTGAAAAATACGAGAACACAACTGGACTGACTAATTGATTGATTGAATATTAACGTCGCACTGTTCAGCTACACAAGGGCTTTTGGCAATAGACGACGTAATTTTGAACCTTGGTCAAGTGACATGGACGACACCTGAGATGGTATCCCCTCTCCTAACTACCACACCACACCAATGGGAGGACGTTTCAGCTCTCGACAGATTTAACGTGCATCGCGCCCCTACACGGCGGGTCTTGAGTGGTACTGAGCTCGAACTCATGACAAGGCAAGCCACAATCCGATACCTATACCACTCGGCTACAGCGGCCTAACACAGCTGGACAGAAGAGCGAAACGTCCCTGTGACATTTGCCTGCCAAGAAAATCCCACCCTTTTTTAGTAGATATGTCCACTGTTCCAAATTTATATCCCTTTCTCCTTTCCCTTCAACAAATATTTTGCCTTCGGTTCAAAGCCACATCCGATTTTCATTAGCATTAATAATGGAAAAATATTGCTGTTTTGATTGGAGTAAATACAGTAAATAAAAAAAAAAAAAAAAAAATTCTAGTAATTACTAAATTTCTTTCTTCAGAGAATTTTTTCAAGTGTTTAGATTGATCTTCTTAGATTCATCTAACGCATAGCAATACTAAAAATAGGTTTGATAATCGTTATATTAGATATATGTCGCTGTAATATTAAGCATGCCATTAAGACAGTGCTTCTCAAAGTGCCAATACTTGTGACTGAGTATTCAATCCTAATTTTCCTCGCCCCCTTCCATACAATAACAATGTATTGAATTCAATTGTACACTTTGACACTAAAGCTACCAAACAATTTTAACCTCTTAAGTGACAACGGCGTACATAAACATCTCCCTCAGTCAAAGCATTATTTGCCTTAGACGTACATATACATCTTTACGATCTTTTCTGTGCACTGCTGTTCATAAAATTATTCCGAAGACTTTGGAATGTGCAATAAAGGGACTTTTAAAGAGTTTGCGAAGGATTTACTTATTTCAGAGGATTTGAGTACATAATCAGGTTATATCAGTGTAAATGTGTATTTTATTTTTTATTACGTCAGAATTTATTTTGTTTGTTTACACTTTCGGAAAATTAATAATTTTTTTAAAAAATAATACTTTATTTTTGACATTTTAATATGCTCACGCCCCCTAGGGGCACGCCACACAGTTGGAGAAACGTTGTATTAAGATGATTAAGGGCAAAAATAAATTTCCTTCACGTTTCAAATCTTCGAACCAATAGTACTCAGTGATCACGGAACGAGCTTTATCACCAGTAATCTTTATATCGATCACATGCACTTCATACAATATTCCAACCAACACCATTTTTTTGAGTAAGTATTTATCAACGTTGTACTTCGAAGCAACACGAGGGGTATTAGAGACGGACCTCTTAAATTCTAGCCTCGGTCAAGTGACGGGATGACACCTGAACTGGCTCAACACTCTTCTAATTTCCATACCACGTTAACGAGAGGACTTTGAGCCTCGATGGATTTAACATGCAGGAGCCCCTTCACATTATGGTTAATCAGTCGACAACAGTAGCCATGAGTTCTTGACCATGATCATGCGGCTATTACGGCCCCACTATATGTTTGATGTAACAGGGTTAGCGCCACATTTGATTGAACTAGTTATAAAGTCCTAACGTTATATGATACAAAAATTGAGAGAATGAATAACATGCTCAAATATCGATCTTGTAATTTTTTCGTGGTTTAAAATAGCTATCACTAACTTTCATTTAGGTTCGAAGCAAAAGTTTATTAAAGCCATAGTACAGGTGCTTATCAAAATAATCGAAGCACTTTAAATTTATAGAGAATCATTTATTAATACAGTGTAGGAGCACCTCTGGCATGTACTAATACAGCTTGGATTCGTATAGGAATCGATTGAAACAACTGCTGAATAGTGTTTAGAGGAATATTGTACCATTCTTCATTTAAGTATTGGGAAAGATTTGGGAGAGATGCTGGTGGATGATATCGATTCCTTATTGGATGTTTTAAAACAGACAATAACGGTCCTATTATATTGAGGTCGGGCACTGTGCGGGCCAAGGTAGATGCATAACTTTATTCTCGAGTTCATCAAACCATGATTACACCAGCACCGCTTCATGGATAGGTGCATTATCATATTGTAAAATTTCATTTCCTAGAGGAAACACAGTTTGTTTCATGGGATGGGCCTTGTCAACTAAAATTTCTCTTAAGTTCTCCCCAGGAATCCTTTATTTTACGGTTATGATTGGTCCAGGAGAAAACTACGACACTCCTGCCCAGATCCAACTCCATGCTTGACAACTGGAAGGAGACAATCATGATCATACATTTGTACAGGTGTCCTCTAAACATGAACCCGTCCTGTTGTAGAGAAATGTGTGAAAAAGAGAGAGAAATATGATTCCTCGACCGTGTTACTTTTTTACTTATCAATCGACCAGATTTTATGAGTGTGGCACCAGTGTATAGACGACTGTTGGCTTTAACATCTGTGAGAAGCTGCTTGGAAATTATTGCTCTGCCGTAATTTTTCTGTTTTTGAAGGTGCCTTCTAACTGTAATCTTTCACACTGGAGAATCTATATACTGATTGAGCTCCGTGGTCACATTTGCTGCTGTCATGAATCCTCGTCTCGAGCTTTCGGAACTTGTATTCTTTTAATTAATTATTTCTATAGCTTAGTTGTAGCTGTGTGGTAACGCACTTTTGGTCTTGCGTGAAACCCTGATAAATGTTTTCCATTCGTCACCTGTCAATAAATTTCTACTTATGCTCTACGATTTCTTCTTGTTCATTATTTACGTGTGGTTTTTCTTCTCCGAACTTTATATATGAACTAATCGAAACTTCTATGAAATAGATAAACCAACATGGCTCTCATAATCACTTTCGGCCCGAGGTAAGCTTGACTATTTTATTATTTTAAATTAAGCTTGACACATAATTAGTGAAAGTGGTAGAGGTTCGCTTTTTAGACATTACAATCCTCTTCAATACCCGTCGTCATCTTTCGCTGATCCGTCCATTATTTTAATTTGTCAAGCTTGTCTTTTGGCGCTGTGTGTATGCTGTCATGACTTTAGGCACCAAACCTTTAGAAATGCTTAACAGTTGGAATATTTCAGCTACACTCTCTTGAACAGGACATCGCTCCTACAATTTGGCCACTTTCAAAAGGCTAGGCATTTTACGTATTTGAGAAATTCAAGACTTACAAAACTTTATTAAAGCTATCGCATACTACGAGAATATATACATTTCTAATGAAGGAAAAACTGGTAGCTATATTATTGTGTTTCAATGCTAAATTACTTATAACTACATTTATGCTTATTAAAAATAGTTGTTTTGGTAAAAGAATAAAAGTATGTATTTATAATAATTTTTTAAAATATTTTAATAAAATATGGTTATGCTACAGACATACACAAATTTATTTTCAACTAAATATTTTGCTGTATTGTTACCCGTTTTCGTTGAATAAAGTTAGTTATTAAAAGGAAAAAAAATGAAACCAGCCATTTTTAAGAATGTTGTTTGAATACACCAATAAAAAAATGCATTACTTTTACAATGAAATAAAAAATGACGTTGCTACAGTAATCAGTTAAATTGTGTTTTAAATAATTAATTGAATTTCTAAAAGAAAAAAATCTCAAAAAAAAAATCACAATATTTTTTGTGGATATTTATTTAAGAGTTTAATAAAACAATTTTTAATGAAAGAATTTAAAATGACTTTACATTTTCTCGACCAAGCTACGGAAATATATTTTCGATTAGAAATTGAAAATACTAAATCTGAATAAATTTATTTTATTTTTCTTTGAAAATTATAAGTTAGGGAATACTTTTATTGCATCAATTTTCTCAAAAATTCCTATTAAAATATTGAGGGATTATTTACATTAATATCTTGACTTTAAAATTAATTTATTGTATAAATTAGCTACACTGAATGAAATAAAAAATGCATTCACCCAATTTCTTTTTTTAGTCATTTAATTTTTTTCTTCAATGTGTTTCATCATTTCATCCTTATTAAAATAATATTTCAAAGCGTCGTAAGTTCCTAGGTCAAAGTTTCTCAAACTGCGGAGTGCATCCCACTAGGTGGCCGCGAGTATGTTGAAAAAAGGCGAGCACAAAAAAAAAAATCATTTAAAAAAACTATTAATTTACTGCAAGCAAACTAACAAAATACATTCTGACATAATACAAAATGGAATACACATTTTCACTGATATAAAAAAGTTATAAATATACCAGTACTGCACAATATATTTTATAATTAATTTAACAGTACTAAATTAAAAAATTGTTTAATAATTACTAGTGACTCCATGGGATGGTGTCATGTATAAACTTATATGCAAAAATTAACACTTATCTTGATAATTTGTACAGTTTATAATTAATCCCTTATATGCTGATTAAAAGCTATGCGATTCGTTCCTCAATGCCGTATGCGGGCGTATGTGGTGTATTGGGGCGGAGGGTTAAAAAAGAAATAAATAAGCAAATCCTCTGAAGTATGTAAATCTTTCGCAAACACTGTCAAAAATATTTTATAGTACTCCAAAGCCTTTGGATCTAACTTCAGAAAAGCGTATATATACGTCCGGGGCAGTTAACGCACTGATTGAGCGTGAAGCTTATATACACCGGGTGCACTTACAGGGTTTAAGTCGTGTTGAAGGTTTATCGTCAACGTATAGTATTATTAAATTCAATGCATTGTTATTGTATGAAAATGGGAGGGCGATGAACATTTTAATTAAAAATTGGGTCGCAAATATTGAAAGTTTGAGAAACACTAGCCCAGGTGACATACTTCATTATTTTGAACTGCATTCATGTGACGAGGACGAAAAAAGTTTCATACAAATTGTTTTCTCATTTCGTAAAATATATTAATTGAAAGTACCTAAATTTCAATGATTCTCTTGATAGATACTGCAAGTTAAAACTGGCATTTTAATTAAATATGTTGCATATACATATCTTAACACATTCAAACAGAAGATTTTCGCAGCCTTTTAAAATTGATTTACATTCATACACACATATGTCAAGAAACTGCACCTAATAATGCTCTTTTCAACTAATTGATAATTTATTGAATTAGCTTTGAAATACATATTGGTTCACAAAAAAAAAAAAAAAAAAAATCGGCTTTAAAACTTTAATGATGTCCTGTAACTGTTACGAAAGTTCGTGTGTCGTAAAACTTTACAAATTTGACGTTATATGAAATCTGGCTTAAATTTGGAATTTATTGTGGCTTAACCATTTTACCTAAATGCGGCATCATTGTAAACTAAATAGTAGCAAATGAATGCAATAACTATTTGCATTCAACTCCTAGATTACACGAATGTCAATTATATGAAATTTTCATAATATAAATTAATTTTCGCTATTGAAATGCATTTAGTATTAAAGAATTGGATTGCGTAGTTTGAAACGTCATCACCATGCAATTATCTTCTAAACTGGATTCACTATACTTTATATAGAACACATTATACACAGAGATTATACAAAATGCATTTCCAACAGTCATTTTCGAGAACTTGCATAAGTAACTACAAATCGATTTAAACCACACAGTAACATTCAATGAATATATCGCATCTATAGTACCCATATCTCTCTTCTAAATGTATGCATATTAGCAGAAACTGTTATACATATCAATTACAGTAGTTGAATGGACTACCATTCTAGAAATGTTCTCCATTCATGAAAATTTTAGTTCTTAAGCATATATGCTGTTGAATATTATAATTAAATATTATTAAACATTATACGGCTAAAGAATATAAAGTTATGGGAAAGTTTTTGTACGATCCTGTAATATCTTATAAAATCTATCTATCTATCTATCTATCTATCTATCTATATATATATATATAAGAAACGCGACACACACACGCCCGCCCACATTGAACGCAGGTGACTTGACAACCGAGCCACTGGCCCGGTGTAAAAATTGAAACTTAATTGTATAAAAGCTAAGCATGATTTCGAAAGCTTTTTTCTTCGAATTGACTGGCCATTCGATGGAATTTCATTAAGGGTTGAACACCGTAAAAGAGTACTACTATTACACCAAGTTTCGATCTGAAATAAATTTCCTTAGTCGTGCCCTCTCCTTGTTAGATATTTTATAACAGAGAAGACAGATAAATCTAGGGTAAAATTGAGTTGTTCAGCTGTATTTATTTATTTTATTTTATCATTTTATTTTTCGCATCGTTCTTTTTGCAGCTTTTAATTTTCAATCAACTTTAAATTGTTCAAAATCTAAATTAAATTTTGACGTCATTAAAAGTTTCTTTTATTTTTCCATTTTATTTGTTATAATTTTCAATTTCCCATAGTAGAATGCAGTGGTGGAAGCCCAGTGGCTGAGTGGTAGTGTATCAAGCTTCCACGCCACAAATCCAGGGCGGAAATCCTGGGATGGGCAAAGTCGACTGAACCTTTCATTCCTTCAGTGGCTACATAAATGAGTAGCACGCTTGCTTGGGATCCTAAAGCTGGGGGTTTCGCATTTGGCTGACCACTTGACCGAAACATCTGCTCATGTACCCCAGCGCCTAAGATTACGTAAGCTGAGATAGGCACAGTAGGCCTTGGCCCTCATGGGCTGTTGAGCCACTGGGTTCAATTCAGAATGCAGTGGAGCCTCCTTCTGCAATGGAAACAACAAAGGACAGGAATAAAAGCCGTTAACATCTGGCCTGGATAGGGATCCCTTTCGCCTCGGTCGTCTAAGGCATGTATTTTGAAATCGAAGGTGGCCAGTTCAAAGAACGCTGTCCCCAAGCAGCATTTAAGGTCATCATGTATCATCCTCCCCTCTGTCACCAACACCTTGTCGTCTAAGTATTGATTCAGGAACTGAACACTAGATGGCAGCACAGCCTAACGATACTGGTTGATTATGCATTCGTTCCATAGAGCGTCGAACTAAGACATTATCAATAAATCACGATTAGTGATGTAAAATTGGCAATGCTACATGCGCGAACTGGACCCGCTATCTTAACCTGAGATTGCCCTCAACATCAACGGAAAAACGTTTCAACGGCACTCAAACCTACTAGAGATGTGTAGCAATTGCAGTAGTTGGCTGGTAAAATAACCTTCTCTCAGTATCATTCAGAATGTCAAAAATAGAAAAAAACAACTTTCTTTTCTAGGAAGTGGGTATGCAGTGGTGCCTCCTTCTGCAAGTTGCAAACAACAAATGATAGCAATAATAATAATTAACAAATTCGGATAGGGATTCATTTAATCTTAGTAGACTAAGGCATTCACGGCATACATGTGAACGGTAGGTCGATGCATCAAGTAAACACCTCAGCCAAGGTCAAGAGCTTATCAAAGAAAGAACTTATATACATTCTAGCATGTTTGGATAATGTTATAAACTGCTAAAAATTAAAAAAATTTTTAGCAATGAAGTCTTGTAAAAGTTTTTTTTCTCGTCGTAATTAATATATAACAATCAATTGAGGTAATTATGTGCCCATTCTAAGAAATTAAATGTATTTCTCTTAAAGAAAGCTACTATTTCAGGACTGAAGAGAGCATAAAGCATTGTTGAGAACATTTTGTTACACATTTTTAATGATCCGCAGCTACCGACTTGTGATTCCATTAGCCACTTGTGGTTGCAGTATACGAGTAGCTGATGGATGATGTTGAACTCGTGGTTGATGTTGTCGATTTGTGGGCTCAAAGTCTAATGTGACTGAAGATCCGCATTGTCGAGAGGCTGATTTTTAAAGTTTGGTGAATAGATTGTGCCAACCCAGGTGTCATTCTTTGTCACTCAATTGCGGTTCAAAAGTACGATGCCCGTCGCCAATAACCCTCGTGTTGCTTCATATTTAATGCAAATTTAAGTTAAATCAAGTCCATCAACCACTAAATATACGGGAAGCCGCAGTAGTACATTGTTTAAGGTAAAAAGCTCCTCGTGGCTGGCGTGTTATGAGTTCGAGCCCAGTACCATTGAAGAACCACCGTGTAAGGGAGCGATGCATGTTAAATCATCGAGAGCTCAAACGCCCTCTCGTTGGTGTGGTGTGGTTGTTAAGAGAGGGGTGCCAGCTCAGGTGTCTTCCGCGTCACATGACCATGGTTCAATATGACGAGGTCCATTGCCAAAAGCCCTCGAGTACCTGAACAGTGTGATGTTAATATTCGCTCACTCACTAAATATTCGTCACGTAGAGTTGGTGATTCGAGTTAAAAGTCCTCATGTTAGTATTATTTGAATAAATGGAGTTGTAAGTCAGATCAGGTGCCCTCCTCTTTACTTGATAAATGTCTAAAATTACTTGGATCGTCACCAATAGCCCTCGTGCAGCGTCTAAGGGGGACGTTAAATAATCAATCAAGTCTCATCAGCCTGCTAAGATAACGAATTTATTCCCTGACTTTGTGCCTTGAAAGACGGTACGTCCATAATGGTTGACCTAGAAATGAAAAGCGAAATACTTCATTGCTTTCAAAGAGTAGAGAAAACTTGTTTTTCAATTCTTTTCACTCATTTCCATTTTCAAAAATCTTGTATAGTTACAGATAATTATTTACTTTCCAGTTCATTTAGAACATAATTTTTTTGTCGAACCTTATTCTATTGACCTTTGATATAGTTCCAAACAACAGTTTTACAGTTTCTCATCACACGCATCTCTTCTCTATTCATCAAAATATAGTCATCTATTTTCCTTAACTCCCACGCAGATGTATTATTGGGGGATAAGATGGAACACTAATCATTCACTTTTAGGAAAAACTAGGTATCTATTCCCCTCCTACGTACATATCATGATCTATTTTTGTTGTTCTAAATTTGCATATTTTATTACTTTGTTACGTTTAATGCAAATTTAATTCTGTTTAAAAGTGCGCATGTTGTTTGATATTTACAAATATAAATAACATAGTCCTGTTTACTGAAATTTAATTTTTTCATAGAAGGAAATCATCTTATGTTTCATAAATATTTTGCTGTAATGTTACTTTTTGTGATATTATTGTCTATAACAGCGTTTCTCAAACTGTGGGGTGGGGACCCACTAGGGAAGCGGGATGACTTTACGAGGGGGGCACGATCATATTGAAAAGTCGAAAAAACAAAAGATTATTAAAAAAATATTACTTGATTGAAAGTAAAGGAACAAAACCATTCTGACATAATAAAAAATAAAATACACTGACACATTTACACTGATGTAATAAACTTATAAATGTACGAATACTGCGCAATAAATTTTATCATTTTTATCAATTTTTAATAAATACCAGTGAACAAGTTTAATAAATACCAGTGACCCCATGGGCTTGTCAAATATAAAATTATATACAAACGTTAACACTTTCTCAATAATTTGTACTGTTTATAATTATCTGCTGATTAAAAGTTACTCAATTTGCTACTCAATGCCATCTTTTTCCGTTTAGTCGCGGCTATATGATGTATTGGGAAGGGGGGGATAAATAAGCAAATCATCTGAAATGAGTAAATCTTTCACAAACACTGTCAAAGGCCTTTTACTGAATTCCAGAGTCTTTGGAATAATTTTATGGATAGCAGTGCGCAAAGATATGTATATATACGTCCTTCGCAATTAACGTTTTGGCTGAGTGAGACGTTTATATACCCTTGTCGTATATAAACGTCATTTGTCGTATTGTAGCTTTAACGTCACAGTTTTGTTTTATTGAATTCAATACATTGTTATTGTAAGGAAGGGGGGCGCGATGAAAATTATAATTGAATATTGGGTTGCGAATATTAAAAGTTTGAGAAGCACTGGTCTATAAACTTATATATAAATTCGTAACTTTAAATTAGCAGTTGTATTATAATTTTTTTTCACAGAATGTTAATACTTCTTTTTATTAATCATTGTTGAATTTATTTTGAGCAGAACTTTTTATGTGCGTTTCACACTCTATACACATAAATTAAAATATTAAAAAATCCATATAAAATTTAAATTAAAACTAAAATGTGTGGAAAGTAAAATTGTATTTATTGAACAGTTTATAATTATATGATCTGATGCTGTATATTTTTCTGAATGGTATTTTAACTCAATTACAGCTACATTTTGAATGTAAAAAAAGTATATCTTGAAGTGCATTAAAATTAATTATCTGTTTAACTTCTAGGCTCTCATTTTTGAATATAAATAATAAAAAGAAAAAAGGCGCATTTTGTCTTTATATAATGTACTAGCTGGTATATACCTGTTCTTCGCACGGGTAAATTGAAAATTTAAACAATACAGATTGAAGGATAAAGAAGTTTTTAATGAGTGTTTGCGGGAATTGAAGATTTACAACAAAAAAAAAAAAAAAAAATCTTGCATATCTCAGCTGAACAAAAAATCATATTTGTATAAATTTTTAGTTTGTAGATCTAATAGCTAATGGAAAGGTTTTATTATTTATAATACCCCTGTAACTCCCTTGTGTTTCGATTTTTTAAAACACCTACCTAAGCTGATTTCGGCTCAGCAAAATTAACATATTTTCCAAATTTTGTGTAATGGATGCCTAAAATAGCCGAAATAATATCAATCTGAATGTGTAATACGTTAATATTACTTTGTGTTGTACTTATTTTATGTTAAAATTGTAATATTCACAAGCAACGCCGTTGCTTAGATTATATTGAAGATTTAATGGAAAAATAGCGAAATGCTGGCGAGCCAAGTTGCCATCATTTTAGCGACCTTGTAGGCAACTTGGCGATTGAGTGAACAGTGAAGAATTTGATATGCTGTACTATCACCAGTTGGGGAACAGCAATGAAGAAGATAGCACAAATACCTTCTCCACAAAAAAGGTATATACATGCCAGTTTTTACAGTGATCGGTTATACAGTGTTGGAGTGAAGCGAGGCGATACAAACATCCATTTTTATACATACAGATTTTCACACTTTAGAAAATTTTCAATTTCAGGATAAACTCTTAAAATGCATTGAATAGTTTCTTAATGTAAAGCGCTTTTGCACTGTCAAGATTTATTTTAAAGTGCACATAACTATCAAAACATTGTTTTATGAAATATCATTCATATAGATTTTTAAAACCTTGGTTTGGTTTAATGTAGCTGCATTTGAACAACATGACCATTACTAGTGATTCAGTTTACCGCTTAGATCTTTGGTAAAATGTAAGCATATCACCTGAGATGGTTTGGCACTTCCATTCGCAGCACATCTAGTAAAAACTTTGAAGCCCATACGTTTAATGTCTCGCCTAATCGAATTCGTGGCTGGCGTGTCATGAGTTCAAGCCCTGTGCCAAAAAAGACTCATCATATTGAGGTGCTGATGCACGTTAAATCTGTCAAGTCCAATAGTAGACGCGATGTAGAAGTTTAAAAATTACGTGATCTGTCGCCAATAGCCCTTACGTTGCTTTATAGAGTGACGTTATCATAATCATTCATTCTCTAAAAATCCCTAATTTAGAACGAATATTTTTAGAAATTGGTACAAAAATTAAATAATCAGTTGGATTTTTAAAAGAAATGTTTATATCGCTTGTTTTGATAAGTGTTAAAATATAATCCTGTAAAAATTTTCTTTATTTCACTTTATTTCCTATGAAATAAAGTTGGAATTACTAAAGTACAAGATGAAGAATGTTCTTAAAAGAAACGGAAATAACCCTTCATTTGAAAGAACAATTCTCCATTCTATACTTAACTACTTCTTCTTCTAAGAGACATTCCATTTGAGAAAATGATAGTCATTAACCCATCAATAACTGAAAAGCATGCCTAACTCAACGTCATTTCGTTCGACATACTTATTTCAATGCAACATTAAACACAGAATGAATTAGGTACCGCCTTTCTAATGGATAAATTACCGAAAAACATCTTAACTAACCTGTTAAGTAAAGTGAATTGCGGATATGTGGAGAAAATCATTATATTATTAATTATAATCTACCTGGGCGGAAAGAAGACATTCTATGATATTTAGATCAGCGTTTTTCAATCTGTGGGTGCAATCCCCGTGGGGGGCGCGATGAATATACGAGGGGGGTGCAAGCCTATTTAAAGATTTATTAAAAAATAATTAATTTTATGAAAGTAAACAAACAAAATACATTCTAACATAAAAAAATAACATTTACACTGATATAATACACTTATAAATGTATAAAGTACCGCACAATATATTTTATAAATAATTTAACAGTACTAAATTAAGGACATGTTTAATTATTACCAGTGCTTGTCATATATAAAATTATATACAAAAATTAACGCTTATCTTGATAATTTGTACTGTTTGTAAATAATCCCTTAACTACCGGTTTAAAAAAAGTTACTCAATTCGCTCTTTCAATGCCACCATGTTCCACGTAGACATGCGTATGTGATGTATTGGGGGTAGAAAAGAAATAAACAAGGATATCCTTAAATAAATAAATTCTTCGCAAACACTGTCAAAGCGTTTTTATTGCATTCCAAAGCCTTCGGAAAAGATTTATGGATAGCAGTGCACAGAAAAGCGCGTACTTCAGAAAGACATATATGTACGTCCGATGCAATCAACGCTGTGGCTGAGCGAGATGTTTATATACTCTGGTGACACTTCAGATGAAAAAGTCTTATTGTAGCTTTAATGTGTCAAAGTAAAATATTACTAATTCAAAACATTGTTATTTGTATGGAGGAGGGGAGGCGATGATAGTTATGATTAAATTTTGGGTTGCAAACATTGAAAGTTTGAGAAGCACTGATTTAGATTATATGTATAAAAAAACTTATTAAAAGAATAAATTCTCTAAACTTAATATTGCCTCAAAGGGTTGAATTTTTACAAAATGGAAAAATTCTCAATTTTGGATAGATGATTTCAGACTCAAAATAAAAAAAAAAATATTTTTCTTTAATATAAGTAACCAAAACAGAGGATTTTCTAGAAGTGCCTACTCAGTAGTGAACAGTATAATGAACATTGCTAAATTTCATAATCCAAGCACTCTCACCTTACATCGTCGAAACAAACCAATCTGAGCTTTTTCCCCTTTATTGTGCACTCTAATTTCTACAGTAGGTTTTCTTAAAACATTTAGTATTAAAGAAACTGTTAAGTGTAACTAATATGTTTTTTTCAATCATTTAGTAGATGTCTTTTCATCTAATAAATGCTTCAAATTAGTAAAATACCTGTTTTTCATCAACAATATCTACTTTGAATTTTTATAATAAAATGAAACTTAAATACGTAGTGTAAGTTAAACATAACGCAGTGCTTCTCAAAGTTTCAGTATTTGCGACCCGATATTAAATCATAATTTTCATCACTCCCCATCCATACATTAACAATGCATTGAATTCAGTAATATTATGCTTTGACACTAAATCTACAATACTCAAGTTTCACCTCTTAAATACCACCGGCGTATATCAACATCTCTGTCAGCCAAAGCATTAATTGCGCCGGTCATATTCATTTGTTTTTCCGAAGTATGAACTTTTCTGTGCATTGCTAACCATTACATTATTTCCGAAGGCTTTGTTTTGCAATAAAATAACTTTGACAGCGTTTGCGAAGGATTACTTATTTTAGAGGGTTAGCTTATTTATACCTTTCTCCCTTCTGCGCGCCTACGTGGCATTGGGGCGAGAATCGCGTAACTATTAATCTGCAGTTAAGGGTTTAATTATACACCATACGTTTATCAAGGCAATTTTTATGTAAAATTTTATATATGACAAACCTATATTTTCATTGGTAATTACTAATAATATATTTTTAACTTGGTATTGTTAAATTAATTATCAAATACATTTTGCACGGAGCTGAAACATTTATAAGTGTATTATATCAGTTTAAATGCGTATTTAATTTTTTATTATGTCAGAATGTTTTTTGTTTGTTTACACTTGTGACGTCTTACGCGTCTTTTCTTTAACAAGTCCTTTGGGTTCTTTGGGCTAGAATTAATGGCAACTCTTTTCCAACCAAATCCAAGAAACGAGATGTGAAGAAGAAATGCAAATAAACCGACTTTAAATATAGGATCTTAGAGTAAGCGGGATGGCAATGTAAAGGAATGTTAGACATTTGATGTGCGTTGTGGCAGTTGATGATTATTGCAGTTCGTGGTGTAAGATTGTTTAAGTTTTACGTGTCGTGGATAAACATATTGGTGTTTGACTAGAAGTTAACCGACAAGCTGCATACCATTGCAGATAAAGACAAGTAGCATTACGGAATAATATAAGGTAGGATTGATAACACTTTATTAAAATTGAGGATTAAGCGGTTCGATTATTGAGATTTTGGTCTGAATGATCATATTATAAATATAAATATATATATTTTGTGTTGCGTATTGCGTCATCGTAGATTCTCTCATATTAATTATTGTAATTATATTTGTTAAAAGTTTAAGTTGAATATCTTAATAAAGTCATATTAAGATAATGTTTGATCCGAGTTCTTTCGCTAACCCTACACCTCTAGCTCACGCTGATACTTCGAGGGATGTACTTCCAAGGGGAGGTACATCACACACTTTCAGTAGATTAATAATATTCTTAGAAAACTTTTGTTTTCGACTTTTTAATATGCTTGCGCCCCCTAGGGAGCGACCCCCGAAGCTTGAGAAAAGCGCTGACTTAAGGTAACTATTATTTTTTTTTATTTTCTCCCTTCATCAGTCAAACTGAGCTTTCCATGGAGAGGTTTTGAAATTTTGAAAAATAATTTTTCGTTTTACCTTACAGATCAGTTACAAAACGTTTTACTGATTTTCTCTGATTTACACTAAAGACATTTAAGAATGTTTCAAAAATACTTATTCATTTGAGAAATGGATGTAACGATAGTTTTTCACTGATTAACCTTTTTATACACATATTCAATGCAAAAGTTTTTATTGATGTTTATTTTCTCTTACTTTTTGACACACATATTTTGCGAAAACAGGCATCTGGCCATTTTAATAACTTTCTCATGCAATTTCTTTTTGCCAGCCATCGACCCTTTTTTATAAGCAGGTAAAAGGCCCAGAAACCATATTAAAGACAGCCATGAAATATTGGAAATTTACGAATCAAGAGACGAAATGCGCGAAAAACCCGATACTATTGTTACTCCAGCCTACATAACCGAGACTCTCGTAAACGAGTTTTATAAGCGAATTTCCTTCTCCCCGCTCTGACAAATACAATACATTGTAATTCTTTGTCGTGCTTGCAGTTGCATTCTGTTGACTGGATCGGTTTTATTGAAAACAAAAGAATGCAAGTTAGACAAAACATTATTGAGTTATCGAAAATATTTTAATCTTTTCTCGTGAGTATTCAATGTCAGGGAACAGATGATGTCATTTTCGAATTAAATGAGTTTATTCCGTAAATATTTGTACGCGGGCATAAAATATTTGTACAGACATAAAATGGAAAAAATGAAGGGATGTATTTACAAAAAGAAGAAGATATATATATATATATATATATATATATATATATATATATATATATATATATATATATATTTAAAGTGTCTTAAATATAGGAAGATGCATTTAAAGTGTCTTTAAATATAGGAAGATGCATTATGCATTTCAACCGAAATATGTTATTATGAAAGAAACGTTTTTTTTTTCGTATTACGTGAAAAACAAATACAAAATATATATGTGTAGTAGTTTCGTGAGTGATATGCGTTGCTTACATATTCTCATTTCCATTCTTAGTTTGAGGATGTAGATGTAAATAAGGTTGTACCGTAGTGCTTCTCAAACTTTCAATATTTGCGACCCAACATTCAATCATAATTTTCATCGCACCGTAGTTCCATGCAGCAACAATGTATTGAATTATATAACACTATACTTTGACGTTAATGCTACAATACGACTTTAACTTCTTCCGTGCCACCGGCGTATATAAAAGTCTCTCTCAGTCAGTGCATTAATTGCCGTGTACGTATACATATGTCTTTCTGAAGTACGATCTTTTCTGTGTACTGCCATACAGAATCTTTGGAATCCATCTTTGAAATTCAATAAAATGACCTTGATAGTGTTTGCGAAGGATTTACTTATTTCAGAAGATTTGCTTATTTATTCCTTTTCTACTCTCCCCCCTCCGAATACACCACATAAACTCGCCTACGTGTTACACGGTGGCATTGAGAACCGAATCGTGCAATTTTTTATCGGTATTTAAGGAATTAATTATGAACCATGTGAGTTATGAAGATAAGTGTTACTTTTTGTATATAATTTTATACATGACAATCCCATGGGATCACTGGTAATTATTAAACTTGTTGCTCTTAACTTAGTATTGTTAACTGAATTATAAAATACATTGCCCTGTATTGATTTCCTATTTATGTGTGTATTATATCAGTGTAAATGCGTATTTTATTTTTTATTATCCCTGAATAAATTGTGTTTGCGAACTTTCAGTAGATTATTAGATTTTTTAACTGATCTTTTGTTTTCGACTTTTCGATATGCTCACGCTCCCCTCGTAGGCTTATCACGCCCCTTAAGGGAGCGAGCTCTACACTTTGAGAAACACTGCGGGATCGATACGGAATGTTTTTGTAGATAATGTACTCCAATTTGTTTTACATTAAGACACTTAAACAACACACCCACAAACATAGAACAAACGACGATGGGCAAACGAGTAAGGTTACATAGTAAAACTACTACTGGCCCGTCTAATTTTCCCTGAAAACAGCGGTTTACACAAAGCGGCAACTGGAAGTTCGATCGTTGGTATGTTTTTCGGAGCACAAAGTCATGTCGGACTCTAATCTCCTGTCCTGGAATATAGATGACTATAACGAGTTTTACCATTGCCTGATTTAAGTAGATAAGAGAAAATAAATTACATTAAAAATAAATTTAAATGCTTTAAAAATACAGAAAAATTAAACAAAAAGCTCTTTTAAGAGTTAAAAAATGAACATCGAAATGTCAGAAAGTAGGCAGAGTTAATCTGGCCAATCCGGGTGCATAAAACGTTTTTTTAACGTTTTTCTCTGTACACCAGTATTTCGCAAACTGTGGGGCACCCCCTCCCCTAGTGGAGCGGTGTAAGCCTACAAGTGGGCACGAGCTTATCAGAAAGTCGAAAATAAAAGATAACTTTTTTAAAAACTTATTAATTTACTGAAAGGAAGCAAAAAGAAAGAGCGTTTTGACATAATAAAAAATAAAATACACATTTACATTGACAATTCCGCTTTTCAACTAATAGACCCACCTGCTTGAAAATTAGAAGGTATGTTCCGTTTCATGGAATAGAGTTCCTTATACAAAGAATTTTGCGAAAACGGGCCCCCAAAGGAGTGGGGTTGCGAGGAATTAGGGGGTGTTATATAAAAATTCCTGTTTTGGAATTTAACCCATTTACTTGAAATTTGTTGAGCACGTTTCTTTGGTTGAATAGAGTTCCACTAAGAATGGATTTTACGGAAATCAACTCCAGGGTGGAGTGGGGAGTGTTATTGGGGCGTATTGATAGACAAAATTCCCGTTTTCGAACTGCTAAGACTATAATAATAAAATTTGGTTTGCATGCTTCTTTTGATGAATTGGAATCCGCTAAGAATGCTCTCAACCAGATATTGATGATAAAAATTCCGTTTTTGCTCTGTTAGATTTAGATTTGAAATTTAGCACGCATGTTTATTTTATAAAGTAGAGAGCTACTAAAAGTTGATTTGGTGAAAATCCACTTGATAATTAGGTTAACTAAACGCAAAAAAAATCTTTCTACTTCTATTTTAGATATAAATAGAAAGTAGATATTTTAATTTATGTTCTTTTTATATCAAGAGGCGAGAGTTACAGATATAAATTTATTTTTCAATACAATATCGAATTCTTAATGCTAGATATCAATAATTTATATATGTATACAGTATACATTTATACAACGTCGTTAAATACCCAGTGAAGCGGGCGGGTAACGGCTAGTACACTTATAAATGTATCAGTACTGCACAATGTGTTTCGTAATTAATTTAACAATACTAAGTGAAGAACAAGTTTAATAATTACCAGTGACCCCATGGGCAAGTCATAAAATGATACTCAAAATGTAACAATTATCTTGATAATTTGGTATGGTTTTAATTAGAGCAGTATTGTAACTTTTCGTCAAAGTATAGTATTATTGAATTTGATACTTTGTTATTATATGGAAGGGGGCGCGAGGAAAAATATGATAGAAAATTGGGTCACAAGTATAGAAAGTTTGAGAAGCGCACTGCTGTACACTAATTACAAACATCAATGTCTGAAGAGGATTCAAACCCCTATCCTGGTTGACTGGTGCTGGGAGAGCATTTACTCGCTCCGCCATCATGCTGATCAATTGGAAGTTGAAAAAATCACATGACTTGGGAGCATGGCTCTTATGATTGGTCCAGATTTTCGGATGATACAGCTTACTCAGAAACTAATCTAAATTTGATGAGAACATATTTTTCTGGTGTTTAAATATATATTTACTTCCTTTTGGTGGGTAGTGATTAATTAATTTTTTACTGGAAGTCAAAAAGGTTTCACGACCGTAAAATTTTTAAAAAAATTGATTTAAAGTGAATGTTTTCATTTATACCGTAAGATCCGGTATATAACGTGCACATATATTTTTAAGCCAGGATTTTTAATTTTTAGCTATATTCGCTGCATAGCGCACCCTCTTTTTTTTACGAAGAAAACTGAAATGTATGTGCGCTGTGCTCTTATGCTTTGAATTAATTTTTTCGAGGTATTATTCCAAGCTTCAGAGAAAAGTAGTATATTTCTAGAATTACAACCCTTGAACTTCACAAGGAATATAGTTTCTTTTAAATAAACAGTATTTCGATTTTTTGTGGAAACCTATTTTCTTTCTATGCTGATCAATTTTTTTTCTAAACTTTTTATTTTTAAAACTTTAATTTTTATACCTGGTGTATAACGCGCACCCGTAGATTTCGATCTTACATGCTCTTCCGATCTCTCGATACGCAGGTTTCCTTTTGTCTACTGCATTCTGTCCGGCGTATAACGCGCGCTTTTAACACAAAAAATAAGATCGAAACTTGAGGGTACACGTTATGCGTCAGGTATAAAAATGACAGCTTTAAAAACATCAAAAGAGATGAGCATTTAAAAAAATAATTCTACACTAATAAAAAAAATAAATAATTAAACCAATAATTATTAATAATTAAATAATTTAATAATTAAATAATTTATTTAAAAGGAATGACATGCCTTACGAACTAACTAAAAAATTTGTAGTTCAAGAAGTATACTATTTTCAAAAGTCTGGGATGATACCTCAAATAAATGACTTCAAAACGTAACAAGCATTGTATGGTAACATTTAAGAACTCTTCGTAAAAAAGAGGGTGCGCGTTATACGGCGAAGATACCTAAAAATTAAAAATTGCGCCTTGAAAGTATAAGTGCGCGTTATATACCGGTGCGCGTTATAGGCGAATATACCTAAAAATTAAAAATTGCGCCTTGAAAGTATAAGTGCGCGTTATATACCGGTGCGCGTTATACGGCGAATATACCTAAAAATTAAAAATTGCGCCTTGAAAGTATAAGTGCGCGTTATATACCGGTGCGCGTTATACGGCGAATACACCTAAAAATTAAAAATTGCGGCTTGAAAGTATAAGTGCGCGTTATAAGGCGAATATACCTAAAAATTAAATATTGCGGCTTGAAAGTATAAGTGCGCGTTATATTCGGGTGCGCGTTATACGGCGAATATACCTAAAAATTAAAAATTGCGGCTTGAAAGTATAAGTGCGCGTTATACGGCGAATATACCTAAAAATTAAAAATTGTGGCTTGAAAGTATAAGTGCGCGTTATATACCGGTGCGCGTTATACGGCGAATATACCTAAAAATTAAAAATTGCGGCTTGAAAGTATAAGTGCGCGTTATATACCGGTGCGCGTTATACGGCGAATATACCTAAAAATTAAAAATTGTGGCTTGAAAGTATAAGTGCGCGTTATATACCGGTGCGCGTTATACGGCGAATATACCTAAAAATTAAAAATTGCGGCTTGAAAGTATAAGTGCGCGTTATATACCGGTGCGCATTATACGGCGGATTTCACAGTAATTTTAAAAGTATTTTAATTTATTATTGCCTTTTCTGAAGGATTGATTGTTGAACACTTCTTTCAAAAATTTCCCTATAAAATAGTTTTTAAGTATACAAAGTCATAAATATAATTGTTTTTTGTATTTTACAAATTTTTACTTTTATGCAATGATGCTTTAAGATGGTAATGTGTTGTGAGGGAAGCTAAAATGGTTATGTGTTGTGAAACATAATTAAAAGTTTAAATTTAGCTATATACCCGCATATAGTTTTATTTTTTTTTATATTAAGTAAGTAGATTTAGTTATACACTGCTGGACAATTGCTAAGGACGGATCACAAATTGCTATGTAGCATAACATTAAGCAAGACATGAGGCCTAGTAGGATAAAATATCATTGCCACACTGTTCAGACATTAGAATAAAGACTATTTATTGTTCTGGAAAGTACAAAAGCTGTGAAACATCTGAAGAAAAAAAAATGTTCATTTGATCTGCGTACGGAGAAATGGAACAATGCATCTAAAAGTCAACAGGCACCTTAAAGAAAGGTATCAGTACGGGATATGTCCACCGTGGAGTGTGATGCAACATTCTACACGTCGTACCATACTTTGCACAACATTATCCAGCAGCTGTTGAGGCAATTTATCCCATTCCTCTGTGAGTGCACGGATGAGGGTGTTCTTGTTTGTCGGATGATAGTTTCGACCAGCAACTTGCCTCCCCAAAGCATCCCACACATTTTCAATGGGGTTTAGATCTGGAGAACGCGCTGGCCATACGAGACGTTGAATACCCTCGCTGTCTAGACAATCCTGAACAGCGAGTGTCCGATGACATGTTGCGTTGTCGTCCATAAAAACAAATTTATCACCGACAGCACCACGGAAAAGACGTACATGAGGAAGTAGAACTTCATCAATGTATCGTTGGCCCGTCGTAGTCCCATTCGCAACCACATGTAGGCGCGTGCGGCCATTGATCATGATGCCGGCCCACACCATGATACTGCATGTCGGATATCGGTCCTTTTCCTGGATATTTTCTGGACGATAAGCAGTACCACTCTCGCGCCAGATCAGTTGGCGTCTTTAATCCGATGACAGACTGAACCTACACTCATCTGAAAATAGTACGCATGCCCAGTCCTGTTCAGTCCAATTGTGATGCTCACGACACCATTGCAAACGGGCAGTACGGTGCTGTCTGGTCAAAGGGGCACACACAACAGGTCTGCGGGCGTATAGTCCTCCTCCCCTCAAACGTCTGGCAACAGTTTTTCAGGAGATCTGGTTTCCTGAGGCAGCAAGAAACTGATTTGCCACCTGCTGAGCTGTGGTGCGCCTGTTCCTTTTTGCTGATAGGACGTAATATCTGTCTTCGGCAGGCGTCGTACTTCTAAGACGACCTCCCCCGTGCCGTCTACTACACATTCCAGTAGTTTTAAATGACTTCCACTGCCGTGAAACAAAGCTGTGCGCGATGTCGAACTCCCTGGCAACATCTGTTATTTTTCGCCCTTCTTCGATCTTTCCAATAATTCGGCTACGCATAAAATCATCTATGTGATGTCGGGAAGACATGCCAAAAATTTTAAGTTCGTCTATTTAATCTTTCCTGTAAAACTTTGACTTGAAACAACTGTCCACACGCGTCAAAACCTTTAAAGCTCTTATGAACGCTATCACATGATGAACAGACGTGGAAAAAAATTTGCATACTCATACTTCTTCTTACTAATATCCCGCACTTATTCTAATTTTCCACATTTTGCTTCCTTTCATTTTGTGGTTGCTATGGATGATAGTGTTATCCGTCCTTAGCAATTGTCCAGCAGTGTATTTTTCTTTGTTCAAATTTTACTTAATATTAGCATTATTTTACTTCAGCAGCAACACAGCCTGTTACAGGTCAGGACTGTCTCTTTTAACCTCTTCCATCTGACTATTTGGAGCGATAGATTATCAACGGTTGTCTCCCAAGATCCCTAAGATATCCCTAAGAGGTCTCAGATGTGTTATTTTTCTCGAGGGGAGAAAATATCAACAATGTTCAAAAGGTATAACTCTTTCAAATTTAAATTAAATAATTCGAATATCTTACACATTATTTACAAAGAATTATGGTTTAATAAAAGTAAAAATTTTTTGAAATATAATTATAATTTTTAAAAATTATAAACATATGAATATAAGAAATAATTTTGTAATAAATATTAAGTAATTTTTGCGTTCAGTATGCTGTTTTCTAAAATTGTTGCCCCTAATGAGTATAAAACTTTATAGAATTATAAAATGTATCATACTCTTTAAACCCTACTGATTTAAAAATAAAATATTTTTTTGTATTTTAAAATATTTGAATATTTTTTAAAATTTTTTTAAAAAAATTGAAAATGTATTTTTTAAAAAAATATTATGTATTATTCAATTTATATAAAAATATTGCATTGTAATAAGAATACATTTAGTTTTGTAAATCAACGTATTGTTAAAACTTAAAATTGCTATTTTAGAAAAAAGCATGCACAACGTAAAATTTAATTAACATTAATTATAGAAATGTTTATTTTCATATGCTCGAAATTTTTGAAATTATGATAATATTTTAAACATTTTACAATTTTCTGAAGCCTCATTCCTTTATAAATTATGTTTAAAAGATTCGAATTACTTAATTTTAATTAAAAAAGTTAAATGTATTTGAATATTATGTTTATATTTTCAGCCCACTAGAGAAAGTTCACACCCCTTAGACCCCTTCAGAATCAACCCATCTGGTGTGGGTGACTTCCTTTTTTGATGTTCTTCAACTTTTGGAAATGTCCCTAATTTAGTTGTGTTTGAATTATTATATCTAAACAGGTGTTCCAGTCATATAATGTGGCTACACTTCATTACTTTGACAATATCCGATTCTTTAAATCTGATGTAAATTTCCTAATTATAATGTCACAGAGTTCGAAAGAAATACACAGCTCCGTTAAACAAACAATTAGATTTATTCTAACGAGGGAGCTCGATACAACACTGGACTGAGAACATGCTCAACTGGCGACGTACTCAGCTTTTATACACTTACCGAATATTCGAGAAATAACCAGTATGCACTCTAAAAATGATCTGGATTCATCTAGAACCTGGACAAACAATACATTAAAAATGAAAATAAACTTCCAGTCTTTGGATAAATCTTCCGGGGCCGTGGTTTGAACCCGAGACCAGAGGAAATGGAGTCCAACGCTCTGCCAACTGGGCTGTCGGGACATGTAGCAAATTGTGTTTGCGGCATTGCTCCCCTCTAAAAAGAAGACAGCACCCCGCTGTCATTTTGTTCAAGGGTCTTTATTCTGGAACGAGTGATGAGTCCTTTGTATGGTTCTTTGGGAGGAATGATATCCTGAATTTCTTTATCCTCGGTTTCGATTTGCTCGGCGGGATCATGATACGGTTTCATGCGCAGGACATGGACAATTTTTCTTAGTTTTCTTTTTCGAGAAGCAGGTTCAAAATCTTGTACTTCGTAAGTCACGGCTGATAAACAGCGTAGCACCTGATACGGTCCGAAATACCTTCTTAAAAGTTTTTCGGAGAGACCCCGACTTTTCTTACTGGGGTATAAACCCACACGAGATCTCCGGGAGCGTAAGATACCATTTGGTGTTTGGAATCGTAACGTCGACGATCTTTGTCTTGAGCTCTCAGAGTGTGCACTCGGGCTAGCTGTCGTGATTCTTCAGCTCTGGCTGCTATCTAGGTGATGTTATTGTCATCAAAATTGTTTGGACTGAATGGTAGCATTGTATCTAGTGTCGTTTCCGCTTCAAGATCATGAAGTAAATAGAACGGCGTAAAACCTGTTGTCTCATGTTTAGCGGTATTATAAGCGAAGACTACAAATGGTAGAAATTCATCCCAATTTTTCTACTCTGCATCCACATACATAGACAACATGTCGGCCAAGGTCTTATTGAAGCGTTCCGTCAGTCCATTTGTTGACTGGGGATGATACGCCGTTGTGAAACGATGATCAATGTTACACAAGTCCACGAAAGAGGAAACAAGTCTGAATCGAAAGACGGCTGCATGATCTATGATAATTACTCGAGGAGCTCCATGCCTGAGGACAATTTCTTCGATTAAGAACTTCGCTATTTCGTCGACTTCGGCTGTCGGCGAGGCTTTTGTTATCGCATATCGTGTTGAGTAATCCGTGCAGACTATAATCCATTTGTTACCATGAGCAGACTTTGGAAATCTCCGAAATGAGATCAATTCCAATGCGATGGAAAGAAGCTATAGCTGGAGGGATGCGCTCTAAACGTTGGTCGTTGAGGAACGGATTTTCTCCTTTGGCATTCCTGACAATGCATGATATATCGAACGATTTTTTGGTACATTCCCGGCCAGTAAAATCTCTTGCAAATCCTGTCATAAGTTTTTGCGAAACCAAGGTGTCCTGCGGTGGGGGCGTCATGAAAGTGCCTTAGTATGTCTGCTCGTAGATGTTTGGGAATGACTGGTAACCACAACTTTCCATCTGGATCAAACTTATTCCTGCATATGATCCCGTCGATGAATCTGAATTCTTCGTTTTTGGATGAGTTGCTCAAACGTTTTAATTTCACAAGGTTTGGATCTTTTTTCTGTTCCATCACAAGGTTCATACTTGTGTTGACTGCTAAAAATTTGTCTGGTGTCTCCGTTTCCTCTTCCACTGGATTTCTCGAAAGAGCGTCGGCGTCACTATGCTTCTTACCAGTTTTATATTTTACGTCAAAATCATGCTCTTGATGTTGGAGGGCCCATCTGGCAAGCCTTCCCGAAGGATCCTTTTGACTCATGAGCCAGCACAAGGAATGATGGTCAGTTACAACAGTTAAGTGTTTTCCGAATATGTAAGGCCGGAATTTGTTGGTAGCCCATGCGATGGCAAGACATTCCCTTTCTGAGGTGGAATAATTCTTTTCGGATTTTGTCAGAGTTCTAGAGGCGTATGCTATAACTTTCTCGTTATTATTCTGAATTTGTACTAGGAATGCTCCAATACCGTACCCGCTTGCATCAGTATGGATTTCTGTAGAAGCGCTTTCGTCATACATCCCGAATACTATATCCGAAGTAAGTGCTTTCTTAAGACTGTTAAATGCTTCCACCTCTTCAGGACCCCAATGAAACTCCACGCCACTTTTCAGCAACGACTGCAAAGCTTCGGCGAGATAACAGAACCCTTTAATAAATCTTCTAAAGTATGAACAAAGGCCAAGAAAACTTCGTATGTCATGTATATTCTTTGGAGTAGGAAAATTTCTTACGGCTTTTACTTTGTCGGGCTCGGGATGAACGCCATTACTAGATACAATATGGCCTAGAATCTTTACTTTTGGGCAGCAAAAAGACGCTCCTTTGAATTTAATATAAGACCAGCTTCCTGAAGACATTTTAAAACATGCCTTAATCGTATAAGATGGTCTTCAAAAGTTTCTGAGAACACTATTATGTCATCTAGGTAACAGAGACACATAGTCCATTTAAAATGGCGTAGCAAATTGTCCATCATTCTCTTGAAGGTTGCAGGTGCAATACAGAGTCCGAACGGCATGACTTTAAACTCGTATAAGATTCGAGGGTAATAATGCCGTCTTTTCACGATCTTCTTCGTCTATTTCTATTTGCCAATAATCAGAACGGAGATCCATGGAAGAAAAGAACTTGTCACCTTTCAGACAGTCGAGCGTATCGTCAATACGAGGCAGAGGATAAACGTCTTTTTTCGTGACTCTATTCAGCTTGCGATAATCGACGCAAAAACGCCAACTACTGTCTTTTTTTCTTATGAGCACAACGGGTGATGACCAAGGACTTTCAGAGGGTTGGACGATACCTTCATCAAGCATTTTCTGAACCTCTTCATGAATAACGCGTCTTTCAGTTGGAGAGACTCTGTAGGCTCGTTGGTTGATTGGAGCATGATCACCAGTATAAATCTTGTGTTTCATATTCGTCTTCGCGGCTGTCGACTTGTTGGTCTTCGTGAAAAGTCCAGAAAATTTTCGGAGTAGTCCGGATAACTTGTTTCTCTGTCCGTCACTTAACTCAGGTGACATCATTAGCGAACAATTCATATGTGACTCCGATGTTTCTTGTTGGTCATCCAAGCCACCCGATGTGTATGGAATAACGCATAGATGCCCTTCATTTAGCGGTTTGGCTTGGCCTATGCACATTCCTCTAGGGATGATTTTGTTTCAGGACTGCATATTGACTACCCAGACATCACTTTTTCCATTACGATATGTGGATACCATGGACGGTATAGCAATATTTTTCTCGAAGATCAAATGTTTGCTGCTGTATAGAACTACATTTATGTCTCCTCGGGTTTGATATCCTGATACTGTTATTCTAGTTAAAGAATGCGGCTTAAGTGTGTAGTCCCTGGTTGCATACTATTTCCAGGCGTCAGGTGCTGTGGAGTCTCGACATATGTCATTCTAGAACAAGTTCATTTTGTCTACAGTCTATAACGGCTTGAGATGCCTCTAAAAAGTTCCATCCTAGGATGACGTCATGGCTACAATGTGATAAAAAATAAATTCAAAAGGCAGTTCTCGATTGTTTATACGGACATATAAAACACATTTTGCTATGGGCCGAACAAAATTTCCATCCGCGACTTTCAGCATAACGCTCTTGGTATCAGCAAACAGAACTTTCTTTAAAAATCGGTGATACTTATCGGATATGACAGAAAATGATGCACCAGAATCCACTAGAGCACTTATCGGCTTATTATCTATTATTACGTCTAGTTGGTTACCAGTCATCTTGGCGGCAGACGGAGGATTTCCAGTACACGCGGCCTCACCTCCTTGGAAGGTCGCTCTTTTTAGTTTTCCTCCCTCCTACGGCTTGGTGACTGACTGGATCGGCGATATGGCGACGGGGATCTGTAACGGCGTATTGGGGATCGGCCTCTCGTGGGACTTGGCGTAGAACGGCGAGCGGAATTTGGTCGACGAATTTCTTCTTCAGTGTCAACGTCGTCGAAGTTCCGTCGGCGGTTTCGATAGCTGTCAAATACAGCATTTCTCTCTCGGCAGTAGCGCATTACATGTCCAGGACGTCCTCAGTGGAAACAAACAGGTCTGTTGTCAGCCATTCCCCATTCTTCTTTGCTGAGGTGGGAATCTCTGAACAGGAGCTCTAGATTTCCTGGTTACAGCGGCGTATGTTGGTCGTGGTTTAGTTTCTGTAAGTTTTGCTGACACTGGGGCCAACACCTTTTCAACTTCGTCTTGAACGATCTCTTCTAAGGATTGGGGATCGGAGTCCAAAGATTCTTGCGTCTGATTAATTAGTCGATGGACTTCTTCTCGTACGATTGTGCGAATAAGAGAGACCAAATCAGTCTCATCCGTCAGGGATGCAACCGGTACGACGTTTGGAAGTCTTTCAAATCTCGGTCAACCAACTCTCTTCTGCTTCATATCCTCGATATAGTTGCACCATTTGATAAAATTTGCTGTCTCGTTGATTTCTCTTATCATCAGGGCCTGATAAATATCCTCTGCCACACCTTTCATTAGGTGTGACACTTTTTCGTCTTCTTTCATCAGAGGATTTACCTCTTGGCAAAGTCCTAATACACTTTGTAAGTAGCACTGTGTACTCTCCCCTGAACGCTGGGCTCAGCATTTTAATTGTTCTTCTGCCCTTCTGGTATATTTTTGACGGTCGCCGAAAAGTCCACTTAGTCCATTTTTAAACGCTTCCCAGGAATCTAAGGCGTCTTCGTTGTTGACATACCACTGTCTCGCAGTACCGTCAAGAAAAAATAAACATTAGCAAGACACATCATGTCATCCCACTTGTTAAAATTGGCTACTCGATCGTACTCTTTAAGCCATTTGAGAGACTCTTCCCCAGGCATTCCTCGGAAGGTCAATGAACTCCTCCATTGCTGTAACGAAGGTGTTACTACAGCGGGCTTGGCTTCTTTCTCGGTCGGCATTTTTGTCCTCTTCCTACTATTTTCTTTTAACACTAAAAATTCGGGGGATAATCCTCTTAACCGGAGGCTCCTACGAAGGTTGTCGCTATTATCCACGTTTGACTTAGTTGTTACCCCGCGCCTCCTCAAAACTTGTCACGGAGTTCGAAATAAGTACACAGTTCAATTAAACAAACAATTAGATTTATTCTAACGAGGGGGCTCGATACAACACTGGACTGAGAACATGCCCAACTGGTGACGTACTCAGCTTTTATACTTTTACCGAATATTCGAGAAATAACCAATAAAATGAAACTCTCTACTCTAAAAAATGATCTGGATTCATCTAGAACCTAGACAAACAATACATTAAAAATGAAAAGAAACTTCTAGTCTTTGGATAAATCTCCGGGGCCGGGGTTTGAACCCGAGACCAGAGGAAATGGAGTCCAACGTTCTGCCAACTTTGCTGTCGGGACTTGTAGCAAATTGTGTGTGCGGCAGTATTGTATTCGATACCAGGGCTTCTCAAACTTTCTGCACTTTCGACCCAAATTTCAATCATAATTTTAATCACGGCCCCTTTCTAGAATAACAATGTATGGAATTCAATATTAATATACTTTGAAGTAAAGCTTAACACGACTTAATTATAATCCGTACAAATTATGAAGATAAGTATTAAGTTTTGTAAACAATTTTCTAACATGCCCATTGGGTAACTGTTAATAGGTACTAGGGTTACTAGGGTTAACTGTAACATTAACTTAGTACTGTTAATTTAATTGTGAAACACATTCTGCTGTACTGATATATTAATAAGTGTATTATATCAGTGTATAAAAATGCATTCTATTTTTTATAATGCCAGAATGCATTTTGTTTTGTTTCCTTTTAGTAAAAATTAATATTTTTTTTAAATACTCTTTTATTTTTCACTTTTCGATGTACTCGCGCTTCCCTTTGTAGGGTTATCACGACAACCTAGTGGGTACGTCTCACAGTTTCAGAAACACTGTTTTATACAGATTATTTTGTTTAACTGCACCAAGCTCATTTGGAGTATTTTCTCTAAAAATGTGTAACTAATCTTTTTCGAATTTGTTTAACAATCTGCACTTGTAGCTATATAAAACAATTGGTCTAATTAAGGTTTTGTACAAATTCAGTTTCGTTCTGAAACTTACAAATTTTGGTTTAAATTGGTTTTTGTCTCATAGTAACAATTGTTTATCATAAGTTGCTTTATATCATTATTATTAATGACAGTTCAAGTACTTATAATGTTTTATATCATTATTATTACTAATGACTTCTCAAACTTTCAATATTCACGAACCAGTATTCAATCCTAGGTTTCATTGCGCCCCCTCCATACCATATTAATGATTGAATTCAATACTATTATAGTTTGACACTAAAGTTACACAGTTTGACACTGAAGTTAGACAGTTTGACAGTAAAGTTACAAAGTTTGACACTTAAGTTAAATCTACAGTTTGATACAAAGTTAGCCTGTTAGTCTCATCGACGCATTTAAACATCTTGTTTAGCCAAATAATTAATTTTGGACTTATATATACGTCTTTCCGAAGTACGAATTTTTCTGCGCACTACAGTCCATAAAATTATTCCGAAAGCTTTAGAATGCAATAAAAGGACTTTGACTGTGTTTGCGAAGGATTTACTTATTTCAGACAATTTGCTTATTTATCCCTTTTCTCCGCCCTCCTTCCCCCCAAAAAAACATCACATATAAGTATGTATGTAGAAAACGGTAGCATTAGAGAAATAATTGCATAACTTTTATTTTGCTATTGAGGGATTAATTTTAAACCGTATAAAATATCAAAATAAATTTTTACTACAAACCCATAAGGTCGCTGGTAATTATCAAACTCGTTTTTAACATAGTATTGTTAAATTAGGTATAAAATACATTGTATTGACAGGCACATTTATAAGTGCATTGTATTAGTGTAAATGTGTATTTTATTTTTTATTATTTCTGAATGCATTTTGTTTGTTACTTACAGTAAATTAATAACTTTTTAGAATAATCTTATTTTTTCGATTTGTAATATGCTCCCGCACCCCTCGTAGAATTATCTTGCCCCCTAGGGGGCGTGAACTATAGTTTGAGAAACGCTGGCCTTGCAGCCAAAAATTTAGTTTTCTCTTGGTTAGTATGGATACCCATTTGTTTTTGTTTTGCAGACTCCTCAAGGGAGACAAAATCATTTATAATCACTTGTTTTGTTCTTCCTGTGACATAGACATGTGCCTATGACATGGTTCTATTAAAAATAATACATCAGGTGTTTATATTAGAATCTCTAACAGCTTTTTCGTGTACTATATTGAACAATATACAAGCATGGTAATCTCCCTGAATATCAGCATTAGTACACACATTTTAACCAATAGTTATATTTTTTATCATTTATTTTTGTAATACCACCAGACAGAGTATTTGTCTGGCCTTCCTCTGGGAGTAGAAGATAATCAGTAGAATGTATCAGTTAGGTTGCTGAAGCTCTGGTCCAATGATCGCTCGGGAATCCTTCTCAACGTTGTTGCTGTCTTGTAACGGTGTATTCGCGTTCATCCTACTGATAAGGCTCTTGGAGAATAATGGGTATTAAAATATTATTCTATTGAAAACTTTCCTTCAAAGGAAAATACGTGATTATTCAAATAAAGGTTTATATATAAAAATTAATTTTCAAGCTCGATCAGTGGGAGGTCAGAATCTAATCGGATATTAAGTAGTGATTAACGTAAAGCTAGGTAAGAACGCTTCGTAGATTATTTAATTAATATGAAAATTGCCGATTTGGTCAATTAATTGTTGAACTGCATTCGTTTGGTTTGAATTAGATTACTTTAGAAATTATCCTTAAGTGTAAGAAGGTTTATTGCCTGTACGTGCTAAGCTTAAGTGATCTGATTTATTATTATATCTCAAATTATCTCGTCTACCTCGTTATTGCTCCCATATGTAACGATCAAAACATTTTTTAACTTGGGTTGTTAAATTTGTGTTGTTGTGGTAATTGTTAATAAATAGAGTTTTTATTGACTATGAGACTAGTCTTTTCCTTCTGACACTCTTACACTAATGTATGGGATATATATATATATATATATATATATATATATATATATATATATATATATATATATATATATATATATATATATATAATGACTTAATAATAAGGTGACCAACCGTCCTCCTTTAGGGAGGACTGTCATCCTTTTATAGGTTCTGACCTTCCTTGAAAAGTGTCCTCCCACTTGTCCTCCTGTTAAATATTTTAAAACTGATTTGTTAATCTCTGTTTTCAGAGATGGACAAAACATGTTTTCAGTATGTCAGATAATGGTCTGAAGCAAATATCACAGGGAATAACAGTTTTCAACTATATTTTTTTGACTTCATCGCAAGTAAAGTGGACAGATGTAGAAAATTATGTTGAGTTTTTATCGAAAGAAATGTGTGATAAAAAAATCGATAACAATTGTGTGTTTGAAGTAGAAAGAAGAATGAAACTTGTCCTCTTTTTCAAAATTTTAAAACTAATCTGTAAATCTCTATTCACAGATGTTAGGCCAACTGTTACACGTCTGTTTGAAGAAATTAGAGTACCGAATGTATGTTTAAAGTCTGATAAATTGGAATAATGGGAAAATCAACATTTTGAAATTGATAAAAGAGGAGTGAAATTATTTAAACCACTTAATAAATGAATACATTCCATGCGAAAATGTAATTTTTCCTGTTAAATTTACTTTGGGCTGCCCTAAAAGTACTGTAGTTGTTGAAAAGGTTTTTTCAGTTGGTAAAAATTTTTGTGCTAGCGAGAAATCAAAACTGAATGTTAATATTTTAGCTACAAGGGCTTACCATAAAATTCAGTAAAAAGGACATTTCTTGCTCCAAAATTCCCATTATAGTAGAGAATGATATCTTGACAAAGAAATATTCATTCAATGGAAAAATACTCGTTTAAGAATATAATGTGGCTTGACTAATTAGTTTTAATCAATTAATTTTTATTATTATGATTAAATTACTGCATTTTCATCCACAATAATTATGATTATAAAATTTAAATTCACTTGAGTGCTTAAAAATGTAGTATTTCATTTACGATTGAAAATCCCACGAAGATAAATAAATATATATAGAGAGAATGTGAGCTAATAGTAGGAATTGAAAAGAATGGTCACCGTATTAATAACATTCTCTTTTGTGTGCGCCAAATTACTTAAATCTATTAGTTATACTCTGAGGAAAAAAATTCGGAACCGAATTATTCGGCCGTTTTATAGAAACTAACTATTAATATTCGTGGTTTGACTTATCGTTTCTTGGAAAGATAGATATGAAAAATTTGATTGGGTTCATAATCCGTTTGTGATAACGATTACATCTGTGTATGAATTGAATTTGAATGATAGGCAAAAATCAATTTCTCTCACTCCTTAATAATTTAGATTTAATTTCAAAACATCTGGATAAGTCCATTAATTCATTTTTAATTAAAGTTAAAGGCAACTGTTTCATAATAGCCAACAAAGATTTAAAATATTGTTAAAATTGTTTACATCTTATTTGAGTGAGATCGAATCTTCAGCATTAACAAATATAAAAATAAAAAAAGATGGAGAATTTTAAATGTAGATGATGAAACCATTATCATTTTTACAACCCAATTTAAGCGAAATTTTCAAGAATCAAGAATTTCAAATTTCTTATTAAATGTATTCTTATAATTAATCTGTAATTAATAACTAATTAAACATTTTGTGTTGTCATTGTCATATATATCATTTAATTTAACATTGGAAATTTTAATCATAAACTATTTTAGATAGTGTATTAAAAGCAAGATAATGTTAGTGTGCCACCAAATTTGAAATTGTTAAAAGTGTACCGCAACAAAAAAATGTTGAGAATCATTGCCCTACAACAAAGTTGTATAGGCAAATTACAGGTGAAGGTTGGCTGGCTGCAAAACTATATTTAAATCTGCAATTCATAGCTTCCAAGGAGATGTGAGTTTACTTCTTTAAAATTGTGGCTACTTATTTCTGGCATATACTGTCTAGGGTAAAATCCTAGGAGGACCCACTGCTGTTTTTGGCACCAAAAATTTTTCGCCAAAAAGCGCCAAATTGAAGGTTTTCAAAAAGGCGTCAATGACGAAAAACTCTTGGGAAGCGCATGCGTCAGCGGGGGGAGGGGGAGACGGGGGGATGAAATGGGCGTTTCACAAATATGAAATCGAATAAATACATTAAATTAATCATTATATAAAGAAAAAAAACGGAGAAAGCAATGAAATTCATTTTAAAAAAGCATTCTAAAACCAGTGTGTACAACATGATTTACATTTTTAAAAAAGGACGAAAGGGGCGTTTCGCAAAGATAATATCGAAGAAATACATGAAATCAATCATTTTAAAAAATGTTAAAAAGCACTTACCTTACGCTTGCATTTCGTCATGATCTGTTGGTGGATACACCCTTGCGATGGATGCAAGGAATTTATGAAAATTCTCATTCACCAACTTGTGATCATTAGATCGCCGCCACATGTCTTATTAACTTTGTCATATTCTTATTAACTTTCAAGTCATTCACCAAGAACGCATTCATGCTCTTGCCAAACCAATATCTCGTCAAACGCAAGATAATAGTTATACCAAGTTTGCTTTCGCGAAACCAAGTGCCCTTTCTCACACTCCGAACGACCTCGTGGCGATTATCTTTCGACTGGTTGCGGCAACGCCATTCGTAGCCGTCAACCGTTCCCTTTCGCAAACGCATATTTTTTTTACACCTCGGACATTCATAACGAGAAGCAAGTAAATTAGCTTTCATACGCCATTCTAACGTCTCTTTCTTCCCCTATGTGCCCAGGAGCACAAAGAAACCTATCGTAGCCTCACTTTCAAGTAATTTCCTTTCACACGCCATTCTTAACAACAACCGGTGGAGAGCAAACCTTCTCCAGCGAAGTCAAATGTCAAAATGACGTTTTTTTCGGAAACGGCGAAAATGTTGCACTTTTTTTAGGGTTGCCATTTTTTTTCTATGATTTGAAAATCCAAATTTTTTGATGAAATGGAAGGGTTACCATATTGTAACCTTTATCGCTCGAAATTTGGCGACAAAAAATTTGGCGACCAAAAGTGGGTCCTCCTAGGATTCAACCACTGTCTAGTTCTACTTCTATTTATGCTATGTTTATTTATAATTACAGCAATTCAGAATGTGTTATATACCTTATGTATATGTTACCGTTAAAGTGAGAAATCCGTTATATCATAGAATAACTAGATATATAATGGAATAACTAGACAAGTCATTTAAGGCTGTTTTCGGCAAAAGTATGAGAGCATAAACTAAAAGCGAAGCATATTTTCATACAGAAAAATACCTAAAATTTCATGGAAGTTTGGAACATTATAACTTATTTATCTGTTAACAACAAAGTGTTTTTAAAAATTTCAAAATATTCAATGAATACTCTAATTCTCTTTTGAATATATGCAAGTATAGCTCATTTAACATTACGGTATAGGAAAAAAAACGCAAAACATATTTCATACCAGAAAAAATGGGTCAACTCGGTTAAAAATGAGATGCATGATAAAGAATGACACTCTCCAAAGAATATTGAAGCCAGAATATCTTTTTAAGAGGACATGGTACGATTTACGCCAACAAATTTTAATTTAAGGGTTTTAAAGTTTGTTTGTTGCCTCATATATGTGTGTATACTATGTAAGACAGGTTTTGTGCTCAAAATTTCACAAAAGCTAGCCATTTAGTTTTTTAAGGAAAAAACTTAAAATTTGTGAAGTGATTTTAAAATATTACTCCTCCCCCCATCAAATACTTACGTACACGCAGGAAATTTAATTTACAAGTACGTCACACTATCTATAACGAAAGTTGGTATGGGTTTTGCGATAACATGATTGGTATTTGTACAATACTTCTTTTTATAAATGCTTATTGAAAATTCCTTAAAAATGTATAAATTCTGAGTTCAATTATTTTTTAAAAAAAATAAGTATTGCTTTGATTCAAAAATACGTGCCAATTTTTGTTATATGTAATATTAGCAATAGGTAAAAAAAATTGAAATAATTAGGCTCAATAGAAAAAAGCCTTAGCATTTTAAATGAAGACAAGTTAGTTATGTTATTTTTCTGTGAGATACGTAAGTTTAAAGTTTTGATTTTCAATAGGGATGTGAATAAAAACAAACGTAAAAGCTATCATAATTCTGCGTTTTTTAAGATTACAGCTTTCAAATTTTATGAGATTATAGAAAAGGATATAAAAAGAAATTTAGGCTAAAGAAATTATTCTTGATTTTTTGACTGTTTTTTGTCATTTGAATTGTACTGTGTCTTTTAATTTTTAATTTCTTTTATATCTGAAAATTTTTTCTAGTTTGGGTCCTAATCTTTAACATTGGCAGAAGACAGCCTTAAAGTATATAAAATTATTGGATTCTACGATTTAACTAGGTGTTCAATAGAATAGTAATTACTTAATCGTTACAGTATGAAATACGGTACTCGAAAGTTCATTGAACCGATTCTACCTTCTTTGGGAAGGATTTTTCAGATTAGGAACTAGAGATGGCCGAATAAACAATTGTACCCTAGATATCAGTTCGGTATATGTCAGTGAAAATTAATTTCGATTGAAGAAGTTCCAAATATTGACACAACGGCACTATCTGTTGCAACAGTTCAAAATTGAGGTACTCGACAAGGATTTAGAAAGATCTCGAGTAAAAAAAATGCGTAATATTAAAAAACGTGCTTGTTTCTAAAGATAATAAGCACTGCAATCCTTGCTTCCATAATTAATGAAAAGTAAAATAAAGGTATCTCATAAAATTTAAATTATATTCTCTTGATTGATTGATTGACTTAATATTAACGTCGTACTGTTCAGCTACGCGAGGGCTTTTGGCGACGGACCACGTAATTTTGAACCATGGTCAAGTGACGTGGACGACACCTGAGCTGGCACCCTCCTCTCCTAACTACCACACCACACCAACGGGAGGACGTTTCAGCTCTCGACAGATTTAACGTGCATCGCTGCCCTACACGGCTTTATATTCTCTTACATTTTGTTTTAAAAAGTTTACCCAATGTTTTTGTGAAGCAACAGTTTTTTTTCAACATGTATTTCTGTTGATATTATATTTAAATATAATCTATTTTTGTAAAACACTCTTTATTCCCCTTTTTGTTTAAATAATGTTATCAATATGAGCAATAATAAACTATATCATCTGTTTTCCCTTGTTATTTATCCATTATTCATTCGCAAAAGGATTAAACAAATTTTACGAGAGATTTTAGCTATTTATGATCAATTAATTTACAATATATGTTTGAAACTGTTTATTTTTTACTTTAATAGTCTATCCTTAGTTATTTCATAGAATACCTAGTAATTTTATAGAATAACTATAGGTAAAGTATGAAAAATATTTTTTCATCTGTTATATACTTTAAATGACTTGTCTAGTTTTTTTTTTATCAAATACTTAATTATTCTATGAAGTAACTGAATTATACACTTGAACGGTAACACACACACACACACACACACACACACACACACATATATATATATATATATATATATATATATATATATATATATATATATTACAGTAACTTGAAGAATTCCCATAGATTGAAAGTTTTAAAAAAATATTTAAATGGTTGATATGTTTAATGTCTCAGCAAATAAGCTGAGTGCATTTATAAAATAAAGAGATAAGAAATTTCCAAATTCTTCATACAGAAGAACGAAATATTTTCGCGAATTTTACAGCTTTGGGTTTCATAATAATAATTTCAAGATAAAATAAATAACTAAGTTTCCTGGACGGGGGAAAAAAACTTCAACTTACCTAACTTAGGAATAAAATAGAATACATTTTAGAAATAATTAAATTTTATTTTTGCGATATTTATGTCTTTTCAAATATTTCTATTCCTTACGAAGCCAGACTTATTTAATTAATTATATTGCAATATTACTCTTCTACTGTTCTTTCTATTCTTTCTGTCTGGTCCGAAAAAATCAGATCAAAGTGAAATCTTTGACTTTAATGGTCCAATACTAGAAGTGGACTATCATGGATTGTCTTCCCAGTCCATCTCAAGGCAGTCGAAGATATGTTGATGTAAACCCTGTTCTGGCATATTTACGGCAAATATTTTATTACCTCTAGAAAAAGTAGGACATTTTACGTGCCCACTGGCAAGTTTGGAAAGACAAGTGTTACTCTTATACTAATTACAGCATATTGTTTTACTATAGTTTAAAATGTATAATATTTAACCTGTTCAGGACCATGATCACACATATGTGATCCCCCGTTTCTTCCTGCAGAGTCCACGGTGTTAAAAATATAATTGCGGTTTCCCTGCTCTGAGGCCCATGATCACACTGGAACGTTTTTATATTAATTTTTATAAAGCACTAGATGGCGGTTAAAGTCCGATTTTTTTTCCGAATAATGTTTCACAAAACATTGAATTTCAATATGTGCTTTCGGCTTCGAGTTTTTTTAAATTAGATCCGGAGTATTTATTAATGTATACAACTGTACATGCTAAGATCTTTCGAGAGAATCGGGCATTTAAAGGAGTCTGATTTATTACTCTCTGGGTTTCTGTTTATATTTTGACTAAGTTGAAAGCTTATTAGTTTATTGGGTATCAGATATTCTTAATAGTAGTTTTAGTATTTATTTTAATTTTGATTACTTTTTTGTTCAGTATTACAATAATTGTTTTTACTTTCAAAAGCGTTTCAAAGGCAGATATTCATAAAACAAACGCCACGACTCATTTTTAACGAAACAGAATCGTTTGTGTTCGACTGATTCATTTTTAATTCAGTGTAAGAACAAACGCGATTCTCTTTCATTCTTATCGCAACCAGAATTGTCATACCCATAAAAACAAAAATCATAATACTAAAAAAGCTATAAGGATTTATTAAAAAGGAAAATAAGATATATTAGTTGTTATTGAAAGTATTTGTGTATATCAGTTCAAGCCTAAATAAGTAAATTTATCGTTTGGGACTTGCCAGATGGTATTTAGTAAGTTATGCGGCTATTTTATTTTAACTATCTTGGCGGAAAAATGAAAACATTTTTCTTAAAATTCTCAATTTTCTTCTAAATATAGTGAAAATTTGTGAACAGTATATTCAGGTATTATCAATGATAGTTAATTGTAAATGTTATTATATTTCATTGCATTAAAGATTTTATATGAATTTTCAAATGAAATTAGGCTTAGCAGTGAAATTCGCCCGGTCCCATGCATGCATATGTTCTCGGGTGAGTGAGTGAGTGAAGATTAACGTCGCACTGTTCAGCTGCACGAGGGCTTTTGGCGACGGACCACGTAATTTTGAACCATGATCAAGACATATGTTCTCGGAACGTACGGGCATGAGGAAACGTTTCTTTCTCTTTTCACCGGTCCTGAAGGGTTAAAATGCCCTTCTAGTTTGAGTAAGTCTTCAAGATTTAATGTAGTAAATATCGATTCATCAAAAGTCTTAAATCTATAAAATGATAATAATTTCCTTTTGCAAATCAAGAATTTTGCAACAATTTTACTAGGTCTGCACAAGTTTGAAATATTTGATAATTACTAAGCATTCTGAAACAATTTTTTTTATTTTTTCATTATTGCTTCTTTTTATATCAGTAAGAGAAATGCTCAGCCTACCTGGAGACCATCCATAGCATGGCTGAAGTACGTGTATGCTTGCAAGAAGTCACAACGACTAGATTGAGGTGGTCTGTATATGATGAGAAAGAAGTGTAGTCCAAACAGTGGAACCAATACCAAAGTGGCACGAACTGCTTTCCTGAAAATAAACAAGTACTGAATGAAATGGATGAATAACTTTTTCAGTTAAGAGGTCTCAGAGGGTTCTCTAGATGACTGAAAATGTAAACAATTTTCAAACAGGTATAATTCTTTTAAATTTAAATTAAATAACTCGAATCTCTTACGTGTTTTTTATAAAGGAATGCGGCTTCAGAAAAGTATAAATTGTTTAAAATATAATCATAATTTTAAAAATTATAAGCATATGAAAATAAGAAACATTTCTATAAGAAGTATTAATTACGTTTTACGTTGGTCATTCTATTTTCCAAAATAGTAGCTTTAATTACTAGCTATAAGTTGATTTATAAAGTTAAATGCATCCTTATTACATTGTAGTTTTTTTATATAAATATAATAATAAATTTTATTTTAAAAAAAATATTATGTTTTCAAATTATTTTAAAAAATTCTAATATTTTTCAAATACACTCTGTCGCAAAAAAATATATGCACCCAGAAGAAATTGAGCTACATTCACGAAATTTGGTATGCATGTAGTGTATATGAAAATAAACAAATGATTAAAAATTCAGAACAAAATATCATTTTATTAAGCGGTTACAGCTTGCAAAAGGTTAAAAATCAGTAAGTAGTAAAGCCACCTCTGGCAGCTATACAAGCCGAAATTCGGAGTGGCATCGATTCAATTAGATCACTTATGACCCCCTGTGGAAGATCCTGCCATAGTCTTTGCATCTGCGCAGTTAATTCTCCTGTATCTCGGGACGGCTGCAGTTGCCTTCCCAGCGCGTCCCAGACATGCTCTATTGGCGAAAGATCTGGTGACCTGGCAGGCCATGGTAGGACGTCATATCCTTGAAGACATTGTTGGGAGAGTCGCGCAGTATGTGGACGAGCATTATCCTGTTGATAAAGGGCACCTGGGCTACTTGATAGCATGGGTAGCACAATCGGCGTTAAAATATCGTCCACGTATCTGCGAGCTGTCCAAGTGCCTTGAAAGACCACTAAAGATGATCGTGTGTCCCAAGAAATTGCTCCCCACACTGTCACACCTTGTGAAATTGCTGTATGCCGCTCGACAATAAATGCCGGATCGGACCGCTGGCCGGTGCGCCTCCAGACACGTGTGCGGTGGTCATCAGCACTGAGACTGAATCGGGATTCATCACTGAAGATGACACGTCTCCAGTCTGTCACACTCCAAGTTGCCCGAGGTTGGCAAAAATCCAGTCGACACTGCCTATGATGTGGGGTCAGTGGTAAGCGTCTTAGCGGACGTCGGCTCCTCAAGCCAACTTCGGTCAGTCGTCTCCTTATGGTTTCTCTTGATGGCACTGGATGTCTGGAAGGAAGTAAGTGGCGTTGAATCGATGCTAGCGAAGTTGTTGGTGCCGAAGTGGCCACTCTTCTGATTGCACGATCCTCGCGATCATTTGTGTTCCTGGGACGTCCTGACCCTCCGCGACGGTACACTCTACCTTCTGTGATCCATTTGTTGCCAACACCGAGCAACTACCATATCGCTCCGACCGAGGTGGCGGCCGATACGTCTATTCGACCAACCTGCTTCTCTGAGGCCTATTATACGGCCCCTATCAAAGTCCGTCAGCTGCTCGTACTGCCGCCGGTTACGTCTTAGAGGCATCCTAAGTCTCAATATCGTCTATCAAAGTCATCAGATTCGTTTGGATAGCCGTACGGCGCTCGTACTCATGCTTTTAAACTCTCCCAGTTGCGCAACTAATATGCGCATAGCACACTTAGCCTTGTCTCATTGGATTCGAAATTTTAATCATTTGCATATCTCTTACCAGACTACATTCTTGCCGAGTTTCGTGATTGTAGCTTGATTTCTTCTGGGTGCATATATTTTTTTGCGACAGAGTGTATTTTGAAATACAAAATATATATTATTCCTAAATGTAGGGCTTAAAGAGTATGGTACATTCTATAAGTGTATAAAGTTTTATACATCAGAGGCTATAGTTTTAGAAAATAGCGTGCACAACGCAAAAACTACTCAATATTTACTACAAAATTTTATTATGCTTATAATTTTTTAAATTATTTTTATATTTCAAACATATTGAACTTTTTTGAAGCCACAATCCCTTGTAAATAATGTATAAGATATTCGAATTACTTCATTTAAACTTAAAAGAAATATTATATTTGTTTGAAAATTGTTTAGATTTTCAGCCCTCTAGAGAAATTTAACACCCTTCAGACCCACTAATGATCATACTGTATAAGTAGAACGATTAGTACATGACCAGACTGATTACCATAAGTTGTAAGCTCAGAATCCGTAATTCTATTTAAGAACTGTAATGCATCGCATTGAAAGATGATATATATTTATAATATAATAGTTTTAAGGTCGTTTAAGTGATGCTATGTTACGAATGTTATATTGACATAATTCACAACTGTTAAACTTATTATTTATTTTCAAAAATTGGGTGTATAACAAAGTCTTCAGAAATAAACAATGCTCTTATTTTCTTACATATATATTGCTGTGAAGACAGTGGAATATCCAATTATTATATTGTACCATAGTATTTTCTTATAAATATTGGCAAGAACAGGTCTTAAAATAAGCATAAAAATTATATGTAGGCAAATCATTCGTATGAAAATTCTCTTAAAAATAATGTATCATGTGTATTTTATACTTGAATATAACTCTGACTGACAGTGAAAATGTTTTCAGGAAAGGAATAAAAATGGTAGTAATTTAAGGGAAGACGCAAAGCGCAAATGTTCCAAATACATTGAGCACGGATAAGAGATAAAATCTGCAGATTCCGCACTTATCATGATACTTGCTAGAAAGACTGCGAAGCTGTTTATTGACACAAAAGAAGGGTGTCATTGCAAGGACCTATCACCAACTGAACATCAAAAGTGCCTATCACCAACAGAGACAGTTTTAGCAGACAGATGACATCATAAGGGATTACTTGAAGGAATTGAGAAGAAAAAGATCTTACATGTCCAATTTTTTGCTGCAGGCAAATAAACGAGTTGCGGCAAAATTGGTTGGCAATGGACGAGACTGGAAGCACAGAGTTCAAGTATTAGTAGTGCAGCCACAAATACGTTAACAAGACATACCAACGTATCCATCGTGAAGGGATTAAGGCTCAACCGCAAACTTTCAGTGAGCTGATATAGCACTAGTAAGATGTTCCGGATGCTTCCTATCAATCCTAACTTTATGTGTCAATAACTTACCCTCGTGAACTCCATTAAAATGACTGACATTAACTCACGCCACCAACAACAATACTGCTGTCAAGATAGATCTATGTGCAAGACGGAATGGTCGTAAGTCACGTTTTACAATGATTTACGCTTCTATTCCAGTATTAACAATCATTGCGTACAAGTTAGACATCGAAGTGGAGTAATAATAATATCTTAGGGCACCATCAACTAAAACATAAAACGGCTCTCATCACCGCAAGGTCGTATTCCTGTACTGGTGACACTATGAAGGTCCAACGATATTAGAAGTACATGCTATGCACGATAGCATTTCTGTGCCTTCAAGGTCCATCCATAGTCATTAATTACTAAGTAATGCAGAGTCTCACATGGCACGCATTGGCTTCTTGGTTTTGCAAGGCATCCGGGCTCTCTTAAACACCTGTTGATATTTCTACGCCACCCATCCGGTATAGTGGTTAGTGACGCTGACTGCGGTGCTGTAGGGTATGGGTTTGCATCCTGGAGAAAGAATGGATGTTTGTAAATGTATAACGCCTTCACGGCATGGGGTACTCTAAATCCCCGTAGAGCCGCAGGTCCTCTCGTGAGGTAAGTGAAAGGGAAAAAGAGGTGGGATGCCCCTGACTACCCCCAGGTTGTTCTCCCTCAAAACTGGGGTGGAATTGAGCAAAATCGTACTGTCACCTGCATGGTGATCAAAGCCAAGACTAACGACAGGAGTAAAAATCTACCCCATCGCCACAATGAACTTAGTGGACCTTGATGTGATGTTACTGTCGATCAAGTGGGATAAGAAACAACAACAACGGTAACAATATGTGTACGCTTGATCACATCTGACACGTCAAGGGCACTCTATGGGAATGCTGGCACAACCACGTTCGGATTACGAACTGAGATAAATGAGAGCGAATGGTCCATCATTCCTCAGACCACAATCCACTTCCCTTGTTAAATCTCTTCTACAATATAATGCTTGAATCACCGTTTGAGGAGGACCTACATCTCATAGACTTTCTGTTGTCTCTTAATATATTGATGCAAAGTTTTGAAATAAACATCGCACAATATTTGATGGTGTAACGCTATACTTGTTGATGATCATCACTGTCTAGAAATGGGTTCATGGTGATGAATTTCCTCTGTAAGGCAGTGCGTTTGTTTTAATTGTAAAAAAATTGTATTCGTAAAATTGTTAGATATAAATCATCTTTAATTCAATTAAGACAGTTTCACCATTCAGAATAGTTTAGTTGGTTAACACCAAGAAATATTGGAAGACATTTACATAGATTAAAAAGTGATAATTCTATCAGACATGTAATTTGACAATATAAGATACAAAAAAAAAGTTACATATTGAAAGTTAAATGTCAGTGTGGGAATGAACCATGCAATCAAAGAGCAATTCAGAAAATTTTAAATAAAAATTAATGTTTTGATAATTTTATTTTATTCAACATGTAAGAGTACATATTATTGGTATGTTATATAATGCATGACTAAGCTGATACCTAACACTCACTTTTACATCACGTGTTGACTTGGAAGTCTTATCCCATTAAAAAATGCGTTGCCGTGGTAGCCTAGTGGTCATGGTCACGAGCTCATAAGTTCGAGTCCTCGTGCCACCGAAGTTTCACAGCATAGAAGGAACAGGTGCACGTTGAATTTGATGTGGCTCCACTGGCGTGGTGGGGTAGTTAGTAAAGAAGATGAAGGCTCTAATGCCGTCCTCGTCACATGATATAGACTCAAAACTACAAGTTCCATTGCTAATAAACCTCATGTGGCCTTATCATGCGATGTTGATAAATGCCCCCCAGGTTCAAAACGTTGTAACTAGTATCACAAAGCATTCATAAAGTGCTAATAAACTAAATCCATATCATTGTCACATGATGCCGGCAGCTACTTGTTTCTAGCCAATCAGCTCAAAAACCCACGTGACGTCATAGTCACGATAAATGCAGTGATCTATGTTTAGCTCATCAGAGCATACACTTCATTGTTGCCAAATTACGTTTTTATAGAAACTTTTTTTTAAAAAAAAGTAATGTTTGTCATTTTATTTAAAAATGCATATATATAAAACAAGACTTTTTCCTTAAATTTTAATTTTTTTTTGTTGGAGTTTCTTTTTATAACAGTTGAATATCTTTACCCAATTATGAAATTTGAAATTTTATCTAAGTTTTACGAATAGAATAAGTAGAAGTTAGTTTAATGTCAGTTTGGAATTCAATGTAGAACATGTGTTCGCCTTTATCATGTGACTGTCATGGATTTAGTCCATTGAAATCTTAGTACGAGCTTGAGATTGTCTCGCTGCATATATTTGCTTTACTCCTACACATATAAAATTCAAGGCCTTAACAATTGTACTATTACTGTACTTACTAATTGTACTTACAATTCTAAAGATTTGTAATGTGACGGGCTCATCGCGTTTTCTATTAATTTCCCTCTTGGGCTCTTTAGGGTCGAAAAAGGCAAATTCTTTCCAACCAAACCCAGAAGCGAAGCGTGACTATGCAAATTGGGAACATTTTAAATAGCAGAAGTTAAGCGTAAGCGGTATGGTTATTTGGGAAAGGATATTGCTAGTCTGAGTTTAAACGCGTAAGCTGAAGCAAGTCGATATACCAATGTCAGCTATCCGTGAAAGTGCGTTCAAGAAAGGTGGATACAATTCCACGCGAGATAAGGAATTTACATTGAAGATTCAAGAGGATTGCTGCTACTTAGGATATAGAGGTAGGGCTGATATACTAATTATTAGGAACTGTGCATAAGCAGACTTTAGGTATAAGCGTTAAAGTAATTCTATTCATCAGGATCACGCTTATTTTGTAATACGTATAGTGTATTTTCTCACCTCAGATCCGCTAAGTTAAAATATAAATATTATCATTGTTATTATTTAAGTTGAGATCCTAGAAAATAGATATTAAGATTATGGCAACGCCTGGTTCTTTATTCACTCCCACACCCCTAGGTGATGAAGATAACTTAGAAGTAAGGCATCACCCACGGGCGAATACTTTGCAGTATTAATATTACCTTAAGGAAAATAACTATAATGGGAATCTAAGAAAGACAAGTGAAGTAGATTCATTAATTAAGCGAAGTAATTGTTGTTACACAAATTTGATTTTTGAAAGGAAATGAGAAAAATATTGAAGGGTACAAACTCAACAATTACGTATAAGAATCATGAGATGCTTTAAGAAATATGGAATTAACGTCAAAACTATTAAATGGTTATTTTCCTAGTTTTTATATTTTTAAAATGTAAATTATGCATATTTCCAAAAAAAAAGTTCCTTCTTTATTTTCAATGCCCAGGGTTACACAAGACCACTACACCACAAGGGGATAGGAACAAAAACAAAAACCGACAAAATAAACAAAGTTAAAAAAAATGGCGAGAAAAGTCTGTGAGAACCCAATAAGTCTTTAACTTGCCAACAAAGAGGAGCTCTTTAGGGCTGGGCAGCGGCGAATATGGTCAGCATCCATGTCCATTTTAAGATTTTTACTTTTGGAAATTTAATTAAATATTTAAAACACACTGATTACTCAACCCGACGTCTTTTTCTTATTTTATTGTAAAGTAATAAAAAGTAACACATTTTATATCGGTCCATTCAAATAACATATTCAAAAATGTCCGTTCCATTTGTTTTCCCTTTTAAGAATACAAACTTTATTTAACCAAAATTGGTAACATTACAAGAAAATATTTAATTGAAAATAAGTTAGTAGCAGAACTATTTTTTATCAAAATGTTTTTAAAACTTATTAAAAATATATACTTTTCTTTCTTTAATCGAAATAACTATTTGTAATAAGCCTCATCACCCATTGTTTTTTTTTTCCAATGACCAGTGTTACAGAAGACAGCTACACCACAAGGAGGTAGGAACAAAAAAAATGGTGCGTGGAACACCACGCGATATAAGTGAAACTTCTTTGGCGACGTTGGAACATTGATCATTTACCCTAATATTCCAAATTGACCGAGCACATGTCTCAATCGTCTAATTTGCGTGAAATGTATTCGTGGCGAAATGAGTCTTCCTGATACCAAATCCAAAGTAGAAAGATATCCTGGAATTTCTGGGAATATAAAACCATTATATTTTGATAAATTTGGTATACTTTCCCTATTTTAAGTTTGTCGGCAATTGTAGCATGCTTTAATTTATCTTCTAAATTAATTCCTGGTAACATATTTTACAAAATTATTTTGTGCTCAGCAACGGACTTTCTCAAATCATCTCTAAACCATAATCTATCATAAATTGAACGATTATCAACGAATCGCTTTTGAAAATCTTTGTGATCATTTTTATGGGAATCATAGTCTTTGTAACGTAAGATAGAATTTATTATTGATTTACATGCATCAGTTCCGACAAGTACTAGAATTGTTGAGGGCTCTGTATTTAATGGCTCACAGTGTTGCACTAAGTCCGTATTAATATGTGCTGTCATTAGAAGAGTCTGAATAAAATTCCCATCCCTTAAACTGAGCATTAAGAGAGTATTTTGCAGTGTTTTTTTTCCTTGCTCGATATTTTCTCAAGTACTCTGATGGAGATTTGACAGTAGCACTTAATGAATTTGTAATATTTTTCTGTTTTTTTCTTGTTTTGTTTTTTGTCATTTCTTCGACTGGACGACTTGCTGGCAGTCTTTCTTTCTTTCACGAAATTCTTTTCCTCTTTGTGCATTTGATTTAGACATTCTGACTTGAACTAATATAATAATTTAACGCAAATAAAAAGTCAATGAAGCAAATTAGCCATCGAAAACATCGCCATGTAGCAAACAATCTAAGAAAATATTTTTAAAAAGTTCGCTTTTGCTGCGAGAGCTATTTTGTCTCCACCATAATGTCACTGCATCTCATACAACCGTTGCTAGATGTTCCCGGGTCTGGGGGAAAAGGACACCCCAATAGGAGGGTGGACAATTTGACCAATCAGAGAAGTGAGCAATCTTCCAATTTTTTCACATATATGACGCAAGTCAAGTGGTGTCCCCGTTCCCCTTTTCTTCATAACTCGCTATCCTGTCATCGTGGTGACGATTCGGAGGGATGGCAGGGGGAACTACTTCCGTTCGCTTTTTCACTTTTACGCAAAACTGGGCAAATATCTTTTTAACTCTCGAACGCAAAGAAGTTTCACTTAAAAAAAGAGAGATAGAATAAACAAAGTAAGGGAAAAAGAACTAAAATAAAAATGGTGAGAAAAGTCTATGAACCCAATAAGTCTTTAGCTTGCTAATAAAGGTCACACAAAGAAGAGCTCTTTAGGAGAGCCCATCCATGTCCTCCAGAAAATCGCAGAGCGTGCAGAAAGGGTCATGTGCAACATGAATTATATGCACATGTTTCAGTAGACAATCGTGTCCAGTGGTCAGACGAAGCTTGGCAACTGCATTACGTCTTGGCCACATGGGAAGAACTTTAAGGTATTCGACTACGTTCGGAACCGTGATTTTGCAAAGCGCATAAATGGTTAATTTTCATGATATTTAGTGTCACTTAGATTAGAATATATGCATAAAAAGTTTTAAGGACATTTTGATAAAGAAAATGTATTTAAATATAATATTTTGGCAAAAAATTAACTTAGAATAATTTTTTTCCAAATGTTCTCCTTTTGTGGAAAAATGCTTCTATTATAATAGTATTTTGCCTGTATATATTATTGCCTGCATATTATTCATAATCCATTCATGTAAACATTATTAAAATTTCAAAGATAAAACGAAAACGCACGAGCGTAGCTTAGTAGGTATAAAAATGTTTTCCTTCTCTATAGGAAAAAACCCACAAATTTATCCAAACTAATGCAATTTATTGAATGTTTTAAAACCACATGACATAATCCCTGAAATCCAATTTGTCAGACCTAGGAGTTTGTGTAATATTGTTTCTGCTCGTCATAGAAAATTGATAATGTGGTACGTTTTTGAATAACCATTTCAAGAGAGTTGAAGTAAAGAATCATCATCATACGCACACAGTCGATTGTGGCTTAAAATGATGTAGTTAGTCAGTAGCAATCACATTTGCAGTTTTCAAGCGATGTTAATTAAAACACATCTATTCGATTAAAGCATTTGTTAAATATTTATATCGTTAAAAATATTAAAAACATATTTTTTTATTCTCCTAAAACTCTTAAAATATAGTTCAGTTTCTGGCACGTTTTTATTTGTAGCTTTCTGTTTCAATTTTATTATATATTAAATATAGTAAGGATTGGATTTTTACATGCACTTACTCACACACGCTAAAATGTTAACTATTGAATTTGCTTACCTGTATTGACTAGGTTCGTTGGAATGTGTTGCTCGAAGTTTAGTGACTAGAACTCTGATTATGTTACATAGGAAGATGAGATTGACCTAAAATATATATAAAACTAGTATCAATAAAAACACGAATAATTGCAGAAACAAATACAGTCCAAATAATCATAGAAAATCAGAGTATCCTATTTATTTCCTGGAGCTGAATAAGGAATTTCACTACGCGATATTTCTTTGGGAGAGAAATTAAAGATTTTAAACCAAAAATATTGAGAATGAATAAAAGTATATTCCTTAAAGTACTTAAAATATTATTATATCGAGTATGTGTAAGAAGTATGTAACAGATACATATTATTAAATTTCTAAAGAAACCATTCTAACATCACAGCTTCCAAAATACGAGTTGGAAACTGAACTTTAAATGTTATTAGGAAAAAGACTTTGACATTAAATGAAAAAGAAAGAATATCAAAATATATTTCTTAGAGATAAGAAAAAGTTTTTTTAATGATCATTTAAAAATTATCTACCTGTGTATAAAATTTAGGATTATCTGAATAAAAATAGTCAAATGCATTGGAATAACGAAACATAAACTGAACTGCAATTTTACATTTCAAACTTACATCCAAACTAATTAAATTTAAAACTTTAAGCAAAACATATAAAGTAAATCCTCTTTTCCAGGTAAAATGCAAAGTTAAGAAGCACATAAACCAATTAAGATTTTTTTACAAAAAGTGATTATGTTCAGATTAATAACTAACTAAATAATCTGATGTGAAGACGATATATTTTTATTGATAAATTTGTGATCAGAGATACGGAAGGCAGAAACATTTTATGAAATATTTCAAATCAAAATGTCACTTCAAATATTAATAATGCGAAATGTATATTTAACTAAAGTAATAGCTGTTCGATGTCTAATAATCACGTCACATTAAGCTATTTACACTTAAGACAGTTCACTTTTATCTTTTAAGAAGTTTTATCAAAACAGTTTACCTGAATTGTTAATGCTTTTTACACTATTTATATAGATAACAGTAGATGTGGTGAAGGCAAGTGGCTGAGTGGTAGTGTATCGTAATTCCACACCACAGGTAAGGGCTTCGGATCCCGGGCTGGGCAAGGTCAACTCAGACTTTCATCTTTTTAGTGGGTGAATAAATGAGTATCAAGATTGCTTAGGAACTGAATGCTGGAGGTTTCGGGTCAGACTGACCATTTGGCCGAAACACATCTGCACATGCATCCCAGTGCCTAAGTTTACGTAAACTGAGATAGGCACAGTAGAGCCTGGTCCTCATGGGCTGTTGCACCACTGAGTTCATTTCAGAAGATCAGATATGGGTAGAGTAGAAAGTGGATACATTCTAACATCTCCATCAGAGATATCAGATGCTGAATCATAGACATTCACTATTCCTCCGTCTTTAGATCAGAACCCAACGCAATCAACAAAGTGTATTTAATTACAAGCTTTGCTCTTCAGTACTTAAGAAATTTACGTAAGATTATGAAGAATATTATTGGAAAATTATTGTAGCTTGGACAGAGGAACTTCGTGTACCTCTCCAATTGAATTCCTTTCTATGTCACGGTGCATGCTGATGACTTAGAAATCGGCCTTTAATTTCATGTCCTCCAGAAATCTTTCTCAGCAAATTTAAAACTAATTTGTTTAGGAAAATCCATCCTGCTCATAATGGTACATCGCTTAGAATTCATGCATGTCTGTTCATAGAAAGAGATTTAGATCTCTTCAGAGAGCAATGGCGAAGCCGACATCTCCGCAATATGAAATCCATTAAATAGGAAGACTTATCCTTATAATTGTTTGTTTGTGTTGTCCTGATCACATTCTTAAATGTATTGGTGTCTTCTCGAGACACCTGTGAATGCTGTCTGTGACTTTTAGACGTGGTGTTGACTTTACTCATCTGAGGGTATTGGAAACCTCAACAAAAGGCTTTACCAGTTGCGCATTACCTAATGCAGTGGTCTTCAAACTGTGGGGTTTCACGAGGAATACCCAGGGGTTTCAGAGTCACATTCAAAAAACAAAAAGAAAATTTTAAATGTGTATGAAAAATGGATTCACGTTCTTTATGAAGTTGGTACTGTCACAAGTATCTAAAGCTCAATCCAGTCATTAAATCTGAAATTTATATTAATAAATAACTTTATCTAGTGTAATACATTTTGAAACTTCATTATATTACAGTAAAATAATATAATATTGTTTTTTTTTTTACATATATACTACCTACTAGATCGGGGATATTCTATTTACTGTCCCGGATACCACGGAATAACTTTACACTCGTTAGTGCAATGTTTTGTGCAAAATAAATAGCTTTCTAATGGAAAATGTTCTTTTGCACATTTGTGAAAAAACAAACAAACAAACATCGAAACATCTATAATGAAGGAGAGTGAACAACAACTTATCAACACATCAAAGGATTCGATATTAAAATCTAAATTTAATTTAGAACAACTTCTAAATTTTAGGTTGCAAATTCATACAAAACATGCTGGAGTTTACACACAGATATAAACATTTTATTAAACTATCATTCAGAACAATGAATTTAATTGAAAAAACATTTCTCAACGTGAATGGTTGGAAAAACAAAACATAAACACGAATTAAACGCAGAATATGAAATGCGCCTGCAGATAATTTTAATAGATTTCAATTTTGACAGTTGGTGTAAAAAATGCTAGTATATATCCCAGTCATTAAATGGGTAGGTGACACTTAAATCACAAACTAATATTATTAATGGGTGCGTAAATTACAATAATCTTATGTTAAAACTTTTTAATAAAAATACAATATTTTTAAAATTAACTTTCCTATAAAATACGTATAATATGTTAAGCTACTTTAAATATTATATAAATAAATATTATTCTAAGGGGGGAGAGGAATGCGATTCCTGGAAAACACATTATATTTCTAAGGGCTTCATGAGTCAAGAAAGTTTGATGTCCACTGACCTAGAGTTATCTTAATATTCGTAATTTAAATAAAAAAAATTTAGTCTTCAAAGACGTATTCTATGGTATTTTTTACTTAACATTAATCTTTCTAACAATTAAAATAGTAATTAATGCTTTCTAGTCGTTGCATCCACCGCATCCTTCTTTTTCCAAGTTTAGTTTCTACTGTGACAAATTTAGCATTGTCAGTAAGATATTAAATCATAAACATGAATGTACAGATCGATGTTTAAGGCGAAATGTAAGCCAATGTACATATTTTTCTTATTATACAAAGATTTGCAACGAACCTTTCTCCTGCGAGTCGCAAACAACAAAGGACAAGAATAACAACGATCTACGCACGGTCAGTGGCACAGCTGCTGACCGTTAGGTCGGGTGTTCAAATGAATAATCTTGCCAAGATCAGCAACTAAACACTTAAGATTATTTGGGGGTGAAAATGTTTATTAACTTGGAGTGAAATATATTTTTAATAAATACTAAAATCAAATTATAAGTTCGATGAGAGATATATATCGAATTTAAGAAAGAAAATTCTACATCCTAATGGCTTTTGATTAGTTTTATACTAGAAAAATTTAGAGTTTCACATTAAATACATTTAATACATTTAGAGTTTCATTAAATAAAAACATTCTGCAATTTCTGCGAAAGATTTTTTTGTTTTTATTTTAGCAAAGTTTTTACTATACGAACAATCTGAAAGCAATTTAACTAAAAATAGGAATTAATTTTTTTGATTTCATTTCTTAGATTTCAATTATTTTCTCTCCTTCATAGAGTTTTCGGTTTTCTTTCTAAATTAAATGCGTTTTCTGGTTTTAAATCAATTATTCCAGCTTTATATTTTACCGAAAATATTGTGAATATTCCTAAATAAAATTAAACGTTACACTGTTGGGAAGGAAATCTTTTATTTAATTTATGGATGGTACTTTTAGAGAAGGAAATATGATTATACCAGCAAACTTGTCATATTCGGAGCATTCATTATCCATTCGTAGCTTTCCACTGGAAATGCCCAGCATCTGAAAAATTACAAAAACAAATTCAGTATTTTTAAAGAGATATTGAATTAAATTTATCTTCTATTTTATTTTGTTCGTTCAAAATGTGCTTTGAATGGTTCATTTTGTTTTCCAAATTCGCATATTATTTATTAAATTTAACTAATTTCTCCTCGTGGAAGGGTTCTTTGTGAAAAAATATATAAAACAATTTATTTTTTATATTTAAATAATGCATAAAAAATGTCTCAAAAAAGTTTTGAGACATTTTTACTGCGTAACCCTCATTGAGATATGTATTATGAAAGGAAACTTAATATGTTTAATATTTTGATATTATTTTGAATCACTTAATAATAATTCTGAAAAAAATTAAAATGAAGACATATCCTATACAATTAAATAAATGCCATAATTACTATCCTATTATTTCAATTTTTCTTCCTTTTCAGATTACTAAAACAATAACTTCCATGAAATATATAATGCATTTATATATATCATAAATACATAAGAATACTAGTTATATATATATATATATATATATATATATATATATATATATATATATACTATCTGTTTCAAAATATTCTTTCTGTTATATGTTGTTTCCGTGATATTGTAAAATACAAATCTATCTATTACATTCTTATGGTGTTAATAATACATTAAAAGTAGTTAGTTATAATCACAAATAGTAAACATTCCACAGAAATATAGTAAAGTTATAGTTAATCACGTAATATAATAATTGATGTAGATTTTTTGAAAACTGTAAAACCTTTAACAGACTGAAGTCGAACTTTAAAGCTCTAGTTCTCAATTCTACAAATAAAGTATTGAGGTACGATGAATGATAAAGCTCAATGTGAGATAATTATTTTATATGCAAAAATTACTTTTAGAATATTTGACTGCACAAATAAAACAAATGTGTGATTTAATTTAATGTCAAAGGATAAATTCAAAGGACATATTGGTTATATGTAAATGATCAGTGACAAATACTGTTAATTGGGATAATAATATCTTTGAAATGTGTTGTTTTGCATAGCATACATTTTTAAATTTTTCATGTTTTAATGCTATTAAGATTCGTTAAATGTGAAATGAATTAAAATACAAAAAACATTAGATAAAATGCTTACAATCCCAAGTATTATTTAAAACAAGCTTTATTATTAAATGTTAATGAAAAAATTAAAAAAAAATATTTATACTTGTCATCCTCTGTTGTTTTTCGAAGAATAGCGTAAATTCCCACAGGAACAACAGGCATAACTGGAAGGAAAAATCCAAGATATATATATATATATATATTATATATGTATAGATAACTATATTAAAGAAAATAATCAGATAAATGAGAAGCCCTGATAATTGTGTTGTTAAGGCAGTAAAAAAGCTAACAGATCAAAAGAAGAAAAGAAAATATAGGAAGATTAAAATGGAATTTAAGGCAGCGTTGCTCAAACTGGGAGGGGTGCCCCCTAGGACGACTTGATATCCCTATGTAGGGGGGTCACGAGCATATTGAAAGTCAAAATGAAGAATTTAAAATAAGTATTAATTTACTGAAAGGTAGCAAACAAAAAACATCCTGGCATAATAAAAATAAATAACACATGTTCACTGATATAATATACTTATAAATGTATCAGTACGGCACAATGTTTTTTTTATAGTTATTTTATTAATACTAAGTTAAAAACGAGTTTATAATAATTACTAGTGCTTCCCATGGGCTTGTAATATGTAAAATTTAATACTTATCTCGATAGTTTGTATGGTTTGTAATTAAAGTCGTATTGTAATTTTAGCATTAAAGTACTTTTTTACTGCATTTAATACGTTGTTATTGTAAGGAGGGGGAACGCTGAAAATTATGATTAAAAATGGGTCGCAAATATTGAAACTTTGAGAAGCACTTATTTAAGGTAATAGACTTTATTGCGGGGTAGACCTGAATCAAATCTGATTGTACAAATGCTTTTCCCATGCAATTTAATGGTAGTATTAATCTTCAATGTATCTAAACGATATACAAGCCCACTGTCTGAGCTTCTTTCTATAGAGCTCTCTTCAAGTCTTTCAATCAATCTTCAGAGGGGAAATTCTTTGAATGAATTGATTGATTTCAGAACTTTTTTCTGTAACGAAACCGCGGTAAATGCAAATGAATGTTACCATTTAAAGTTAAGTGAAGTATGTTTGTGGAGAAAGTTTTAGAGGCAAAATATTGAAAGTGTTAGTCTGAGTTACACCCGTGACAATTATCTAGTGAAATATAAGCGTACCTTGGGATAGGACTCGGAATCTTATTATCAGAGGCAAGATTAGATGACCAATCTGTCTGCATTTCTACATACTTCATGATAAGTAGATTTTACTATTATTATTAATAATAATTAGTTATATATATCGCACCTATTAGCTATTTGCTACCTTTATTATATTTTGAATCAGCTTGTCTCTTCTTTCGGATCTCTCTCACGCTAACTTGATATTAGGTTCGCCACATATTTTTATTACTAAAATGATTTTCATTTTCAGTGATTAAAGTATATATTTTAATGGTAGGCGTACTTAGTGGCATTAGAAAATTGGCTTAGTATTTTTGAGAATAAATGGTGTCGTTCTATTATGGATATAGAACGCCGTATTGGGTACTTAGTTTTTCTGGGTATTTAGCAAAGAGTTATAAAGTTCTGTGTTAAGTTCTAGTGGAGAATTGAACACTTTGTATCAGGCTCTCTTCGTGTCCTACTAATCTTCAAGGAGAGGAACTTTTAATAGATTGTTTGATTTAAGAACCCTTTTCTATAAAGAAGCCCTGAGCCATGTAAATGAAATTTGCTACTTAAATTTAAGAGAATCGAGTTCAAGGAGAAATATCTTAGTAAGATGTTGTTAGTAAGGTTTGTTTTTAGTTTGTGTTTAATCTGTGAGAACAATATTTTGGATTTTAAACATATCTTGGTATATGACGTTGAGCCTTATCATCACTGTCCAAAATGGACAACTTTGGCGTCTATATTTCTTCATATATATTTGATATGTTTAAAATGGGTATTAGTATTATAAATTAAGGTGAACTTGCCCCCACTATCAATTTAAAGCCATATTATATTTGGAATTAAGTGGAATACACAAGCTGTTGCGTCTTAGAGATTTATTATCTTTTGGTTGTCCCTCATACTAGGGCGAATTTAGGATCGCTACAATCTGAGTGATCCATTTTGGTCCTATTTTGGGGATTAATGTACATGATTGCATTTTCATTAGACAGTAAAAACACATACATATCAAAATTTTTAATTCAGTATAGTTTTTTTATTTTTGTAAAATCTCTTCTGATTATCTTAATTAGATATTTGTAAAATGTCATAATTTGGACAGATTCGCTGGAAAATCAAGCTAAGAATAATTTTTTTTTTTCATTTTTCTGATCTATTTACAGCTCTCAGTTTAAGAGTAACAGCAAAAGGGTTCATTTGATCTAGGTATACAGCATATTTCAAATATAAATAAGATAAAAGTTATAACTAAGCGTGGTGTGAAGTCAGAACAGTGGGGTGCCAGCTCAGGTGTCATCCTCATCACTTGATCACTGTTCAGAATTGCGTAGCATAAAATTTTCTCGTTGTTCTAGATTGTGGTGTTAATAAACACTCAATCAAGTGAAAATATAGAGTAAACAAAACTTAACTCTATTTTACAGCTATAAAAAATCTATTTCAGAGATTATGTATAATTTTCACGCATCACGAACTCTCAGTTCTATTAGGGGGAAAGGAAAGTAATGTCGTTTCTGCATATGTCGATATTAGATAATCATTTATCTGTTCATTGTGTACTTCAAAGTCGTGCCAAAGACATTTTATGATTAGAGTGATTTATTTACTCGTAATATTTAAATCTTAAAATTTTTCTGCAATTTATGGAGGAATGTCCAGCCAAATATCAGAACATGTGCACATCCTGAATTATATACTTGTTGAATTTCACAAGTGTAGTAACGCAATGGTTGATACCGAACTCTTTTTCAATGTTTATTCAAACGAATTAGACGTTCGGAAGTGCGTAAGGCGGGTTTTTATGTTCAAATTGGGTAATTTCAATCTTTCCGACACGCACTGTCCAGGAAGACGACAGCCTAAGGTATTGTGATGTTAAGGGTTGTAGTGAAGAGCCAATCTATGTCAGACAATCTTGGAACTTTTAAACACTGTTAACCAACATGGTCGACCATACAAGAACATTTGTAGCAAATTAGTAAAGTGAGCAGAGCAAGTGTTTGAGTTCCGCATAATTTGTCCGAAGAAAACAAAGCTGACCAATCCACTTCAAGCAATTTATTTCTTCAGTGGTATACTACAGAAATGTTTTGTGATTGCTTGTAACTGGAGATGAAAAATGAGTCTTCTATGATAATCTGAAAAGCAAAAGGATGTGTTTTTCTGTGAAAATGAGCTTTTGTGTGTTGGTTTTGGATTCACAGGGTCATTCATTTTGAAATGCTGGAACCTGGATAAACTGTGAATGCAGGCCGTTACTGTGTACAAGTGGATCGAGTAAATTAATCTTTAATTGAAAAGTGTCCATATGGTGTCAGCAGAAAATGTGTTATTCTGAAACTTGATATTGCAAGAATACACTGCGCTAAAAGGAACCATGGAATAAGTTAACGAGCTGAGGTGGGCGTTATTGTTTCACCATCCACGCCCGTTACTGTTCAAACGAATATCCATTTAATCCGATATCTTAAAAATTTTTTAAGTAGTGAAAAATTTGAAAATTTGGAGGATGTCCAAAATATCATCTCTAAATATTTTGCTCAAAATTTACTTGATTTTTATCGATCCGGCATTGAAAATTTCTACAGCAGACAGCAAAATGTCGTTTATAACGAAGGAAAGTGGGTGTTACATAATTAATGAAAACTATACACTTAGTATGAATTCATCTATTTGAATTTAATGTACAACAACGACATTACTTTCCCCTGGTCCTCCTTACATTAAATTCCTACATGTGAGTAAAACTTTTGGGAAATAAATATACTTCTCTCTCTCTCTCTCTTCTCGATTGAATAATTAAAAATACTGAATAAAATAATAAACGTATGATGTAATAAAAGAACGTATTATGTACAAAATATTTCTGTTACTTTTTTTTTCTAAAATTAATTACTAAAATCGAACATATTTACATATGTGGTTTATCTCAAATTCAAAATAATACCAAAATTATCATGAACTTTTCCAAACGTCGTTTTATAGGGCCTTATTGAAAAGCAGACGTGATTATAATCTCAAATTTTGTTCTAATTCTACAATGATCCTATAATTTAATGATATTCCCTTTAACGTATTTTTTTAACAACTGCTTAAAAAGTTCATCCCCGAAAATAGAACATCATTATATTGTTCGTATCCCCTTTCAAAATTCGTGCTACCTTAATGGTACTTATTTTTTTTGGATGGGAGGGGGCTGTCATATCTAGTTTAACTATCTCATTATAAAAAGTCTAGGAATAATGGCGATTTTTTGACTCGATTTGTTCTCATTGCTTTCAAGAAAAATTTAAATAATTTCCAAATATACTTGTGTCTTGAACAATCCAGCATACTCAAATTTCTTAAATCTGAAAATAGTTGTAGAAATAAAAAGAAAATTACAATTATATAAAAGATTATTTCTTTTAAGAGTCTTTTAAATTGGGAAATAAGGCTTATTGTAAAAGGGAAATATAACTGCATCATTTGGAGTCCATAGTGATTTAGTGTCACTGTATGTAAAGCAAATTGATTTTTAAGTAAATAAGATTGACAGTTTTAATAGCTTCACAATTTTTAATGATAATACAGAATAGTTTCATTTGTATTAAGAATTTAAAAACGAATTTCGAACTCTTGTTTCCATTTTTTTATAGAGAAGCATTTAAAAGATTGCTTTGATTAAAAGTGAAAGAAAGAAAAATTGATTATTCAAAATGCGTTGGGCAAAAATCACTACAGAACTAGAAAATAATTAAAAGTATCATAACAAAATTTTATTCTATTAAATTTAAAACACTCCTAAATTAAACATTAAACACAAATTTTGTTTTTTTAAACCGAAACACGTACGTTTTTTCTTTCCTTTAATCCTTCCAATGATCTTTAGTGAAGCAGCGAAAAAATTATTTATATTGAGTACAGGAAAATAGTTATTGATTTGAATTTATATTGTGTGCTAAATAAATGAAATATTACATCGGAAATTATTACCAAATCAACATGATAACGCGTTTGACTAAATTTGCAAATATTTTATATATAATTAAAATATTTAATTTCACTTTCATTTTTTATCACGATATTTTTCATTCTCAAGAAATAAAATAGTTAAACGAGCTGGTTACTTATGAAAATTCTTTTTTATATCTGTTAATTACGAACACATTTAATGATAATTTTGAAGTTTAAAAATAAGGTTTGGACATGCAAGATCATGTATAAAATACCATATATGTCATGCATGACATATATGGTATATTTTAACTTAATAAAGAAAAATAATTTTCCTTTACATATTTAAATCATCTAGAATACTTGTTGAACTTTGAAAAACGGTTCATGTGACATTTAAAATACGAAGTGAGAAAAAGCGAAGTTACATTTTTAAGATGCTTTACAGTTTAACCCTGAATGTCACGGTCGGTAGAAAATCAGTAGTAAATGCTGAGTATAGCGATAAGTAATCTCTAGAGCGTAAGGAACATGTGTTGTGCTCGAGTTACCACACACTTGCTTCAAAAGAATACCTTAACTTGAGCTATTTAGACCAAGGCCTTCATTTATAACGATGAGTTTTGTCATTCAAAATATTTGACCTGGTGCTCGATCTGGAAGTATATAAGCTGAAGGTAATGTGTTTGGGTATCACACATATCGAGTAAGAGGTTCAAACATCTCTTGTCTTACAAACAGCATCAACAATGAATTTCTTCGGTTTCATCCTTTTAATACTGATTCCTTGCAATCTTGCAGATGATCTTATCGATGACAATGAAGTGAAGCCTCGCAATGCCCGGAACTATGACAACTACTTCGATCCGGATAGTTTCAACAGTGATGGCGATCAGTCAGACAATGGGATTGATTTTAACAGTCCAGATGACCCCGCAGCTCACAGAGATGACCGATACATATTTCCTAATAGTGATAAAGGTTACGGTTCAGACTATAGTCAGAAGCCACCAGCAAAAGTTCCGAATTTCCCTGGATACAAGGGACTCCCCTATGGTTACCCCAGTTTTAAAGGTATGCCTCCTCCATCCGTTCCTGACCACAGTGACATGACTATGATTTTGAATCTAATGAACAAACAAAAGGATGTCCAGAAGAAGGATGAAAAAGGTTTCTTGACATCGTTGACAGAATCGAATCCAGTTCTCGTCGCTTCAATTATTCCAATATCTATTGTCCTATTCTCAGTGGCACCTGTGATCTTCCAATACCTGAAGAACAATGCTCCAAGTATGGACAATATGGTGACAACAGTTGCTTCTAGCAAAATGGCGCGAGCTTTAACCGATAAAGAACTCTTGGAAAATACCATGGAAAATCTAGTGGAATTTGGAAGGAAGGCTATTGAAGAAGACGAGTGTGTCCAGGAAACTTTCTGCAAGCAAGTCATAAGCAGAGCTGGTAGGCAGAACGTGAAAGCTGTAGCAACTGTGATATCTCGAATCAGCAAAGATGATTGGCTAAAAGGCTTAAGTGCTAAGGAATTAGTGAGCAGTTTGAAAAACGGTGAATGTGAAAGTGCATGTCCAAATAAAGTGATTCAACGAAGAAGGTAAAATGAGTGTGAACTCTAAGGGAACAAATATGTTTTCAATTTATTTATATAGAATATGAATTTTTACAGTATAATGTGGAATATATTTTTTAAATAATAAGATACTTTTACAAAAAAATATATAAGTGATTTTAAAATATTTGAATAACATATAAAACTAAAATGTATTGCTAGTAAAATATTTTGTACCTAATTTTTCATATATCATTGCATACTTCTTTTGTTTTTAGTTTGTTTATTTCTAGTGGTACAGAATTAAACATTTTTTTTTTTTGCATTTAAATTGCGTTTTATGTTCCGTTATTATTTTTTGTATATTTCTGGCATTTAAGTAAATTAGTCTGTACTTTGGTTTTTTTCATTAACCTTATTTAAGAGAAAGAAGCTAATTTGCATATAAATAACTCTAAGTTGGGAAGAGCTGTTTGTACAGTTTGTGTGAAAAAAGTTTTAATTGAGTTTCTTTGATAATTCTCTTTTAAGGTATTCCTAACAAATACTTTTTCTCTCTTACAAGCAGACTAAACTTGTTGATTTGCTTCCTGCAGTTTTCTCTTTTAAATTTTCAATTTACTAAGATTAATATCCCATATGAGAAGAATTGTCAAAGTTTGTTGAGAAGAATTCATTTTTTTTTTAAAAAACTAAGATTTTTAAAAAATGACTATAAATTGAACTGAATTATCAAAGAAGCCTGATATTATATAAATTGAATAAATAATGCAAACTAGAAATTTGTAAAACAAAACGATTTTCTTTTTTAATTATTTAAAAAAAATAAATTTCTATTAAATACTATAAATAACTTTAAGAAACGCAATACTGAAAAAATACAGTGAATTTTTTATTTTTATTTACAGTTTGTCGCTTAAAGGGAATAAGCAATACTAAAAATGCATTTTATGTTAAAAAAAATACTCTGTTATCTGAAATATCAGTATCATAACTTTCAATCATACCATACACTTTTTTTATATGAGTGCATTTTAAGTTACTAATTTTCCCTAAAAGGTAAAATTAAATCAAATTAAAAAAAATTAAAATAACATTTGAATTGATGCAAAATTTCGTCAGTTCATTTAGAGACTTTTAACATAAAAAAAAGAACACAATCATTTAATTAATTTTCAGCTATTCAAAATCAAATATTTGCTTAGAATAATATCTCTAAATTTGAGATAAAATATTTATTTTAATATTTTGTCATTTTCATAAAACATTTTAAAAATGAGCAAATATATAAACAAATAAATTTTAAAATATAAATCTTTCAGAATGAATTAAAGTAATATGAATTTTGAATTACATATCATAAATAGGAATTTCATGAACAATTTCTGATTAAAATTTAAAAAGTTATGCTCATATAAATTGATGCGTATGACATAAACACTTATCCTTTTTATGTTTAGTAAAAGAAAAATCAAGTAATGTGTAATTTTTTTTTTATAAATTATTTTTTCTAGTACATGTTTTAATCAATCAATATATTATAAGACACCAAACCATTAACGTTTAAGTTAAAAGTAATAATATTTTTTTTTTGCTAAACGGTTTTTATTACTTCAAAACATTTTAAATATTTCAGTGTTCAATATTTTTTTTAAAAAAAATTGATTAATTTTTAACAATTGTTATTCAGATATAACATTTATAAATATATTATTAGTATAAACATATCAAACTAAATTGTTAATATAAACATATTAAATATTATATTGAAATGTAACGAATTCATATGCCCTTTAATTGAAAGTCGAAAATATAATTTTTTTCTTATAAATGTTTGCAACTATTTTTCCAAAGCAAGAATTAGTTATGCACGTCTCTTTTTTCAGTATAAAAATAAATTAACACAAAATTATAAATTTATTATTTTTTAAATTGCAAATTAAATAAGTAATAGGAATAAAATATGTATTTTTTCCTATATTCACTGGATTAAAATAACTTTTTCAGAGAAAACTCTAGAAAAGCCTATTTTTTGCATATTTTAATACACTTTATATATTTTGTGAATTTATGTTACCGAAATAATCCTTTGCTTTTATAAACTCAAGAAATTACGAAGCGTTATATTTACCCCATCCGATAATGTAGAACATGAGCAGATTCTTCTGCTCGGCAAAAGCAGCTGCTATCAGTTTATGCAAATAGAAACCTTCACAGAACATCCACATGTAGTTAGTCATGCGAAAGTACTTTGTCAGAATGAACAGGACCTTACACCCATCCTGGAAAAGTGAAGGAACTTTACTGAAAGTGAAAAATGTTATTGAACGAAGTCACACAATAAGAATTAACTGGATTCGTGCCGACAAACAGTGCGTGAAGATATCTAAATATGTTTTTCAGATGATAAATTCATGTAAACACGAAATAAATAAACATAAAAAAACAGCATTGTACTTAAACTTTTCCCCTCATATGATTTAATATGATTTTGTTCGGTAGAAATTGTATTAGGTCATATGTGGTAGGAAATATTTTATGTGTGAATAGATTTTAGCAAATTCTTTCCATTAGGCTGAATTCCTAAAATATACCGCTTAGAAAACTATACTATGGAATATTTTTGTTTAGTTTTTAATTAATTGTTTTAATTATTGGTACATAGGTTTTTGTCATTTTTGCAATTCACTTTAAAAACAGGTGCAATCTAAATGTTATTAAGCATAATATCTGAATTTATAGAGATTAATTCTAATTCTACATATTTTAAACATCTTTTCTTGCGTAAATAGTGAGAGGTTAACCAGGATAAGATAATTAAAAGCTATTAAAATTGCTTCATTGATGAAGTATCGTGAATTCATTGCTATATTTTTTTTAAAAAGTTTTTGTTAAAATATTAAGTAAAATTTTTAAAAAAATTCTGATTTGTGTGTGTGTGTGAGAGAGAGATAATTTTTGAAGTTTGACTCACAGTAAGAGATCTAAGATTAGCAGGAAGGGAATAACTATATTTAAAAAATATATTTATAAAAGATAAGGGGAATTTAGTTTTTATAAGAGAAAAATGTGAATTGTAGTGTAGCGGTAATACAATTGCTCATATTTCGTCAAAACAAATCTCCGCTTATCTGGAATAGTAACAGATTTCAACGCAACTGGATAAAGTTGATTTCAAAATAATGACTCAATAAATGAAAAGGTTAACTAAATTACTACATATAATTAAATCTCTAAAGCAAAAATTTCTCAACAATTTCTTTTGCATCTCTGATGTCCGAGGTAGGGATTGCAATATCGGACCAAAAGTTCAATACGGGTATTCGGTATTTCTTAAATCCTAATACCGGCAGTAGAAATTTTATAAAAAGAAAGAAAACACGAATGTTTCTTTGTTTTACTTGCAAGTTTTATTAGAGAGTGTAAATATCACAAAAAAAAATTGTAACTTATATATTTTTACAGTTTGTAAAGAATCACAAAAAAGTAAAGGAACATCTTTTTTTATTTAAATCACAAAAAAGTGTAAATATCACTATTCAATCTGTGGTACTATTACAAATTTTTGAAATGTGATCTTATAAAACATAATGTATGAGTTGTACTGCCATTAAGCTTGGAACGTAATTTTGTGCAAATATTAAAAACTGCCGAAAACGCTTTTTCGACATTTACGCTAGTTGGTTACTTCTGTTAGTAATACATTGTTTTCAATTAGTATATATTTTAATAATAATACATTTTTTGTAGGGGGACGTTAAAATATCTTAACAATTTTTAGAACTCTATTAATTATAGGAAACAATTCTTGTTGAGCTAATATTTCATTCTCATTAAAAATATGTTCTTCAACAATTACATTGTCATTATCTTCATTGTTAGAGTATCATTCTTCAAAGTTACTTAATGCGAGATATACATTTTTTAAGTATTTAACTCTAAATCCTTCATCTTTTCAAATAAATCGATTTCTCGTCAGATGGTTTTGAATATAGCTGATTTCTGAATTATATTTTAGTTCGTTGAATTTTTTTTAACTATCTCTAATTCTAATTTTTATTTATGAGACAATTCCTTTTCACTATTGACATTAATATATCATCATCATCTTCGATAATTGTACCGAATTCTTCGGAATGTGGATAGGTTTGTACGTGAAACATTTTAAGAGAAAATTTACTTTAAACTTGATTAACTTTCTATTGGTTAGTCTCTTTTTTCATTTTTATTTTTAAAACCATTATAATTATCTAAATACCGTAAGACATTTTCTATTTTGAAGGCAATTAAAAAAAATTCCATTAAATACCGAAAAAATGTTTTTAAACTTTTGAATACCGGTATTACAAAATTGTACAAATGGCTCAAAATACTGGTATTCGGTATCCCGGTGTTGCAATCCCTAGTCCCATGATATAAATAAACCTAATTTCGAATTTCGTTTGGTTTGAAATTTTTGGACTATTGAATGAGTTCTAAAATGTTAAATGGTCAACTTAAATCTTCTTTTTTACTAAATTAATAAATAAAAAATATATAAGTAGAAAAAAATAAATATTCTCCTTAATATTTTCCATAGCATTTTATTTCAAACGATACATTATTTTATAACGTTGCTAAGAAATACCCAATATTTTTCTGGGAAACACAATATGAATTCCATTAAATAGTTACGAAATAAATGAGTTGCAAAATGTGATACAATTTTATCCATATATCAGAAAGTATACATTTTTGAAATTGATAACTTCAAAATTATGAAATCTTAAAAGGCTACATACTAGATTTATTATTTAGCCACTTTTCACTTTAAGTTAAAAAAGCAAGGAAAAATATTATAAATCCTTTATGGGGAAGTTTTCTAAAGGAATGATTTCTTTAATAGTCTCCCTTCTGCCAAAATACTTCTAATATTTTGATCGGAAACAAATGAAAAATTTAATCTCACTACTTAAATTCTTTAAAAAATATTTTGATTTCTTCATAACGAAATTTTTTGAAGTTAATCTGTGTCAATTAAGTAAATTAATTAGTCGTAAGTGAGTTTCCTTGAAGATCCTTTAGTTTAATTTTATATCCTCTTGAAATAAAACTTGTGAGATTTAATAAGGGTGTTTTTAGTTATATTTAACCACTTTTTTTGACGACCTAGTTTCATTTTAAATATCACACGTGTCTAATTTACTGGTAAATATTTTAAAAGCACAGGAAAACTATTGCATATTTATTTATCTTAAAATTCTTTAAAAAAAGATAAAGTTAACAAAATAAATATTTTTTGACAAATACAATTTTGTGTTTCGGAGCTTTATATTTTTTCGTTTAAGGTATCCGACTATATTCGGAACTGTGATTTTGAAAAAGCATACAATTGAATATTTTTCAAATATTTATTTTTACTTGGATTAGAAAGTATGTGTAAAATTGTTTTAAGAATATTATTACACTAAAAAGTTATTTAAATGAAATATTTTTTACAAAAATTAAACTTAGAAATACCTGTTTTCAAAACAGTTCTCTCTTATGGAAAAGGCTTCTATAATAATAATATTTTGCCTATATATAGCTTAGACTTCTCCAAAGAGCCTGAACTATAAACTTTGAAAAATTAACATTATTTTCAGAGTTACTGCCAATTAACATAATAATCGGCGTTTTTTTATTAAAATTTTTTCTCCCTAATGTATTAAAATATAGATAAAAAAAAATTCAAGTACATAATCAAACAGTAGAAAAAGTTTGCTAACAGGTCTGAGAGGTACAGAAGTGTGCGTTGAATTAAATGAACGTTATTCAGTTTACTTACCCCATTTCTATCCATGATGGTTTGGTAAGTCGCTGACCGTTTCAGTTCGTCTACGATGACAATGGACTTGAAAAGAATGACCACAAGTCCGTTCAGAAAGAGAGACATGAATAGGTTCTTGTGCATGGAGATGCGATGTACTTGCAACTGTCTGCGGAGTAAATATAATTAATTATAAAGAATATTATAGTGAGAATTTTTAGTCGATAAACAAAATCTACATTGCACATTCTTCCACCTACTTCAAATCAAAATGAGCATGAAACTTTAATAATTTGTAAAGTGAAATAAATCTCGAAAATATCATTCTTGTATCTGATTGAGGTAAAAAAATTACTTCCCTCACATTAAAGTTTTTATTTTAAATATATTATACAATTTTTGACTTAGAAATAATATTTTTTTATATTTTTTTTTCCTCTGTGGAAATTCTAACGCATTTTAATGCTTGTAATTTAAGATATGGAAGGCCCAGTGGTCAAGTGGTAGCGTATCGCGCTTCCACACCACAGGTCCGGGTTCTATTCCCGGGCTGGGCAAGGTCGACTCAGCTTTTCATCTCTATTTTAGTGGGTTTATAAATGAGTATCAAGCTTGCTTGGGGACTTAAACACTGGGGGTCTCGCCTTAGACTGACCCCTGATCGAGACATATATTAATGTAACTCAGTGCCCAATGATCACGTATACTGGGATGAGCACAATAGGCCCTGGTTCTCATGGGCTGTTGCGCCACTGGGTTTGAGTTAAATAATATATGCAAACGAGATAATTTATTGTGGTTGCGGAAGCCAAGTGCGGTCATGGTCATGGACTCGTGGCTGGTTTGTCGTGGGTGCCTGATGCCCACTGAAAACCTGCCGTGTTGAGGGGCTGATGCACGTTAAATTTGTCGAGGTTCAGTGAACTGCAGTTGATTTGATGTGGTAGCATGGAAAGAAGGTACCAGCTACTAACCACTTGACCGAGGGTTAAAGTGACGAGGTCCGTCACCAATAGTCTTCGCGTTGCTTTGTATTAGGCGTTAATATGGCACTTTTTAATGGATCTAATTTTTTTAATTTACTTTGTTCTTTCGAAACTCTCTTTTTTTATACTGGAAATTTAAAATTGGATTTAAATTGTATGGCATGATCTTAGAAAAAATATTACTATTATTCATTATTTAGTACTTTTATAACGAGAAAATTTTAAATATACTTTGTCCAATGCTTGTAAGCTCGTTAAATATCCTAAATACTTTTGCGAAAGATTAATTTAACACTTGATCTATATGACATTTCAATCCTTTAAAAGTAAGTTTGAAGAGCGTTTCTCAAATCCTTTGTATATTTTGTATATTTTGGTTATTAAAAATTTAAAAGAAAAAATAATCTATAAACTATCTTCGAAATATAAATTCAATCATAATTTTTGGACTTTGATTATTTTTATTTGTTTGATTCTTTTTTACTTATAATACAAAAGTAACATTTTTTTTTTCGTACAGAATTTTTTCAAGAGCCTTGATTTATGTATTATGTTATATTTAAGCATACTGTTGCATAATTTCAGGAAATAAGACAAATTAATTTACAATTCCCAGTTTGTATTAAATTAACTTGTGTTTCAAATTATAATTAATACGAAGTGTTTTTGTGTTGAAACATTTTAAAATGTAACTAAAAATGAAACAGTATTTTATTGCATAACACGGAATTTTAATTCATGGAACCCTAAATAAATAATTTATCTTTTCAACTAAACATCATACGCTGATTGTGTAAAACTCTTAATTACAAAAACTAAAATATTATGTATAATATATCATATGCATTTTTAATTTATTTGAATCCCCTCTTTTAGAAATAAAGGCTTGTAAAATATTTAATACATTATATTTGTGCACGAGTATGTGCGTTCGAATCATCCGAAACACTAATATTGAAAATAAAATTTTGTTTGAAATTAAGTTGATGTATAAGATATTGACGTGAAAGCATTCGGATGAGTATACTTCTTTGAGAATATTCAATACTAAATGAAAATTAACACTTAATTTTTTATTCAGTATATACTACACTTGATTAGTTGCAACAATTAAAGTAATTATGAGGAGAAAAGTTACAAGTAAGTGTGTTTTGCATAAGTCAACTTTTCTCAAACTGCGGGGTGTATTTCCCTAGAGGGGTCGAAATAATCTTACGTGGGGGGCACGAGCATATCGAAAAGTTGAAAATAAAATATTATTTAAAAAATTATTCTTATACTGAAATGAAGCAAATTAAATTATATCTCGAAATAATAAGAAATAAAATACATTGTTGTAATAAATATACTGAATCATATGTTTATATTTATCATATATTTATCTGTACAGCATAATGTATTTGAAAATTAATTTATTAATACTAAACTAAGAGCAAATTCAATAATTATTAGTGACTTACATATCGGCTTATCATTTACAAAATTATATACTAAATTTAATACATATCTTGATAATTTGTACAATTTATAATTAAAGTTATATTGTAGCGTTAGGGTGAAAATGCATTTTTATTGCATTCAATACATTGTTATGATAGAGGGCAGCGTTTCTCAAACTGTGGGGAGCGCCTCCCTAGGGGGTGTGGGCATATTGAAAAGACGAAAACAAAAAAATTATTAAAAACATTATTAATTTATTGAAAGTAAATAAACAAAATACATTCTGACACAATAAAACATAAAATACACATTTACACTGATTTAATACACTTTTAAATGTATCAGTACTGCACAATGTATTTTTTAATTAATTTAACAATACTAAGCTATGAAAAAGTTTAATAATTATCTGTGTGACCCCATGTGTTTGCCATACATAAAATTATATACAAAAATTAACACTTATCTTCATAATTTGGGCGATTTATAATTAATCCCTCAACTGCTTTATGAAAGTTGCACGATTCGCTCCCTAATGCTAACGTCTTCCCCGAAGGCGAGAGTATGTGGTGTATTGGGAGGAAGGGGGGGGGGAGAAAAGGAATAAATAAGAAATTCTATGAAATAAGTAAATCCTTTGCAAATACTGTCAAGTGCCTTTTATTATATTCCAAATCCTTCGAAATAATTTTATGGATAGCAGTGCACTGAAAAGATCGTACTTCGGAAAGACGTACATATACGCCTGGGGAAATTAGCGCTATGGCTGGCTATTTTATATACGCCGGTGGAACTTAAAGGTTGAAGTCTTATATTGTAGCCTTAGTGACAAAGTATATTATTATTCAATTCACTACATTTTTATTGTATGGAGATGGGACGATGAAAATTATGATTGAAGATTCGGTTGCAAATACTGAAACTTTGAGAAGCACTGGCTTAAACGCATATTCTTTCAAAATTTATCAAACCCTATAGTTTTCACAGTAAATTACTTACAAGCGTACTTAACAGATTCGATATTTATGTTATTTATTATCATAGCTTGTGTAATAATTGTATTGGCATGTTTCATTAGAGAAGGGCGTGTTCCGTCGTAAAATGTAGGCATAAGTATTCCATGAATGCATCACGAAGTGAGGTGAAGGAAGAATAAAAGTGGGGGAGCAAAATTGATTCAATAAAATCGAAGCTATCAAATTTTATTAGTTTGTCGATCCCTCGTTAGTGAAAAAAATTATATTGCCTTCCGGAACAAATTTCGTCTCAGATTACACTTTTTGTAGCTCGTTTAAGAATTTTACAACTACTAAGCCTTATAAAGTGCATGCAAAGAAGTTGTAAAATCACTTTAGAGTAAAAGAACTGACTTTATTATTCTCATTTTTATCAATTCAGACGCCTAGAAACATTTTTTTTATCTTAGAAACCCTACGTTCAATGTAATTTAAACTAAATGACCTATACATAAAGTTATTGTTTGCATTATTCGCTTTCGGAGTAAAAATTCTGAAAGAGAAATTATTTTTTTTAGAATATTAAATAAAAATGCCTTTTTTTGTCTGAAATTTAGCTTAATATATTTGATGCTTGAATGAATTGTGAAGAAACGTAACTCTCACACACACACACACACATTTTGTGAATTTAAAGTAAGCTTTTTTTTATATTTTTGCTTTTTTAATGGACTAAAAATACATAAAATAAAATATCTTTTGAGATTTTTATAAATTATGTATCCATTGTCGATTCTCTTTATTATTAAAAATTCAATTGTGTTATAGCACGCTATTTATTTTACAAAATTGCTGCGAATAAGAAGCAATACAATATGCATCGAATGCTGTGTTTCATCATGAGAAATTTGAGAAAATAAGTTTTTTTAAACATCGTTGCCAAGGAAATACATTTTGTAAGCATTCTTTTGTGGGGTTTCTCATTATAAAAGTTTATTGCATTTTTAATAATCTCATTCTCCAATTTCGATTAATATTGCCTATTACAATTTTTCTCAACAACTACAATGAACAATAAAATCATAACTGTGTGTGTTACAAATTTTTAATTAGCTTTCAATATAAAATATAATGTCACAAAAAGTCTCATTGATTAAAAATATCTTTTTTTAAAGATTAAGCAACAATGCATAAGCTTAAAATAACAAAGTAAAAGAAACATAAATGTATTAAAAACAAATTTTTATTTTAATATTCTAAATATGTAATATAATCGGTAATTCTTCCTACCAGTAACTAGACTGTAATTTCCTACCAGTTTGGATGTAACCAAATATTATTATACTGTGGGGATTGGCACTGAAACGCCTGCTTCCAGTGAATTTCATCTGGACTTCTAAGTTCAACGAGACGTGATGTGAAAATTTGGAAGTGGAGTTGCAATTTATTCTTTGCACTTGACCAGAGTAGTGAGTTGTTACAAATGCTACTTGATCGGTAAAGGCCAGATCGAGGCCCACGAAATTCATCATTGAAAGGGCTAAGTGACGCCTGTTGTTAGCAGTATCTTTAAGCACCATACATGTGACAGTACAATTTGGCCTGTTTTCCAACTCAATTTTGCGGGAGAACAGCCTGGTTGGTTATCAAGGGTCTTCCAACAACTTCACGAGAGGACTTACGGCGTGACGGATATTTAGAGTACCTCCGTTCCCTGAGGGCACTATACATTTACAAACATCTTTATTTTCTCCGGGATTTGAACCCAGACTCTACGGCACAGCAGTCAGTGTCGCCAGCCACTATACTGGATGGGTGACGAAAGTTAAAAATGAGAAAGTTCAACCATCTAGTAATATGTCATTTCAAATTAAAGAAAATATTTTTCCTTTTCTTATGCATATTGTTTTCGTTAGGAAGTTGACACAAGCTGAAAACAAACAAATAACCCTTGGTCTTGATTATTTTTTATTTGAAATCGAAAAATAACATCTGTTTTGTTCTTAAAGCAGTGCTTCTTAAACTTTCGATGTTCGTGACCCAGTTTTCAATCATAATTTTCCTCGCGCCCCCCTTCCCCTACAATAACAATGTATTGAATGCAGTAATAATGTATAATACTTTGACGCTAAAGCTACAATTCGACCTTACTTATAAACCCCCGTACAAGTTATCAAGTACTAAATTTTTTATTCAATTTTGTATATGATAAGCCCATGGAAAAATATTAAACATGTTCTCAACTTAATATTGATATTTAGTATCAAATATATTCTGCCGTACTGATACATTTTTAAGTTTAGTATATCAGAGTCAGTGTGTATTTTTTGTTATGTCAGATTATATTTTGTTTTGCTTTCGTTTTAGTAAATTGATAATTTTTTAAATCTTTTATATTCGACTTTTCGATATACTCACGCCCCCCTCGTAGGGTTATCACGCCCCCCAAAGGGGGGCGCTCCCCGCAGTTTGAGAAACACTGCCTTATATGTTCTTCATAAATTATTTAAGACCTTACACATTGAGAATTTTCCCGTGTTTTGATAAACCACTTTTTTGATACTTACTCCAAAAGACAATAGTATCAGATGCATTTAATTGCTTTCTTTCTTAATAAAGCATCTAGAGAAAATATTTGTCAGTTGGACTTTCTGATATCTGCATAGAGGAAACTTTCTTAGGACAACGCTTCTCAAACTGTGGGGCACGCTCCCTTAGGGGGTGCGTGATTGCTCTACGAGGGAGATGCGAATCTATCGAAAAGTCGAAAACAAAATATTATTTAAAGAAATTATTAATTTACTGAAAGTAAAAAGGAAAAAAAAATAAGCATAACATTCTGACATAAAAAATAATAATATATTTACACTTATATAAAAACACTTATAAATGTATCAGTACTGAATAATGTACTTTATAATTAATTTAACAAAATATTAAGTTAAGAGCAAATTTAATAATTACGAGTTATTCCGTGGGCTTTTTATATATTAAATTATATACAAAAAAATTAACACTCATCTTTAATTTATATGATTTATAATTAGTCCCTTAAGTACCATTTAAAAGTTAAGCAAATCTCTTCCAATGCCTTTGTTTTCAACGTAGGTGAGCATATGTGATGAATTGTCGGGTGGGAGGGGGGAGGAATAAATAAGTAAATCCTCTGAAATAAAAAATATCCTTCGCAATCACTGTCAAGGTCCTTTTATTGCATTCCCCAAAGCCTTCAGGAAAATTTTATGGATAGCACGACACAAAAAAGATTGTACTTCGGAAAGACGTATATATACGTCCGGAGCAATTAAAACTTTGGTGGAGTGAGGCATTTATACATGCCAATGGCACTTAAGAGCACTGGCGTAGCTAGGTCTGAGAGAGCCCTGAATTAAAATTCCTTCGTGGCCCTTTTTAAGATACGGAAGCTCCGTTAGTGGACTTGTTAGTGGCTCAGTTAGAACACATGTTGGGGGCCCCTGTAGCTTGAGTGCCCCGTGTAATTGATGCGTCTGATACGGTGGCAGCTACGCCCCTGCTTAAGAGGCTAAAGTCGTATTGTAGCATCAAAGTATAATGTAATTGAATTCAATACATCCTTATTGTATGGAGGGAGGGGATACGATGAAAATTATGATTGAATATTGGGTCATAAATATTGAAAGTTTTAGAAGCATTGTCTTACAAGCAATCAGTAGTGTTTTATTGCTCAAATTGTACTGAAGAAGTACATTTTTGACTAAATAATATTGCTCAGAAAAGTAAAAATAAAAATTTATGTACAATTCCAGTTTTTCTTTACTTTAAAGGTTATTTTAATAACATGTGGTGGCTTAGTATTCTATACTTTTTGAAGAACACAAGTTTTTCTATGAAACCATTTTCCCTTATTTCTCACGTTTTTTCACATAAGACTACAGAGTAGAAGTTAAATTCTACTGCTTCAATACATCCTTTTAAAAAAGTTACCCTAACGCTTTTTTTTTCTGGATATAAAAATTTGGAATTTTGTTCTTAGTGATCCTATGTCAAATATCAGAAACTTTTTCCTACTTTGGTGTCATCGCTTTTGATGACAATATTCTGCTTTCTTGTTAGGGCAAGGATATTTCCTATTTTTTTTCCCGTATGCACACGATTCATTCTCTAAATTTCGCTTCTTACTGGTGTAAGTAAATAAAATTGAAATTTAATCTTTCGAAATTCATTTTAATGATTATTAGGAAACTAAAAATTCAAACTTATACTAATTTTTAACGTTTGGATTGCATACCTGTAGCTTCATTTGGGGAAAATAAATGTTTGAGACTTGATAATAAGTTTTCATGGAAACAGAAATAATTTACATTTGAAATTCAGGTGATAAAATACAAAAGGGATTAAATCATATTAAAAGCAACATTTATGGTATTAATTCCAATATAGATCTAAAGGCAAGGTATTGTGTTATTCAAATATCTGGCTTTAGAGTTTTGGGACCACTTTTAGCAATAAGTTCGGCTCTAAGCTTCGTCAGTGTATTTCTAGGCGAATTTTATTCCTTATCTTCTATTCTTATTATAAACTTTGTAATGTATTGGTTTTTGTAATTTTTGACTTTTCTTCAAAATTGTTAACTTTATCTACAAAAAAAAATTATTTCAAAGATAAATCCCCTACTATATTTGCGTAAAGCTTTGAATATTAAATGACTCGTTGAAACATTTCTCGTGTTTCCGAGCAGATAACCATTTACAGAATTAGATATTGCAGTAAGATTTTTCCATTTATTTGCTTTAAATCTGGAAAAAAATTCAATAGCTATGTTGTTTTTGATTCTGTAATTTTTGATAATGATATTAAAGTTTAGCATCATCAGTTCATAATTCAAGAAAAATGTATCGTTTTCACTGCAAGACTTTAAAGCCTTATTTGCACTCTCAAATGAATTATGAAGCACAAATATGTTTCTAAATCATTTACCTTTTCGTTGTTTCTTTTCTTAGTTAGAAATTTTGGAAATATTTCAACTAAGTAATGATATTGTTGTAGACATTTAAAAAAAAGATCCTTAACGTTCCTAAGAATATGTATATATTTCTGTACTTCGTTTTTGTTCGTGGTCATACTGGAATCCTTGAATTGAGACAAGCTAGTTTCTTGGCTAAGAATACAACTAAATAAAATATTGATTTCTTAATGAATATATTTCTAAATTATTTTATTAGTAAAAAACACTGAATAACACAATTTATAGCAATTTTCACATCCAAGCTCATCTTACTCATTATTGAAAACACAGTTTTTCGCGGTTATTCCAGAAACACTATGATGCAATTATTTATTTAAACATTCTAAAATATAAAATATAAATCAGTCAGTTGCCAACTGTTCACAGTAGCTTTTGAGTATACCTAAAGAGGCTGGTAACTTTCCCAATTTTGTGACTGTAGTGATGATAGTATACCAAGTATAAAACATCTTTTTGATTTTTATTCGAAATTAAATAAAGATAATATTCTGAAATGAATTTACTCTAACTGTGAGGTGCACATCACTAGGGCGAGGGGGCATGATAACCCTATGAAGGGGGTGCAAGCATATCAAAACTTCGAAATTAAAGATTATCTATAATTATTATTAATTTACTGAGAGTAAGCAAAATAAAATATATTTTGACGTTGTACAAAATAAAATACACATTTACACTGATTTAATGCACTTATAAATATATCAGTATTGCACAATGTGTTTGATAATTCAACAATTCTAAGTTAAATGAGTGAATGAATATTAATGTAGCACTGTTCAACAATACTTATTTAAGAACGAGATGAATAATTACAAAAGACTCTCCATGGGATTTTTGTCATATACTCGCATAAAATCATAAGCACAATTTTGTACTTATCTTGATAATGTGTACAATTTTTAATTAAAGTCGTTTAGTAGCTTTATGTAAGAGTACAATGTTATTGAGTCTGTTATGAACGTTAAAAAAAATAGAAAAATGCTTTAAGGAATTCGAAGAACAATTTTTTATCCCATTAGGCTTAGCTGCGCTAGCCTCAAAACGTTGCCACTAGTATAATCCGAAATATGGACTGTTGCCAAACAGGTAAACCGAAGAAGGATACATAGAAATTGCTTCCATATTTACAAGTATAAAAATAAATACAATTAGTTTACATAAAACACAACATATATTAAATTACAAATGCCTAAATATAAAATTATGAAATTCATTTTAAAAATTAATTACTTTTCAAATTATAATGTTCTATAATTTTAATACATTTTGCTTGTTGAGTTGAATAATATTTGTCTCAACAAGTCCAATACATTGTTATTGCATGGAGGAGGGCGCGATAAAAATTATGATTGTAAGTTGTGTTGTAGATATTGAAATATTGAGAAGAACTGAACTATATGCTTTAATAGTCAATTAGCCACAATAATGTTTTGCAATTTGTTACCTGTAAAGTAGGGTTCTGATTTTTAAAATTTCATTGATTTGATTTTGTAACTTTTGCTTTGCTACTCATGTTATATTTTGCTTTGAATCATTTTTTTTAACTTCTTACATTTATAATCACCGCGTGATACTTGTGGTGCTCGGCAATTTTTTTCATCTAATCTTTCATAAATACCTAAACAAATAAATAAAAGATAAATATGTTATATAAATCAAATTTCAGAATACAAGATTATTTTTTATTTCCGCACATAGAAATTAAAAAGACATGTGGTTTTCCTTGATGTATGCAAGAAATGAAAGTATTTATACTAATACTAAAAGAAACAAAAAATAATTCTTTCAGTCACTTCAATATCCTTTGAGCACTTAGAAAAATTGAAAATTTATAGAATGACACACTTCCATTTACAAAATGCTTATGTCACAAACATATATTCCACAAATATATATATATTTCTTTAAACAGTTGCTCAGTCATATCACGTATTGAACTTACAAGCTCAAATATTACAGCAAGGCACTCTCTTTCCCCACTTCTTTTCAATATGTTATTCTTTTGAGTCTTTGAATGATTTATACGTCTTACGCATTTCGTAAATTGATAAAGAGATTTCGATAACATGAAGTACTTTTACGGTTGGTTTGAAAAGTTCAAAAATAGGTTTTATATATGTATTTTTTCAATAATGCAGTATATTTTATTTAAAAAAAATAGAGTGTGATAATAAAGAGTACAACTGATCCCCTTTAAGTATAGAGAAAAACTATTGCTTGAAACAAAGCAAAGGGAATGCATATAGTTTTATCACATTTTGTTTTTTCCTTGAAATTAACTTTTTTTTATCAATACGTATTACATTTAAGCACTAGTTTCGATTAAAAATAAATTAAAAGTAAAAAGCGTTTTTAAAAACAAGCTTTCATTTAAATGCCCTAAAAATAATAAAATAAACTTTTCTTTATAAAACTTTTTTTGGTATCAACTTATAACGTCATTACACAATTTATGATATAAATGCTTGTAGCGAAATTTAAGTACACGTAATTACTTAGTTTGATAATTTTAAAAATTAAAATCAATCAGATCAAGTTATTTAATTTGCTTGCTTATCTACACAGGTAAATTTCGCGACAAGCTTTTATATCATAAATTGCGTAATGACGTTATGTTGATAGCAAAAAAAGTTTTAAAAGAAAAGTTCATTTTATTTTTTAGAACATTTAAATAAAAGCTTGTTTTTTAAAATTTTTTAATTTTAACTTATTTTTTTACTTTTTAGTTACCGCTGGTAAGTTTCTCAGTCTGTTCATCTCATTCAACGTATCATTCTTGCAAGGTCATTTGCTGGTTAATTTTGAATAGGCAAGCTCAGGGGTAATCAATCTTTTTTTCCCGCCAACCCACGTACATATGATAAGATATTTCACTCGGGCCGCAACAAGAGGATAATGTGGAGGGGGTAAACACTGTAAAACCCAAACAACTTTGAACAAAGCAAAATTAATCAAAATATTAAAACTCATTTTTTTCTTGCTTTTACTATAATACTATATTAAAAATGAAAAACACAAAACGTTTTTAAAATCCATTATTTTAAACCTATATTTTCAATATTTTTGCAGACTTTGGATAATACTATTCTACAAATTAAAAAAAAAAGTTTAGTGCGATTATCTTTGAAAATGACGAAATTTGTAAATGTTTTATTAAAAATTTGAGTATTTTGTTGAAAAATCGTAAAAGGAAATAGTTTGTGGCATTTTATTTTGTAAATGACTGATTCTAAAAGAGAAAAACCTGAACATTTTTAGTGCAGAATATTGATTCATTAACACGAAAAATAAATCATACGGAACAATTCAGAAATCTTTTTCATGAAAACGCATCGCTTTTGAATCATTTAAAAAAATCGTAAATAATAGAAAATATCATTATTTTTTTAAAAACAATTATATCGTATCGTGGCGAAATAAATGATCTTTCCGATTATGTAATTATTTGTTGTTTTAGTTTGATAGAAAGGATAAGATGGTTTTCAAAAAAAGGTCGAAAAATTGAAACTTCTTTAAGCTTAATCCGATAAGCTGCTCTGCAGAATAAAAAGCTAACAAGGGTAAAAGGTTTTTAATTAATATTTTTTTAACTAATTGCGATCTCGGAATATAAATGATCAAAACATGCATTACCATCCAAACTAAACGTGTATACAAAATTTCAGCTCAATCGGTCGAAGACATCAGATTTAAAATTCAATTTTAAGATTCCACCCGGACAAATTATATTGCAAGTTTAATAAAATCTTGTAAAACAAAAGCGGGCCGAGTAGTTGGCCACCAAACATTTTTGGTTAAAGACTTTAATATAACATTTAAATGTTATAATGATAAACAATTAAGAGCATTAACATTAGAACTACAATAAAAAAAATTACGGAAACTATCATATTTAAAATTACAACAATAAATGAGGACATAGGTTCTACTCGATGTTCATGCCTCAAGCAACCTCTTGACTGATGGTTTCTTGAACCATCCATTAGAGGCCACTGTTCACTTATTGGTATGTTACAATACAGATGATTTAAATAAATATAGCTTTTATTATTTTATAGTTGCATCTCCTATACATTTAAAAAATTAATTTTAATTTATTTTGAAAAATGCAAGCTTTTAGCCCTATTCCATAAAATAGATAACACGCAGAACTTTAAAATATACATGCATATGTTTCTTACATATTTTATTTGAAATTCTTACTTTGGTATAATCTCATTTAAATTTCATGACCTGTCTTCACAAGAACAGTTTTAAACATGACATTTGGAACTGATTTATGACTCAATTTTGGAACTTTTTTCATACCGTATTATTTGTGTTTCCTTTCGATCAAATGTATTAGCTTTCACATCTAAAGTGATCTGAGCTACTGATGAAAGATTTATTCAATGTCATCTAAACTGCGAACAGCTTTCAATAAAAAAAAATCTCTGATTCAATGCATTTCTCAAAGAACCTGTCAGAAACATCTGCTGGCTTCTGCCTGATTGGTCGCTATAAACTACAATCTAATTAGATTTTTGTTTATAATCTACTTCAAAGGATTTTTTATGTGTTTACTTACATAACATTTCAACTGAATATGTATTGAATATAAAAGAATATTCTGGAAAAGGATCCAGTTCGTATATAAAATAGTACAAAAAGCGCAATGCAACTAAAGTATCTTTTAAAATTATTTCGATAAGATTCGCATTTTTTTTAATGATGCAAAAAGTTTGAACAGTCCGGAGCAAATTATTTTTAATTCACATTGGCATTGATATACTGATTATCTTTAAATCACATTGCATTTTTAGGGTTTGGTGGAAGGGTTTAATCAAAAAAAAAAAAAAAAAAACTCCGGTAAAAAACCAGTTTCTTAAAAACATAGGTTTCCTTTCAAGCATCATTCTTCGCGTACCTTAAATTCCATGTTCATAAAAGGAATGTGAGTCAAATGCAATTTATTCAAAAATTAGCTTTAATAATTTAGTTTAATTTGCTAGTTTCAATATGTAACTGTTTTACATTGAATTATGAGTAAAATTTAATTAAATAATTAGCTTTATTAGATCCATTTTTACTAGTTATAGTGAAAATTACCGTATTGCGCCAAACAAAACACTTGTGTATACAGGGTGGTCCCAAATTCAAGGCGAAAATTTTAAGGGTAGGTACATGACAATGTAATAATCATTTATTGTATAGAAATGCGTAAATGTAAGTGAGACACAAACACAAAAAATAAGAGATGAAAGGAAAGACAAAATGTATATTGAAAACGCCGTTGACAAGTGGAATGTTCACAATAACTGTTTATAACTATTACATAACTATGGAATCCTTCTGCAGACCACATTGCTGTACCACCTACTGACAATAGAAGATAATTCGCAGAGTGCCAACCTTGTACTCGCTGAAAATGGAAGAGGTGTAAGCGATTTTCGTTTAACACTCTACAAATGGTCTGATGACTCACACTTACGTGAAGTGCAACAGCTCTTGTACTTGATTCTGGTCTATCAGCCACAACGTTCAAGATGCTTTCTTCCAGGCTTGGACGACATCATGGGTTGGCATCATGTCTGGTGACATGGAACGAACGTGTTTCACTAAGTTGACAATGTTACTGCAGAAAAGTTCTGCGGTCCGGCATTCATCCATCAGGAAACTGCGCGTGATACATTATTTATTCAATGTATCACATAATGTATATATTGCATATAAATATCAATCAATTCCAACTTTCTCCTTTTTTCAATAAATGTATAAAAAATATTAAAATATTAAAATTGACAGGAATCAATCAGTTGCATTTCAAATTTTCAATTTCCAACCAATAGAATGGGGCGAAGTTCATTTTATTAACTGAAGCAACATCAGGGTACATAAAAAACTCGAGCATTTCAGATAATTTTTCGAAATGTGAAAGTCTCGCTGGAAACTGAGACCGATTACTCGCGCGTGTGTTTGTGTTCATAATACATCATATTAAACTTCGTTATACTTTGATTTAAAATGCAAACCGTTTTGATCGATGGCGTGCCTAAAATACTGTGTCACGTGCCACCAATGACACGCATGCTAATGGTTCGCCATCCATGTGCTATACAATGCTGTTCTCAACATTTATTCCTGGATTACAGGTAATGTTGGTGAATGACCGCCGACATGTTGAACATTTGTTATAAGAAACAACGTTTTTTGCTAAAATCACCCAATCTTATGCTTTTGCTAAATAAAGCGTCATCATTTGGCTCTTGTTTGCACCATTTATTCCTTTCACTAAAACTCCATGTCATCTCAGGTGTGTGTGTTAATTTCTACCTCTCTTTCTACAATATTTTATGAGGTATTGAATTTTCAACCGTAAACGGACTTTTGAGTCCCCTAGCATATTAGATATAATTTTAAATGAAGATCAACACATTCCGCATATATTTATGCATATTTGTTTTTCGAAAACTAATAATTTTGATGTGAGAAAATCGAACAACTAATCCAATGTGTTATCAAATATGAAATACATATATCCTTTTGAGAAATATTTTTCCATCTCTATAGATTTATCGAATAATGTAGAATACGAGAAATAGAATATGATAAAGTTAATAAATCAATATTTAAGGTAAACTAAGCTCTAGTTGCTTTATTCCTATTTAAATAAACCTGCTTCTTATTCCATTCAGAAATGTAATAGCGTTTTTATTTTTGCATGTACTTCACACCTATATCGTTGTCCAATACGATTTATTTCTGTATTTCTCCGATATTTTCTTCCGCATACTTCAGATCTCGTAATTTGAATTCTGGAATATTTTTCATTCCCGTCAGTGCACTCACTATCTTTGCTGCTTATTTTCAAGATAATAAGATCAAAAAGAGGTTTGATTTTGCGTGAGCATGCCATAAAATGCATCAATGAATATTTTACTTCCGAATCAGTTTTCAAATGTTAAACAGAATTCAAGCATTGCCCCAAAAACCATGTTCACATTTCAGAACGAAATCCTGTTCATTTATTTTTATTGAAAATTGAAGAATTTTGTCAAGTTTACAAACAGACATTAGATTTATAGATTTCGGATAAAATATTTTCTCACGCAAGAACTCATAAAATAGAATTCTCAAAAATTAAAGTAAAATTGATCTCACATGTCTGAGCATGACTTCCTTTGTGGGAAAATTATTTTATAAAGTTAAATAACAGCTATGGTCACCGACTATGCTTGGAACCGTGAATTAGAAAAGCGTATAAATAAATATGTTTTTTTATATTAAGTGTCACTTGAATTAAAATACATTTTTAAAATAGTTATAAGAATACTGTAGTGTAGATTAAGGGGTCATAGGACACTTAACAGATATCCATGCACTCGAAGAAAACATCCTTCTTCAAACCAATGTAACTTAGCAATAAAAACAAAACAATATTTTGAAATTTTTACCACATGATAATCATATATATCTACATTATTTCTCAAATTTTCTGAAAATTTGAGAAAAAAATTAAAAAGTTATTAAGAAATAAAATTTGGTCAATTTTTCAAAAATATGAAAATTAGCATTTACACCGCGCAGAAATCTGAAGAACAGAATTGATCAAAATTCACAAAATTAATTTTATTTGATATAAAAATGTTCCTTTTGAACTTATACACACTTTTAAAGCATTTAGAGAACAAAAAAATTTTAAAAATACAATTATGAAGAAAATTTTAAAATTTTATGAAAAAATTCAAATAAAACACAAATAAAAAAAATTATATATAAATTTGTTTAAAATTTTTTGTTTAAGTTATAAAAAGCCTTATTTTGAACATGTGTATGAAGTTTCATATTGACATGATAAATAGTTTTTGAAAAATTCTGCGCGGAAGGCAAAATTTTTCATTTTGAGAAAAATGAAGTTAAAGATAAAAAATAACAAAAAAAAAGAAAATTAAACATACCAGTATGCTTTAAAAAGTCCCAGCAGCATAAATATTGCCCTCTGCAAGCTTGCATTGCTCAATTTGTTTGAGTATTTTAAGTGTTTTAGCTTTACGAGCTTCAAAGGAGGTTTTAGAAACTTGTCTCTTAGCCGTTGACTTACGCACTTTGTCAATATTTACACAATTCAAAACATTTGTTTTATTTATTTTTAAATTCAAAGACGCATCAGATCAATTCTGTTCTTACTTCCATCATTGTATTCACATGCAGCTATAAATGCAGCTATTTTTGTGACATTAATTCCTGATCCAATTAATTTCGGGCTATACTTCCAAATCAGTGAATTCAATGACTCATTAGCATTTTGAGTTTTCCCCCTAAACACCTTCTTAACAATTTCAAGTGTGATAAATCTTTAAAAACAGGTTTAATCACTTCAGAAACTGCTTTTGGTAAGGTGTTCTTGTGAAAAATTCATTCACTGTATTGTTGTGAACCGAAACATTGTACTTACACCAGCTATTTTTGCCTTTTGGGCAAAACCAATGTTTCGGCTCATCATCTGTGCTGGATGTATGAGCCCACACAACCCAGACAGCTTGCCTCATCTCATTCACATTATGGGAGTTGGCACGAATAGCATTGCCATAAAAAGTCGTCAATTTGCTTATAATAGCATCGGTTAGGCGACCTTTCCCACCAATTGTTTTCCCATCGGAAAGCTTCTTTTCCCCATAAAGCTTTCAACTTCCGCAAGCGGCTACCCATTCGCTTTTGGACATGGCCCACACACTCTGCTTTTTCTATGGGAACACTATCCCCATATGGTTTTTTCAGCAATAGACAAAAATGTCTTTGAGTCACCATCACCTATGTATCGCTGATACTTTAATCCATGTTTTTGTTCTGATCGGAAAAAAAATGTTCTGCATTCCGCAAACTTCCATTCCTCCAGCAGATCCGCTATGATTTTTTCTGCAGAAAATTTGATGTTTAGCCAAAAAAGCACTATATTTTGGTCCAAACTTTGGCCCTTTATAGGAGTCACATCCTTTGCAATAAGAGGACATGACTTTCATGTCGAGAACGTTCCCGCAGTCAGCTCCAATCAATGCACAGACTCCAATAAGAGAAGTATGCCCACGGGTCTTCCAGGTCCCATCACCGCTAACTACAACAGAATTTACGGTGCCATCAATAATTTTTCCTCAGCAGCAGCTTTCTTCATCGATGCATTTGCAAGCGCTTCACTTATATCAGCTATCTTTGCATTTATTCTGTCGTAAGCTTTCTGAGACACTGGATTTGGCAAACACATAAGAGAACAAAATGTCTCGAGCGAAGACAATCCTTGGCCTATATAGCGCATGGCCAAAACAGATCGTCTGTTGATTTCAGGTATATTTTTTTATACCAATCAATTCACAGGAATTAAGTTTTTTTTCAATGCTACATTTTCTGCATGTGAACTGAAATGTGGAAAATAATCCTACAGTGGATTTTTCATTCATTTTTATTTTGCCATAACACACAGAGCAACAAAGTAACTTTTCAGTTTGGGAAAATAATAAACTAATGTCTATTAGTCTATAACCTTGAAACTCGGCAGAAACTACATTTTCGTAAGCTTCTGAAATCTTGTGTGCACTTGGCAATTTTTTTCACAGATGAACTTTTGTTTGGCGAAACATTTTCAAAAGAAATAATACCTTTTTCAGACAGAGATTTCTTCCGATACATGTTACCTTGAAATCTTTTCTTCTTTGGTCTCTTTCCGGATGAAGTGTTTTTCAGTGGAACATCCATGTTCAAAAGCTTTCAATAACAAATGAAAAAGTTTGCTAATCCAAAATCGAAATGTAAACAAACAATCCCGCTTAGATTAAACGAAGTCAAAATTTGAGTTGTAGTTATGCTACTCCCGAAATTAATCTGATATTAGGTGGGGCTCTTTTAATAAAACTAATCGGCGAAATATTAAAATGTTTGGAATGTGTTCTGACAGATGTCAAAAGTGGGCGTGGCAGATGCAAGTTTTTGCTTACGTGTTACTAGTTATTTCTCAATAACTTAGGAAGTTTTAACAGTATCAACAAAATTTTGGTAGCAAAATGCTCAGAAACGTTGAGGCTTTAACATATATTTTTTTTCAAAAAATCGAAAAAAAATTAAATTTAAGAGTCCTATGAGGCCTTAAATTAATATGGTAATTGGATACTCAAATACAATGACAACAATTCTTTCTAGACACAGCTCAGGTCTTAATTCTACGAATTGAATATTTCCGTTCCTTATATCTTGCCATCGAAAGTTCCAGAACATTTTTAAATATAATCGCAGTTAGCTTTTATAAGTACAATTACAATTATTAATAAAAGCACAAAGAAAAATAAATAGTTTCAATTGATGAAAAGCAAGCAGTGACACAAAAATTAAAGTTAACACAAAGAAAACAAAATAAGTTATTTTTGTTAAGTCACACGCAGCCGGGCGCGTAGGTCCGAGCAGTAGATCATGCCCATGGCAACAGAAAGGAACTATTTTTGTTACATTTATATTACCATAAAAAAAGAAAGAGAAAAAGGAAAAAAAAAAAACTTTTGATGACAAAAAATTGTGAGAAAAAGCGACATATTTTCCATACATTCTCTTCTAATGAAAAATGCTTGTATAATAATATTTTTGCTTAAATATAGCAAGAGCTTCCATATTGTAGGTTGAATTATCTGCATTTTATAAATTAAATTTACAAGTAATTAACGGTTATTTATTGAAATGCTTAAAGCCGAAATATTTTTATTTAAATAAAATGCGTGTAAGAACATTTGCCAGAAATTAATAACTAAAATATTTCAATATTTGTGTTCGTGGAGAAATTCTTTTTAAAAGGGGATATTGTTACCGTACTCCTGATTGAAACAAATTTATTTTTAGAAGGATGAAATAATTAAACATTTTTAATATAGTGGTTCATTCAGTACCTTAATACAAAGAAAAATATAGAATTATAAAAAAGAAAAGGAATTAAAAAGGCCGTTTATCGCGGAAACATTCTATCGTATATAAAATTTAATGAACTGAACATAGCAATCTTTAAAAATAGACACATTTAAACATATATATATATATATATATATATATATATATATATATATATATATATATATATATATATATGATGGCTATTTTTTCTTTAGAGAGAAATAGTTTTTTTTAAAATTTAACAGAATTAAAAATAAATTAAAATTTCATTTAGCTTTTGATATTTTCACAGGATATAATGTTGAAATAATAATTATAAATGAAAACTCACCTTAATTACTCCATATAAAATAAAATAACCAGTATCTGTTTATATGAAAAATTAAATAATATGTCAAAGTTTTTCTAATATATTGTTATGTTGGTCGAAGGTCGAGGATTTTATGCAAATCAATAGCAAAGAACACACGACAGTTCTTCAGGAGCGATGGAAATTTTTGTCGAGAAAAAAATCCTTGAAATACAGGATACAAAGAGAAATTTGCAGAATAAATCTCAGAAGGGCTTCACACTTTCAACAGCGCTCAGACATAATTATCAGCGTCTAAAATACACGCATGTAAAATATTATTCACAAACACACTGGTCGTTCTACTAAACAGCTCAGATAATCGCTATTCGATACTTCATGGTCAAAACAAGACTACTAATCACTAGACAGAACAATACTAACTGAGTTTTGACGAGCGTCTCCCTATTTATATGCCTCATGAATCCTTCGTGAAAGATCCCCTTGCGTCGTATTACGTGATATTAGTAAATTTCTCGACTAATATCCAGAATAATCTATAAGGTCATGAACTCAACAAAAGAGGTCGCCAAAAATGATGCCAGCTAGGCTCTATTGCCAAGAATTCACCAATTTCCCATTAAATCGTCATTGTAATGCAAGGTACAGCGTTGCTTGCGAATATTACAATTTTTAATGTAAAATAAAAAAAAACATAACGTAACGCAACGTAAGTAAAAATAAACGCATTGCACAAAAAATGTAAATTATTTACACTATTTTAAGTAGTCTTTACACAAAACTCGTAGCAATGTAATCCACTACATTGGAAAAAAATTCCGTATTCAATCCATTAACAAATATATACATATATACGAACACTATAAGAATTTCTCAAAGATTTTATAGCATCTCAACTTAGTGATGCTAATGCTTTTTCTACCGAAAATTAATCACTAAGAAAACACTGAAGTAATTGATTTTCATCTGAATAAAACCATATTGTCAGCTAATGTACATTAAGTGAAATTAATATTCAGTCATTCACCTTTTGCTTTTTGACAGTAAAGATAAATTTAGTAAGAAATTGCCTTTTGCTAAAAAGTTACAATATTCTTTGAGGTGAAAAAATTGTTTTTAAGATGCAATGCTTTTAAGTGTACTATTTTTACTGAAACTCTATTAAAAGAGATTTAAAAAGTTCTTATTTGTGTCCATGAACTCTTAAAACAAATGCTTCTCGAGCTAACTTTGATTATATGTGTGTTCCTAAAGAAACTGTAACAATGAAAATTACTGATGCAGTATTCTTAAAATTAATGAATAAAATATGTAAACGCTGGTAGTTGTTTAAAAAATTAATATCGAATTTGTTAAAATTTTAAATATATGATATTATATAAATAATTTAAATGTTAATTAAAATATTTACTCGTTTAAAAGGATATACTAATTATACATTATTTTTATACTGAACAGGGAATTTTCTCCCCAAATTTTGTTACCAGTTTTTCCAAATGATATTAGCTGTAAATTAATGCTTAAATCTGTTTAAATTGAAAGATCACTTAATCTTTTGTGTAATAACCAAAAAAATGATCCTCAGAGACTATTTATTCTTAATTATTTTTTACAAGCAATATTTTAAATATCATAGTTTTATCAAATAGAAAATTGAATTATTTCGCATTTGTAGGGAGGCTTTTAACATGTTTAAGGTTTCCTAGAACGTTCGAAGCCATGATTTTGCAAAAGCGTACAAACGAATGTTTTTTTCTAAATTTTGGTGTCACGTAGATTAGAATACTTGTACTAAGTTGTTTTAAGAATATTATTACAATGAAAAATTATTTAAATGCAATTTTTTCGACAAAAAATGAACACAGAATTTTCTATTTTCAAAATGTTCTCCTTTTATGAAAAATGCTTCTATAGTAATAATATGTTACCAAAATGTAGCTGAGACATTTGTACAGGACCTGAACTAATATTTTTGAAGCAAATAACTCAGAAGCAGGTTTATCCATATTTTAATACATTGTAGAGAAAAAATTTTATCAAAAAAAGCCGATTATTATTTTATTTGGGAGTAACTCTAAAATTGCGAATTTTTCAAAACTCCTAGTTCAGACTATGTAGAGAAGTGTTAGTTGTACATAGGCAAAGTATTGTTAAAATAGGAACATTTCTCATAAATGGAGAATGTTTTGAAAATAGATAATTCTCTATATTCAATCTTTACCAAAATGTTGCGTTTAAATAATTTTTTATTGTAGTATTAATCATCAAACAACTTTATACGTGTATTATGTTATAAATGACACTGAATACTCAAAAAAAATTATTTTTTTGTATGCTTGTGGAAAATCACGGTTCCGAACACTCATAGTCAGATACCTTAAATATTTATTGGTTACATTTTAAATTAATTTTAATTCAAATGAAATATATATATATATATATATGCATTGCTTTATTCATAATTAATTATCCAGAATATTTTTTTATCAAATTAAGCTTAAATCGATTTCATCCTTTATCAAACCTAAAGCTTTATTTCAAAGCTTGACAAATAAATTTATCTAAGATAAATGTTTCAATATGTATGAATTAATAAAAGTTTTCTACGGTCTTTCCATTAAAATCTCATAATTATTCATTGTTAACACAAATTATAAAAGACAGCAAAACATTAATGATAAAAAAAAATGAAATACTTAAACTTGTACTTGGAAAAACGATGACCCAAAGGTTTTCTTTTCACTTACGACTACTTCCATTAAATTTTAAAGAAATGAGACCCTAAAATTAGTTTGGCTTGCAAAAGAAGGATAAAAGAAAAATTGAATTGAAGGTTGAAAACAGAATTTCCTTTTCAATAAAGTGCTTAAAGTACTCTCAAATGACAAAAAAAAAATTTTTTTAAGGAAGCGAAATTCTGCACTTGATGGATCATGATAAAGCACTTTCTAACCTGCGAAATCGATTCTTATAAACGTCAAGATGTTCTAATAGAGACTTTCATGGTGAAAATCATCCCACAGGAACTTAATCTGAGCCGAAGTTTGGTTTTGAGGATGGATGGCAGTTTAATTATATTATAAATTAAATATCGAGCAACGTCAGAAATCAATGAGGTCATGAAAAATACAAGTTATATGGTTATTTCACTTTAGAGTTAACACTTGTGAGGAATAGATATCAGTATGGTTGATTTTTTACGTAAATATTAAAAGCAGGTGTTTAAAACTCAAAAAGCTAACTCGGACCGAGCAAACAAAGTTTAACTTAAAGTGGTCTGCAAATATAAATAAATAAATTAAATTAATTAAAACATTTTTTTAAAAAAATTATAGAAATGTAGGTCAATTTCGAATAATAAATTATAGTAGACACATATAAAAGAACAAAAAAAATATTGCTCAGATCCTGACACTTTATATGTTCTCTTTTCTGCTGCTATCATTCCAATTTCGGGATATTATATTTTACTTTATTGTGTGGGGATATATTGGGTAGGCCGCATGCTCCCCGCGGGCTGCGAGTCTGACACCCCTGATTTAAAGGAATGATTAAGAATCGTTTTATTTTGACAGAACAGACATTTATACATTTGAAAACCAGAGTTTGGATCAGACTATTTTGATGTCTATAAAGGGCAATGAGATTGCTCAAAGTTCGTGTAATGCTTCAAGAAAATTTTATATCTATAGAGAGAAAATATATATGTGTATAGTACATGAGTATTATGTAACTGCTCATGAGATCTTTCCTAGGGATGTTTGAAAGTATTATCAATACTTATTATTATTATTATTTATTTCAAAAATATTGTAACAATGAAAACTCTGCATCAAAATTCTTATTTTATTATAGTGCGACTCGTAAGTACTATGCACTTTTCTAACAAGTTGATTCATATATTATTTTAGTTTATAAGTAAATAGAAATAAATAGAGAGTGAAATTACTCAGAAATTATATATATCAAGTTACTTAAGTCAACTGTTACAAAATTTTATTGGCATTCATGTTTCAAAGAATATTTAGCTATAGTAAAAATATAGTAGACATAAATACAATAAAAATGCAATATATATATATATATATATATATATATATATATATATATATATACATATATATGTAAAGAATTCGTAAAAAAAAACCTAAAATAAGTTGACTCACCACGAGTGGAGCGAACTTTCTCATTTGCATTAATTACTTGTTTATTTTGTGTGCATAAATTTAAAATTGAAATGAAATAACAATTTTAACTAGATGTCTATGTACTTTTTTATTTTACAGCAATACTTATTATTTTAATATTACTATTTCAAACGATTTCTTATAAAACGTACTAAAATACTTTTATATTATCATTATTGATGTAAAAATACTTTTAATTATTGAATTGGGCTTTAAACTCTGGCAGGACATAAGTATTTTATTTTATATTAAGCAGACGGATTCTACGCCTGTTCAGCTATTAATGATCCATGAGGAAACTTTGAGCCCCAAGAACAGTGCATGTATTGCATAAATTTATTATTTAATTTTGTTTTGATTGCACTCCAATGTATAATCAAAATGCTATCGATTTATATAACACAGCTATTATATATATATTCCTTCAAAGCAAGATCCCAGATATTTTCAATGATAAATTTTAATTTCCTACAGTTCTTTTTTCGCTGCTTGGCGTGATTCCTCAATCGTGCTAAGCAGCGCTTGTAGCCGAGTGATATGAGATCCAAGATGGCAACCTAGCGATAATAAATAGTCAAGAAAATAATTTTAAAGAATTGTTTTGAAAAATGTTTCAAATAAAGAATACAGGAATGGATTGAAAATAATCAATATCAATCTATAATTAATATCAATATAATAAAATAATAAATATATTATGTAATACATAATAATAATAATATATTATAATTTTATACTAATTACTATGCATAATATTCATACAATATAATAATAACTATTATATACAACAAAAAGTATAAATAATAGCACTAATAATAAATAAATAATATAATAATTATTAACAAATAAAACATTAGACAATTATACATAAATAATAGAATAATAATTATAAATAAGTAATATATTACCGTAAAATTTTGCGTATAACGTGCACTTTTAACGCAAAAATTATGTCGAAATTTAGAGGTGCCCCTTATACGCCGGGCATGAAAATGATAAATAAAAAAAAATAAAAATAAAGCAGACGGGCATGAAAAAAATTAGACTTCTACATACATCGAAACATTGTTTATTTAAAAAATGATATTCCTTATGAGCCTGAAATGGTGTAATTCTAGAAAGGGTGCACTATTTTTTCAAAAGCTTGGGATAGTACCTTAATAAATCACTTCAAAACTTAAGTGCATCGCTCACATATAATTCATTTTTCTTCGTAAAAAAGGGGGGCGTGTTATACGGCGAATATGATTTGCAATAAAAAAATACAACTTGAAAGTATAGGTGCGCGTAATACGCCGGATTTTACGGTAAGTTAATTTCGAACATTTACAATAATTTTCAGCTACAGATGCAGTATTTACAAAACGAGTAAAACACTTATAACTATATTTTATAACATAATTTTTTGAAAAAATAAAACTAATCATATGCTGGTAGAACTTAGTATTAGCAAAATGTTTTCTTCTTGTGTATCATATACTGAAATAGTTTTTTTTTTTTTTTCTTCACACAACGTTTGATGTCTAGGTAAGATTATATATTTCATTGCATCATTTAAAACTTAACACTAACAGGAAACACGTGTTGTACCTATTGCAGTGTTTCTCAAAGTGTGGGGCGCGCCCCCTGGGGCAAGGGGGCGCGAGCGTATCGAAAATTTAAAGATTTTTTTAAAAACTGGCATAATTTATGTTTATTATCTGGCTTTTTCCGTCATCAAATAGCTATCTTTGATCCCAAAACCAAATTAAAAGAAGAAAAAAACATTTTGTTTAATGTGCTGTATTTCCTCAATGAGAGATTTTTTTTATTACGTTTCAACATAAAATATTACTCGTTAAAAAAAAAAAAAACGAAAACCCAGACCCTGAGAAAAATTCTAAGAAGATAAACAATTCACCACTTTAATTATTATTGAAATACTGTACATTAGTTGTAGAAAAAGAAAAGGAAGTCATGATTCACTTTTCAGCCAGGCTGCATAGTACGTTTGCTAATCATTTGATTGACCTTCAATTTTATGGTATGGTTATTATCAATATTAGTTCCCTCCCATCTTTTATGCGTTTGCTTTTCGCTTAGGAAATTGTAAATAATTGAGTTTTTGCGATATTTGGAAAAGAATTGATTGGTTTAACATTTCTGTAGGATAATTGAAAAGTGTCTGATTTGCGTCCTTTATTATGGTCTTGTACATTTGAATCATTTTGGTTCAGTTTTATTGGATTTTTCTCAAATCATCAAAAAATTGAATAGTCCTTGAAAGAAGGTAAGTATACTTTCTATAAATTAAAATATTCACTAGAATTCCGATTTGTATCGTGTACAGTAAAAATAATTCTAAACAAATGATTGGGGTGACTGAGTCCCCCCCACTACCATTAATGTTAGTATATAGTACGCGCCTGCTCCCGGGTTAAATCATTTTGAAGTCTTCTCGCTTTAAATGTTAAAAGTAACACAATTATTCTTCATCGGAATTTTATATTCTTTTCATAATTTAACATTAATTATAAATGCTAAAGGTTTAAAATTACAGTTCTTTTAAGCAGTTATTTACAATTATAGCATTTATCTAAAAAAATCATTTTACATTTTTGTATACAATGTCGTGCACACAGTTTTACTCTCCTTACACTTCATCTACTATATCAAGAATAATGTTTTTATTTTTTTTTAAAAATGAACTCGTGCGAAGAGTCGGTGTTTCAGCCAGTATATGTTTAATGTATCAGTACTGAAGAAGGTATTTTATAAATAATTTCTTATACTGAATTTGGCCGCGGTAAAGTGTTATGGGTATCGGATCGTGGTTTGTCACGAGTTTACCCAAAAGACCCGCCGTGTAGGGCAGCGATGCAAATTTGTTGAGTTGAAACGTTTTCCCGTTGGTGTGGTGTGGTAGTTAGGAGAGGGGTGCCAGCTCAGGTGTCATCCACGTCATGACCATGGTTCAAAATTACGTGGTCCGTCGTCAAAAGCCCTCGTGCAGCTGAACAGTGCGACGTTAATATTCAATCCATCAATCTTATTTCTAAATTAAGAACAAGTTTAATAATTATTAGGGACTTCCACGGGCTTGTCTTTTAGAGGAAAGTTTTTCAAAGGAAGGTTTAATATCAGAATTTACACTTAAAGAGTTATTTTTCTATATTTAGCTGAGATCTATATTTTGTCTTCAAGGCATCCACTGCAGAAAATTCGGTTTGACAAAGATAGGATGTTGAAAATGGTAATAGTATACGAAGTGCTTTTGTTTTCAGTACAGATAATTCCTCATCCACCTCTACCTCAAAACGATTTATTACAAAATTGCCTTTTAATTTTTCACTGGATGTGAAATCTATGAAGATTTCTTCTTCGGAAGTTGAGCCCTTCTGGAGTATCTTGAAATAGATCCCTAATCCACTCGTAACTAGCTACCAAGCTGTCCTCATCCAGAAAATACTTTTTAAAATTCTTTGCCAACATAGCTAAATGATTTTACATGTTTTGAAAACAACTTTCACATGTTGTTCTACAGATTTGTAAGTTTTTAACACATATCGAGCTGGGGCTTTTTCCATCATTTACTTCAGTAGTGGTAAATCCAAAATTTAAGTATTTTTGAGAATATGGCCTTGATTTAATTTTCGGAACCATGCTCGTTCGTCTGTGTACTTGTTGATTCTTTATTATGGTCGAATGTTTGCTTACGACTTAAAAATGTATGTATGATATTGTTTTAATCTACTGCCGTAAATACTTAATTACCGTGAATTACAATTAACGTGGAAATTAAAAAAAATGTACATTCAAGCTAGATTCGGTAGCTATAGGAGTATCGAGTCGACCACTGGAATTGTACGAGGAAAAGCATTTTTACATGTTTGCGCAGACGTCCGATAGGTTGCCCAGACTCACGCAAACGTACCCTATAATGCCAGATGTGATGGATATGATGAGAGAGCGACATTGACTAGACTATTTTTCTAATGACATTTGTATTTTGAGAAATGAATACTGAAGGAAAGAAATCTTTTATTACATACATCATTTTGCGATCTGTTCCAATTTAAAAATTAGAAAAAAAAAATAACATAATTCTAAGTAATATATATTTTAAGTAATTTTCTTAAAATATATATTATAAAATATATACACAAAATTTAATATACTTATCGTATTAATTTGTACGGTTTATAATTAAGATCGTATTGTAACTTTAGTGTCTCTCTCTCAAAGTGCATTTTTATTGCAGTAAATACATTATTGTTGTACAGGGGGCGAGACAAAAATTATGATTGAAAATTGGGTCGCCAGTATTGAAAGTTTGAGAAACACTGCTTTTAATGTATGAGTTGTGCACAGAGTATTTTATGACTAATTAATTAATACTAAATTAAGAACAAGTTTAATAATTATTAGCTACTTCCATGGGCTTGTCTTACAGAGCAAAGTTTTTAAAAGGAGTTTTAAGGTAAGAAATTGACCCTCTGAGTTCATTTTCTATATTTAGCTGATATCTATATTTTGTCTAAGCAACCACCGCATTTTGTAATATGTTCAATTTAAAAATCAGAGAAAGGAAAAATAACTTAGTAATTATCCCATTACTTAAATTTTTTTTAAAAAACATATACAAAACGTATGTCATGAATTTGTACGGTTTATAATAAATATTGTTGCTTTATCGTAAAAGTGCATTATTATTGCATTCAGTAAATTATTATGTATAAGGGGCGCGATAAAAATTGTGATTGAAAAGGGGGCGCCAGTATTGAAAGTTTGAGAAGCACTGACCTATTGTTTAATCAAATTATTCATCACCACTCTGAGCGATAAAAAAAAACGAGAACTAGCAAAATTTAAACAAAAAAATGTATTTTCTCTAGAATTACTAAAGTAATTATTTATCATTGGAAGCAAAAATACTTAATTTGGACAATATTTCTGTTGCTTAATATCATTTTTGAGTTGTAGGACTTTTCAACAGATTGTCAATTTTTTTCTCTCCCCAAGATAAAAATTTTTGTATTGCACAAATGACCTTCATTCTTTCTTTGAAAGCTAAAATACTTTAAAAAATTTGATTTTTTTAGTGTTATGGGTAAATTTATGGGTGTTTTTAAATATTTTTATAATTAATTTATAAAACAAAATATCACTACTTGCGTAATTTAAAAAGTTTCAAAACATTATTTTTGATGCTTTGAAAATATATAAAAATTCTGTGCATTAAATTAAAAAAAAACGACTTAAAAATAATGTTTCCTTAACCAGCGAAAGATAATTATAGCGATTTTTCCTCTGTTGTTTCAAAATAGCGAATTATTTGTTGGACTATTTACGTTGCTGACCAAGATATTCAAAGCACATAACAATGTATAGAAAAACGACAATCATTTGCTGTTAAACAAAGAAAATAAAATACTGTTGCAACTTAACCTTTAAATTATTTTTTGTTACAAATGTTATATTTAATAATTTATTAAGCGCGTTACTTGCTGTTTTTTTTCCGAGGAATTTCTGATATTCAACCAACTATTTTGGATAATAATCACTATGATCTTGAAGATATTTTACTACCTCTTTCAACGTGCTTTGCCAATGATTTTGAAAAATGATCTCCCCTCCTTTCTGGAGATTTTGATTTTTAAATGGGTGCTGGATTTTATCGAACATTGCTCCCCGATTAAATCCTTGGATGGAGTCGTACATGACACTACTTTATATGATCAACCTGTGACTACTGTAAATGAACCCATTCCTATCGTTCACTGTGTCACTGTCTGAAAGATATGCGAGGCCCTCGACCTGAAGGCCAAGTTGGTTCCTCTACCAGGAACAACAGACTTGCCTCGAACTCCACACAGAGGCGTAGATCAAACACGACTACTGTCCCTGTCGTAAGATCATTCTTAGCGTGGAAGATTTGCCAGGCGTTGGATCTTCCAGCTCGATATGACCCCCAGCTAATCTGAACAACTGTTTTTCGGAAGCCACTCAGACCGATACCAGAGGTACAGTCAACTGTTATTTTTGAACTGTGCAAGGCGTTGAACTTAACAATTAAGCTGGCTTCTCAGTAAAATCTTCGTTTCTTTAAAAACACCACACAACAGTATTTTACAATATGCAACTATACGATAAATTTCATTCTCTTGCACCTTTAAAACATCAATATCCATCATCACTTCTGGACTAGCTTAATCATTTATCTATTAGAAGATGTTCAATGCTTGTTAACTGTCTTAGCTGCCTCTGGAAAACTTCAATGACTTTCAAGTACTATTCAGGACAGGTGAGTTCTTGGAACTGCATCGTGGAAAAAGTTTATTTTCGATCAGGATATCTGCATATTGTTACTAAAACATTTTGAAAGCTGCGTAGCAATATTAATAGCAAAATTTTTGTTTATAAAATATAATGTTGCTAAGAAGAGAATAACAAATAACTTAGACCTTTAGTTTGGATATACTAGCACATTTTCAAGGAGATGCATGGAAAATTTCGAACACAGCTTTTTCTCTAATTTTTTATATTATTCTTATCCTAATTTGAATTGTTACTGATGTTTCTATTCGCTGTAAATAAATTTCCTTGTATATGGTGAATTTGTTTGACTTAATGTCTTCTCTCTGCGTGCTTTTTTTCTTTTTGAATGAGATTTTAAAAACATAATTATATTAACTATCAAAAATTATATTAATGAAACTAATAAATTATCGTCTGGTTTTATATTTCTTTGCTATTTTTTATGACATCCCATTTAAGCGTTGTATATGTTCAAAGCTTCGGGAAGGGAGGAGTATAATGAATCGTATGGTCATTGAAAAATCAAATTGTTTTCAAATAAGAATTTTTCTTCAAAAGCCTTTCTTATATTTATTCAAGATAATTCGGCATTTACTTAATAGAACGTATTTAGGAAAAATTAAAAAGATGGGTGAAATTTCTTTGATAATGCTAGAAGAATAGTGATTACATCAACATTCTATACTTTGATTTATTTGTATTGAAAAGATAAAGCATGATGAAAAAAGAACACGTAATGAAATAAGAACAATTCGTAAACAACTACCGTAGATTCCAGCGTTTAACGCGCACTTTTAACAAGAAGAATCTCATTGAAATTTACGGGTACGCGTTACACGCTGCATATGAAACATGATAGTTAAAAAACAAAAAAAAAGAGATGATGAGAGAGAGAGATAGGAAAAATTAGTCTTCTACATAGATCAAATACTGTTTATTTGAAAGAAATGAGATAATTAATGACATTAAAAGATACTGATTCTAAAAGTGTACTATTTTTTTCAAAATCCTAGGATAATACCTCGAATATATGACTTAAAAACATACCAGCATTGTACAAGCACACTTCTCATTTCGTAAATAACGGGGATACGCGAATATACCTAAAAATTAAAAAAATGCGGCTTGAAAGTTAGGGTGCGCGCTATACACTAGATTTTACGGTATAGTAAAATTATTATTAAAAATAAATAAAATAACATAATAATAATTATTTCATATAATAATAATTGTATAATATAACTATATTATATTATAAATAAAATAATTGCATCCTATATGTTATAAATAAAATGATTGCATACTATATATATTATAAATAAAAGAATTGCATAGTATATATAAAAATTAATAACGAATACCAATTAAAAAGTGCGGATAACTTATAATATTCCAAAAACTGCGAGTTCCTTTAATGAACTTCATCAAACTGTGAACGGATAAAAATGCCTTATTTAAAAGTAAAATAAAGTGAAAAGCTCAATAATTAAAAGTATAGTCCATATATTTTTTTTTTTAAAAAAATATCCTGATACTACGTACGATAATAGAAATATCCATATTCGAAAATAGCATACAATACAACAGAAGAATGAAGTAGAATATTTATAATGCAAAATGTTAAATGTTTACAGAAATCGAATTAAAATCGTCTGAAATTAAAATGTTATCGCCCATCTTGGTGAACATAACTAACAACTTGGCGTGTAGTAGGTGTACATCAAATTAGAAATGAAAATTTGATTTCCGAAATCTTAATTCAACTTCAAAGGAAACATTCAACTTTTGGGGAAAAAAATTTAAATATATTTTATTGCAAATACGGGAATATGCATAAAATGAATATGCGAAAGTCAATATATAGAGAGAGTTCCATTACTATTGAATTTATTTAACAATTTAAATGAATTGGGGGTTACTATATTTTTGAGTGTTAACTATAAATTCTGATACTAAACGAATTATCGTCATTCCCAATGTTTCTTGCTAAATTTAGTTAACATTTATTTATTTTTCCAACTCAATTAAAACATAATCCATCAGCAAATGTTTTATTAATAAGACGTTTTGGTTATCTAAATGAAAATATTAATGATATACAGTAAATAAAGGTTGTCACTCTGAATGAGCATAATTTTTCCATATTTCATTTAATCTTATGTATATGTATAGGTATCTCTATCTTGGCAAGGTTTCAATAATTCATCAAGGGATAGAGAGTCATATCAGAATATTTATGTTAACCAACGGAACAAAATAACTATTTCTCATACAAGCCTACCAAACGATTTTTCTCCTTTGTTACAATGTAAAGAAATATTTGCATCGTAGAAGTGTGTACACATGAATGGAATAAGGCTTAATAATAATAAAATGTATTATTCATTTAAGAAAATATTATTTTTGAACAAAAAATAGCACATTCTCTTTAAAAATTTGGAAGATTTAAGGAAAATATTTTCTCAGTGCTAGTTTCAGAATTAAGTAGATTTAAACTAATTAAATTCACTGTATATATATATAGTTTTCTAAAATACTTTTGATTATATTAAAACAAACTAATTCTGTTTTATTTATAATGCGGATTATTTATATTTATTATATATTTTTGTAAAAGTTTGGTGAAACTTTTTTGAGTATACGTATTATGAAGTATGATTTTACCGTATTCCCGTGAATCTAAGCCGCTCTATTTTTAAGTGGTAATGCTACTCAAAATTGGATGCGGCTTGAATTTGAAGATAAAACATTTGTTGGATGGGGAAAATTAAGTTTCAGCAATTTTCAAAAGGAAATGTGTAACCGTTTATTCTGGCCACTTGCATCGATGACTTATCCATCCCATTACGCAGTTTATCTTTAGTATTTAGTCTATCCTAAACATCGTTGTCTGCTCGAAATTAGGAAAGTTTTTGTATGCGCTTTCTTTTAATCACCTAAACATCAAAGATATCGGTAATAGTATCAGGATGAGTTCCCTATGACGCAAGAATGAAAAGGGAGACAATTTTATATTCATAAAAAAAGGAAACCGAGCATCGGCTATTGAAAAATTGACACGGTTGGTAAAAATATACATCGATGGCATAAGTAAAATGATATAATTTTTGCTTGTAAATATTCAACAATCTTTAATATTCCTTTTACATCCTTCTATAATAAATGTTGCATGAAAATGGATTGGATGGCACGTAAGAAGACATCGTGTGAGAAAAAGGTGACTCCGTCACCAACTACAAAGTCAGGTGTGACAATGGGAGTGACGAATCCTTTTCGAAACATGATACAGACGGTAAGAGAAATTAGAGGTTTATGTATGCATTTGAAAGTTTTTAATAATGGTAGATTAAATTAATTATTAACTCATTTTCTCTAATTTTTAAAATTTCTTAAGTATCTGGTATTGTGATGAACCTTTCAGAAATTTATTTTTTTTATCTAAACATGTAGGCAAATGTAAGTGCAGCTTAGAATAGACGGTAACATTTTTTCTCGAAAACCTTTTGAGAGTCTGGGGCGCAGCTTAAAATCGATGGTGGCTTAGATTCAAGTAAATACGGCATATTTCTCATTATGTTTCGGGGTTTAGAAGTTTTATTGCTTATTTTTCATAACAATTTAAGATGGAATAATAGAGAAATGTACTATTTTTACAGATAATTTGCATTACATAGCTAATATATTTAATCAATAATTTATGCAAAAACACTAAAACTTTTAGCAATGTTTCATAATTTTTTACGTATATTACGAATGATGTAAAACGTAATCCTAAATTTTTGACCATCAAAGATTTATTTCATTTCTTACAAAATTAATTATTTTTTAAAATTTAATCTGCAAAGGCATAATTGGAATGTAATCATATTCGGAATGATCTTCAATAAGCATCAAGTCACGCCAGTAAGTACTTGTTTGAAGAATGTATATTTTTGTGAATACGCTTTCTATTTCTGAAATCACACGCTAGTCTTTGATTATTCTGGTCATAAATTTTTAAAAGGATATGCTGCTACATATCTCCACATATCTTTCTTTACATATTGCAAACATCTTTTCTAATGAAGTGCTAACATTAAATTATCAAAATTACCGCTGAAACATTTAAATGAAATTATGGAATTAATTTCTAAGGAATTAGATATTAATGTGTTATACACTCATGTCCATAAATTAAGGATAATGAAGTTCAGGCAAAGGAAGAGACAGAAGCAACACAAATTTGACTTATTTGTAAAGTCTATTTATTAAACAAAAGGTAAAGAGCAAAAGAAAGATGCTATATGTTTGACATAATTAATAAAAATTGCGATTTTTACTCCTTGAAGCAAATTTCAAGAAAGAACATATATACAAGAAACAGTATAACGAAGTTAGTATGATGGTTAATACGGAGTACGTCTCCCGGACGATGCAATACAGGCCTTACAACGCCTAAACATGCTGAGTATCAAATTATCAATCTGATCTTGGGGAATTTTACACCACTCATTAAGCAATGCCCGCCGAAGTTCCGGTAGACAGGTGGGAGGGGGTTGACAAGCTGCAATTTGTCGGCCAAGCATATCCCACTCATGCTCTATTGGATTCAAGTCCGGTGAGTATGCTAGCTAATCCACACGGTTGATATCCTCCGATTGAAGGCATTCGTCTACAATGTTTGCACGGTGAGGACGGGCGCTGTCATCCATAAACAGAAATTCATCACCCATGGTGCCCCGAAACAAACGTACATGTTGTTCCAGAATGACATCCCGATAGATGTGGCCTGTCATCGTTACACTTTGAACATACAGGTCAGTTCTGGAACCAAGAATAATTCCTCCCCAAACGAGCCATCCTGCACCACCGTAACGGTGTCGTTCAATGGTGTTATCTTGGTGGTAACAGGTACCTGGCACTCTCCATATTAAAGTCCGGCGAGAATCAGACTGCAAACTGAACCTGGACTCGTCGGAAAAGATCACACAAGACCACTGTTGTGGTGTCCACAATGCATGCTCTCTACTCCAGGTTAATCGCAGGCGACAATGAGTTGCGTTAAGTGGAACACATCTGACAGGCTTACGAGCATATAGACCAACGTGCCCTAAGCGTCTCTGCACGGTCTGCCTTGAAACTGTCGTACCGGTAGCTGAAGAGAATTAAAGAGATAGGTCTGATGCTGTGCTCCGTCTGTTTTCTTTTGACAGTAACTGCCAAATACCGGTCCTCATTCGGAGTTGTAACTCGAGGGCGACCTGTGCTGTAACATCTACTTACTATACCATCATCTTCAAATCGTTACCAAAGCCTGGAGATGACATTCTGGGCGATTCCAAGTTCCTTTGGGTACTTTCAGCTGAGTACGTCGACATTCCAGTCGTCCAATAATTCTACCACGTAAGAAAACATCCAAATGCTTCCTTTGTGCCATAACTATGCGGTTATTGCACTGAAAGGCTTTTAAAGCGCTTGTGAACAATTTTACTTCTTTGCCACCATTCTTTATATACCCCTTGCTTACACTCTCGTCATTGCGACGTACTATCCGCACCGTCTGGTGGTTTCCTGTAATTTGCATATTCTTCTTCAATATATGTGTGATAATTCTACAGGTGAAATTTTTATGTTAGAGTTCAATTTCTGTGTGATTCTGAATTATCCTAAATTCATGGACATGGGTGTAGTTCACAGGTAGATACAAATATTGAGCTCAGTGGGCAATTTTTGGATCGAATCATGGATTTGAATTCTTGCTTGAACAATTGCGATTGTTCAGGTCATAGAATTGATACTCTTTAATGGAACTAGGTCTTGAAGTGTTCATGCATAAATATATAGAAGTTTCAGAGGATTATCCTCAGGTGTCATTTTTTTTTTCGAGGGGGGGCGAGGAGAAAATTCCTCAACAATGCTACTGAATCTGAAATCAAATGTAGAAACTACTTAGCATGGAAAACAAATTGCTGTGAATTCAATAGAAATTGCCCTCAAAAACGCAACATAGAGTTATGGGAAATTTTAGAGCGATTAACTAAATCTGTATTATTTCTAGCTCTTTGGGCCATATTTAAGAATTCCAAGGATCTTCACTATCAGCCTTCATTATGCTATAACAATCCTACACCTTTCTTATTGAAAACAGGACTTCTGTTTTCTATAATAACCCTTTATTCTTTGTGTTAAGTCGCCGCACTACAAATACACACAACATAGAACCTTGTAAACCTTCTCCAGGCAATCCCCGGTGTGTATGTGTCTCCATTCTTCTGCAATTCCTTCATTTTTTCCGTTTCACAATAAAACCAGTTACTTCATTGTTAAAGAACCCTTATCTTGATCAATCAGATTGCATTTGCATGCTAATCCTTTACAATGTGTTATAGTAATGTTAAGCAAAATATTTCAAACCAAACCGATGTACCGTAAAACACGTATACAGGATATCCGGCCTAAAAATATCCAAAAGTGAGGGCTTATTATTATAGAACTACTCATCAAAATGTAATAGTTTAATTATCCATGGATTGTAAACCCCTCCGAGATTTTTTGGGTTTAGTCTGATCTACCGCATATACGTAATCATTTGGCAATCGCAGATGATCAACGTGATATACTGGATTCATTAGTAAAGTTATGGACGTCACAGCAAAATGTGCAGTGCGCACTTTAGTTAACGGAATTTAAATCAGCCATGCATGCGCAGCGCCGTGTTAGAACATAATGGAATGGCATTACTGGCTTGCCTAATAGACTTAACAGAACTCCTACAAATGAATGAAGCAGACGATCAAAAGTGTCCTCTATCACGAAAACTTAAAAATACTTACCTGTTTGAGATACCAAAGTTCTCGTCTCCTTTAAATTTCTTTCCCATTGGTGAATAGATTTTGATGTCAGAGGATCAACTTTTCATTCTGTTCAAACACGTCGCTGTACATGCGTGACTGATCTAAATTTAAACACCAAAGTACGCACTGCACCTTTTGCTCTGGCGTATATATTTTTACCAATGAAATCAGTGTAACATGCTTATCATCTGCGATTGCCGAATGATGCGGGCAAGTGTGGCTGATAGGACTAGAGCAAATAAATCTAGGAGAGTTTTCCTATTCATGGATAACAAGTTTATTTTATGTTCTGATGGGTAGTTTCCATAATAATAAGCCATAAGATTTGAATACTTTTAGCCTGGACACTCTGTATGAAGGCAAATATTTCAAAAATCTTTTTAACCAATTGAAAATTATTTAGTTAGCTAAATAAAAATGTCTAGTGTGCATTGCAATAAATACTCATGCTGGATAGTATGAAATGAATTAATCATCTATTGTGAAAAAGCAATACAATTTTCCAATTTTAATTCACATCCTGAAGTCGGCAAGTTCGATCCCTAACCTCGGGAAAAGGATTGGCCCTTGTGTCTCGGTCTTTCTGGACTCCCACTTTCCGAAGCTCCTATGAATGAAGCTACATGAATTTGTTTAACTGTAAGACGTTATTTAACGTTAAAAGAAATATAAGTTACTTACTTGTAAATAGAAAAAATAATAAGTGCAGGTACCAAAGAGACAATGGAAACTGAATATGTTGCAATATGGAAATATAAGAAACGCCGGTGCTCCTAAAAACAGAAAAAACATTGAATTTATGTAACGTTGTTAAAATATAAAGCACTCAGTTCAGACATACACATTATTTTCGCTCGAAGAAATACAAGGCATTTAATACACCACAAAAGAAATTCTCTTATGGAAAATCTTAACAAGATTACGTAGAGCGTTATTCGAGTTTTTATAGTTTCTTTGCAAAACCATCACACACGCATGATAAACGTTACATGTATAAGCATCTTTTAAGCAGTGTTTTGGATTATTATGTGCTTATCTTAGCTTATGGCCTTGTTTTTGAATAAATTCCTAAGTGGTTTGTTTCATCTGAAAACCGTTTTTTAAAAGAAGGTTTGTTATGTATGTGTTCAAATAAACCCATTTTTTCATTTCAGTTAAGAAAAGATACTGTTAAAACTAATGTGAACGTTCAATATGAGCACTGTTTTTCAAAAAGAGGAATTTTGAAGTAGGTTTTCCGTAAATATTTTCCAGGAATTCTAAGTAAAAACTATGGTGTGTTTATGCGTAACAATATTTTTTAAATTTCCCCAGTATACAAATGGAAACATTGGTAACGTAAGAAGAAGGAAAAATATTTTTGAAGAGAAAGAAAATGTCTTGGAACACAAAGATTTATGCTTGGCGGAGAAGTTTGAATCCCAGGAGGAACAATTCAATTTCATTACATATAGTTATGTTTGATTGTTTATTTTTATTATTGAGATTGCAAACGCAGATTTTAAATTTAAAATTCAATAAAGATCAACATTTGTAAATTTGTGTTTTGATTATTGTTTTTCACTATTAATGTCTTCAATTTTATCAATAAGCAAATTAAAAAAAAAATTTCTCCGCATTTTCTACTGTGAGTAGCTATACAATGCTAATTTATAGATACATTTTTAAAATCACGCTTCTACGAAATGTCAACATGATGAATAGAGAATAAAATGTTATTAAACAATTAAAATACCTTAATTTATTATATCTAGTCTTTTCAATGAAAAAATATGAGTCTGATATTGTTCTTAACCAATATAATAGGATCGAAGAGTGTAAAGCCGAATTACATATTGCCAGATAACAATTAAAAAAATTGTGGAGCATTCGACGTTAAAGATTAGACAAAATGAGGTAATTTGGAGACAAAGTTAAATAATTACTTTCTTTCGTGCAACAGTTATTTATTAATTTAAATTATGTTGCACAAAGACAACACATATCCCTAACATAGATAATGGGAAAAGAGCATGGATATTTTTATAGGACCTCATTTGCTCCTCTTCTGGCCTTTACTGAAGATGAGTGGTCGGTAGAGGGAGCTTCTGATGCGCTGGACAGTAAATTACAATTATTAATGACAAGAGTGGTTAAAAAACTACACTACTCAAAACAAACAAAATATTTTACATTAAACAAAGGTATAAACGATTTTTTGTCGAAATAAAAGGAGAGATCACAAATGCTAATGTTTGTCACTTTTAAACTTAGGAGCCTGTAAATTTTGAGTTTGATGTCACAAATAACGTTTTAGTGTGTAACATGTCTATACACGAAAACTCTAACAATCCATTTAACAGACTCAGACGCTTATAGAGTTGTTGGTAGGTTAGGAGGGTTATATATATATATATATATATATATATATATATATATATATATATAGGGTTAAAAACCAGACAAAGTAGCCGAAGTCAGTCGATTTACGCAAAATGTGAGCTCCAGGATCTGGAAACGTTTTTGAATACTAGAAATGCAGGCCAAAAACCAAGGCAATGCCGTAGACTTGAAACGTTCGATGAATATTGATATTTGACACTAACGGCTTGGAGACACGGAAATATGAATGACATTCTTTTTCAGCAACATCTTCGATCGGATACTGCCACCACAGTTTCGACGCAACCATTCCGAAATTGTTTTCATACAGTAAGTCCTTACGTTTGCTGACCAATGCTATGTGTTACGTTAATAGCAAGACACCGTCGGGATCGCAGGGAGTGATCAACAGTGCATGCGAACTGATGGAAAAATGAATAACCCGATATTCTTTTCACTAACGAGTCTAATTTTTTCTGTTCATCCTGATTATAGGCGTATATTCATCTGGAGGGAACGTAGCACTATAAACAATCCTGCGTTCCTGCCCCGAAATATTCAATTTGGGGGGGAATGTCTGTGCTGGCATCTCCATTGATGGATACACCTATCTCCACGTTATTCGAAATAGAGCTCTGACGGGTCACCGATACGGGAATGAGAGCCTTCAACCTATTGTAGTCAAGACAGAAATGGCAGATTAATTCATGTTGATGTTGTCGACAATTGCAGGTGACATCGTGATAATTTGGTGGATGATTTTTGTTCCAGGAAGGAATCATATTAATGAAATGACTAGAATATTTGCATAAATCTAATAGAGCATGTTTGGAAAGTTGCGGGTGGAAGAGTTGCTGGTCTCCTACCCCCTTCTCCCTAAAAACCCTCTCCAAGAACTAGGAAAAGCTCATCTGGACAAGAGGGACAAAATAATTCAGTTCTTCATTAATGGGTTCATTGAGACTTCATGTCGCAAACATGCTCAACGTTGCTCGCTGTACAGGGAAGCCATACTTCTTACTAAAAATACTTTTCTTTCGAAGAAACACTTTGTTTTTTTCCCATGTGCTTAAAATGTCTTTTTTCCCCTTTTGTAACCAGATACTCAGTTACATACATTTCTTTTGCAAAACGTGTGTCCCATTTTTCTCCTATAGCCAAGCACGTATGTTGATCACGTATCAATCATCTAAATAATTTTCCAGCAGCAAGATTCACCAACAACTCAATATCCTTTAATTGTTTTGAGCAGTGGACAGTGCATGCTTTATCTGTCAGAAACACAAAAATCTTCGAAAGGCTTATCAAGTGCTGAGTTTTTAAATAATGAGTATTGTGTGATATCATGAGCAATTGGATACTAAACATTTCTTTAGAACATACCTAATATTTTAAAAGATTGGATTTTTAACACGCTTTTTTATGATTCACTTGTATGTAACAGAATCATTGAACTCGATTTTTACCCGCTTTAATAGGTCAGATGAATTCGAAACTTTGTACACTTGTCAAAAACCGATTACAATACAGCAATTTCATAATTTTGTTCCATTGTCCTGAATAGGATCCTCAGGAATAAGGATTTTGAGTTTTGGCGACTAATTAATTATACCGTTTCCAGATTTGGCGACTAATTCCATTTTCCATTTTAAGACATGGCGACTAATTCCAGTTCTCATTTCCAGATTTGGCTGCTAAAAGATTAAGTTACAACCCTATAAAAAAGAAGAAGTTTGTGTCAGCAATTTCTTGCCATAATATAAACTGTTGTTAATAATAGGGTGCCGGTTAAGGTGTCGAACTCGTCATATTCACTGTTGTGAATTGAGTGGGTGGAGCGTAGTCACAAAGCTTTGAACCTTTATCATTAGATTACTGAAGCGCTTTACTTTTTCTTCAGTTGGTTTTGAAGGTTCCACAATTACCTTGATTTATATAATGTGAAGTTAGTTTTCAATTAAAATCTATAAAAATAAACTTTGAATTCTACCAAGATTTATTTATTGTAAAGAACAAAATCAGTTGGAAAAAACAATGTGGTGATACGCGGAGTTTTGAAAACGTTTTCTATAAAAGGTTGTGCTTATCTTGAACTTTACTTTAGCGTTGCCGGTTTCTGTGGATTTTCACAGGCAATTTACAAACTTGATCTTGTCTTTGACACAACTAGATATACCTTTGTTTTCGAGGATTTTATCTCGAATATTCGTCTCTTGATCGTGGTTCAAAATTACGAAGTCCGTCGCCGAAAGTCCTCCGGCAGGGACGTTAACATTCACTCACTCTCAGGAATATTAAGGTTTTTCTATAGTATATTTTCAGTCTAATATTTTAACTTGGTAATTCGTTTTGGTTAAGATTATTAAGCTTTGCTTTATTGAAGTTTATCGAATGTTATTAATAAATACAGGAAAAGACCAACTTGGTTGAATTATTTGAATAACACCACACACGCACCAGCAGTAATACCAGTATCTACTATCATTTTATAACATAAACACTTCTTTAGTTTTTCTGAAAATGGAAATAAAAAAAAAGACTCGTACAAGTTTGAGCTACTTAAAATATATGCACTTACACTGAAGAGAACGTATTTTATATCATCAATAATGAAACGATTTAACTCTCACACCTGACAACAGTTGTGCTAACTACTCAATATCTGGCAACGTGTGGAACATGCATGGGAGGAGCAGGAAATTATAAAGTTGGCAGGAGAGAATGAGGCCGAAAAGACGAGAAAAGAAAGAAAAATATTATTATTACATTAAAATCGCTCATTTAATCTCGTTCCATATTTATTTCTGTGTTCTGTACTCTAGTCAGTGGTCAGCAAACCACAAGACCTGGGCTTCGAACCGATACCGGTCTGTGGGTCATATGGCATCACACCTCCCAAGGAACATTAAATTGCTTTCCTTTTTTACTGTGATGTATGTCACACGAGTTTGTATAAATTTTCATGGACATTATTTTAAACTCCGTGTTAAATCATTTTATACTTGTTTGGTGTAAGTGTATTTTGTTATAAAGGCATACTTAAATACATTAAAATCAAAAGTATTAATTCAAAACAATTTAAAATATAAGCATACAACGTCCTCCCGCAGCAGGCCGTGGTAAAATTATCAAAAATTGGCCGATACTCGTAAATAAACGGGTTGGGACCACTGCCCTAATCCAATAAATAATAAAGTAATATAACTAAATGATGCGATAATTATATTTATTACACGTAGAACAATACACAGTTTAATCAACCCTCTACACAGAAAATAACCCTTGAAGAAATTATTAAAATCTGGCCAAATTAATAAAATAATATATTATTTTAAATTGAACTAACTATTTGGTTAAATTATATTAAATTTAACGATAATGTTATTTACTTACATCAACACGTCCACATTTGCTGTAATTGGTCCATTCTCTTTTGTATTCATTTTCAAGCCAAGTTCCATTGGGCCAGCATACTTTATAAGCATACTCTGCAAATGAATGGATAAATAATTAAATACACTTGACACCAAGTTGTGTTAATATTCTTAAATTTTATACAGCTGATCTTATTTTATCAAAAAAATGAAAATGTTTTACCAAAATCAGTATTAAAATAAAAACAAAAATTACAAGAAAAGTGAACTAATTAGAAAAAAAAAATTCTTGGTTTGAAATGTGACAGCACAAAATAATTTGAGACTAAGCAATGAAATTCCCATTCAGAATTAAATACAGTCAAACCTCTACATAAGGAACCTCTATATTGCAAGTTTTCCTATATAGCGAACTTTTCCCTGGAACCTTGAACATTTCACGATTTTTTTCGTAAAATAACCTCTCTATAGCGAAGTGCATTTTCTATATAACGAACTTTTTCTTTCAAGATTCAATTTTTGTTCTCCTTTTATTAAAGTACTTCTGAAAGAAATTCAAGCAATTCTCTCTTTAACACATTTTATAGTGGTCATAAACCTTGAACTGGTTTTATTACATTCTAATTCGCTGATAGCAATAGAGGTTTAGACGTTTCATCCAAGAAGTACAACCTTTAACCCTCATTGCCCAGTACACTGGAAACATCTTCGATATCATGTTTCACCCTCAGTGGAGTTGTCCCGTTTCCCCGTGTTCTAATTATAAAATAATGTATGCATTTAATATTACTTGTACGCTTTTTAACATATAAAATCTCATTAAAATTCATTAATTTCAGTATAAAATTATTTTCTTAGTATTGAAAATACAGTGAATTCTTCGACATTCTTTTTTCTTGTTTTACTTGCAGTTTTTCTTTCTTTCTTTTTTGATGGGTAAGATACGTAAAATAAACATATATTAATTTTAAAAAAAGGTGTGAATAATTACTTTTTTTTAATATACAGTGTTTATTAATTTAAATTTTGTTTTATGTTGTTTATTAAGTGTATTAAAAGATGAACCTCTGTATAGCGAATTTTCCATATAATGAACTTTTTTCCGGGATTTAGTGATTTCATTTTATAGAGTATTTCTACCCAGGGCCAATCGAAGAGTTGAACCCAGGCTCAACTGAACATTGTCACTAACAACTACATCGGTTAGTTAACTGTATAAATTGAAAATTCAACTACTTTAAAAACAAGTAATATAAAAAAAACGTCAATCTTCCTTTGAATGGATTAATAGAAAGTATTTTATTAACGATTGAAAATTTCAACAAGATAAATATACATAAAGGTAAACTATTAGTAAGAATTGAAAAAAAAAATATACATGTTTAATTATTATTAATTTCACGATCTAGTACTTAAAGGTAAGTATATATGCATATCAAAGCATGAGATGTTCCGACTTTCTAAAATATTTATACGAGTTATCTCTATACATATAAATAATAATATTACTTGAGAGAAGAATTATTTTCATGATGCGGAAAAAATAACGCAGAATTTCTGTGACCTGATTGAAAAGTCGTTATTTAATATTCGATTTCTTTAGAAAATGTTTAAGATTTCTATCTTTTGCCGAAGAACGACTGAGCTGGTAAAAAATTTGAAGTGACTTTGAAGACGAAAAAAATTTAAATTGAAAGTATTCATCCATTTTATCGACTGAAAGCTTCCATACAGACCTGGATATTTGTTCAATAAATTCTACGTTTTAGATTTGAAAATATAAACGCATACACTGTGACATGGAGACAATTTATTTTACAATTTCGACAGCCGAGGAATTTCGAATGCATACGTTAGAAAAAAAGTTTTACTTATTCTTACTTCTATGAATGGTAATCCTACTGCTACAACTTATAGGTTATTTAGGTGAGTTAAAGAATTAATCAAATGTACGATAGGTTTTCAAAATATTTTTTAAATATTTATTTCTATTTAATTCATACTAGTAGTCTTCAAACTGTGTTCCACGGAACCCTGGGGTTCCACAAGAATAACCTAGATGTACCACGAGTCCCAGTAAAAAAATTGAGAAGAAATAAATATGCATGCAAAATGGATTCACGTTCTGTATGAAGTTTGTATATTTACAAGTATGGAAAGCTCTCTCTCCCCTTCAATAAAACGGAAATTATGTGTGTTTAGTTATAATAAATTTTTTTCAACACTTTTAAAACTTTTATTATAACATAATAAAATAATATTAAAACGTGAGCGCGTTTATATATATATATATATATATATATATATATATATATATATATATATATATATATATATATATATATGCTTCTTACAAGATTGTTAATATTTTATTGTTTGCTGTCTCAAATTTCACGAGATAGTTTTATTCTTCTTAGTTAGCACAATGTCTTGCAAGAACTAAGAAGTTTTCTAATGAAAAATGCATTTTTTTACATTTGCTGTAAACAAAACCTATAATGAAGAAAAGGGTAACAACATATCAACAGAGTTGATGTTAAAATATAAATTTAAACAAGAATAGCTTGCTTTAATTTATATTTTCATGAAAAATGCACTGAATTTCTCACACAGCTATAAACATTTTAATGCTATTCAAAATATTGTGCTTCAGTGAAATATATTTGTCTGCGTAAGTCGTTACAAAAGCAAAGTATAAAAACGGAATATGTAATGCGATTGAATTTAATCTCAATAGACCTAGACTTCGACAGTTTGTGTAAAAAATATTAGCATGTATCCCAATTACTAAAGATAAAGCTTAGGTTTCATATGATACACATGGGACACTTGAATCACAAATTAATGTTATAAATGAGTAAATTATGTTTAAAAAGTTCTATTAGAATTTTTTAATAATAAATGCAATACTTTTTTAATTATCTTTACATAAAGTGGCTATAACCTGTTGAACTACTTTAAATTTTATTTCGAGATATATTCTTCGAAGTATGTGTATGGAATGAGGCTTCATGAAATTAATTTCTAGTTCTAAGGATTACATAAAAACACCTTTAATTTCTATGAATTCCATGAGTTAAAAAGTTTGAAGACCACTGATATATACCGACAAAAATTTTTACTTGTGATTTTTTTCCTTTCTTGAAACTTAATGTAAAAGAAAATTTTACTAAAAAACAAGTGATATAAAAAAATAACGTCTATTCTTACTTTGTTAGAAAAGACGTACTGACGCTATCTGTTGCAGAAAATTGTAATTACAAGAGAAATAACGCAGAATAACTTTAAAATTAAAAATAAAATTTACTTAATGAATTAATGTTTGAAAAAATGTATTAATATCATGTGTCCTCCTCTGTAAGTTTAAAAAAATTTATTTGTTTATTATTGAAAAATATTAACAAATAAAATATTGAAAATTCCAACAAGATAAATAAACATATAAATATATAGAGAGGGTGAGCTAATAGTAAAAATTGAATAAGAAATAACCCTTGATTGTTGCACTTATAGATTTTATACAAATATTTCCTTATCTCTATCAAAATGTAACTATTTCACTGCTTCTCCATTCTTATTAAAGGTCTGGTAAAAGAACATTAGGAAAATTTTCCTTTTTACCACTTTTCCAAATAAGTGTATATTTCTCGGTACACTTTCTAAATTTTGTTTTATACATTAAAATAGCATTTTATACCTTCAAAAGAGTTTTGAATTAGAAAATTTCATTTTTTAGCTAGAAAGATATAAAATTTTCAAACGAAATGTCATTACGTTACGTTATCAAGTTAAATCTTCGTTAAATTAGGTTATAGACATATAGAAGAAATATTTTTAGAAGTATTCTTAGAAATATTATTATGCATTTTTCTCTAAAATACATAAAGCACATAGCTAAGTGTATGTTCTTTTTCATTCTATGCTATTTTGTTATATTTATATTGCTTTATTCGATTTATGGCTATATAGTATATAATTACACACACACGCTCACATATGCGATATGTATTTATGACTCTTCAGCAAATATTTTAATAACTTATTCTGTACCTCACAATGTTTTTACCATGTTCTTATATTTTTCTTTTGAAGCATTTAAATACCATAAGTAAATTGTAGTTGTGTGGTATTATTTTCATTTGATGATTATATGTTTCCGATTTTTTTTAAAAAATCTTTACAGAGCTGTTGTTGTTATGAAAATAAATGCAGCATTCTAAGTACAATGGAGGTGTGTATAATTCTGAAAGTTTACTTGAAAATGTGATAATTATAATATTACATTGAAACCAAATAAATAAAATAAATAAAATTTTAAACTAAATAAAATTGTGTTGAATCTAAAGTATAAACCTTTCTTTTTTCTTTTTTGATAAATTTATGCACACACAAATCCATTTTTTTTCTTTAAACAATAAAATCTCCTTCGGTATTTTTTCATGTGCTCATTTGTGATAATTGATTTTCGTTTATTTTGAGACAATTGTTTTCCGTTTTGCAAAGGTATAAATCTTACGTGGCATGTGTAATTACATACTTTTATATTTTTCGGCTAAACCAAGTTAAGATACATAAGTTTTGTAATTATACAAATGAAGAATTTACTTAAAGAATATCTTTTTTAAACTGCATCCATCAAACGTTCAATAAATTAATTTTTTATCCAATTAGGTTTTATTCAGCTAATGCAATATCAATCCTTAGTTCAGAATTTAATAGACTTTCTGAGAGAGAGAGAGAGAAATGCTTTCAAAACCCACTGAGATCATTTGATGCTTGGTGAATGAATGCTTTCAAAATAGATCGACTGACTGAACAATGCTTTAATTATTTTCTAATGTATTATTCATCCATTTTTTTATGATTAATTAAACTGACTACACTATAATTCTCTTAAGTGCAATCAATATAATTATAAAAATACCTGATAATATATGGAAGTTCATGGGTAAAACAATGAGAACAAATATAGAAATATCCAATTTAAAAAGTGCATAAAGAATTTACATCTAATATGAAAAATATGATTGATAAAAACCATTAAAATTAATTCAACGAACATCTGCTTTCAACATTTCTTGAAATAAATTGAAAGTGAAACTTAGAAAGAAGAATAGTAGTTGAAGATTAAAGAAACTTTTAAGGAACAAATCATTTGAAATTATTTATATTTAACCTTTATAAATATTATAATAATTCTGCCATATTGTAAAAAATGAAAAAAACAATTTTGCAAAGGATAAACCTGTAAAAAATATAGACCTTTTTTGGTACTTAGTCATTTCATTACCTTTTTTTATACCTTCAGGATGTATTTTAGTTCAATTTTACTAAGGAAACATGTTTTGATTTGTAAAAAGTCGTTTACTTATTGGTTTTTTGCTTGTAGCTTATGTATAGGCATTATACAAATCAATTTTTTGCTCAAAATTCCAACAAAAAACCAACTATTTAAACATTTGAAGAAAAATGTAAAATTCTATAAATCTTTCAAAGCTTTACTCCTTCTACAATGATTGACATTCGTACATGAAATCTGATTTTTATAAGTTCGACGAACTATGTATAGCAAAATTTGGTATGGGTTAATTTATAACAATTTATGTACGCAAAATACTTTTTTTAGTGCATGTTTATTGAATACTCTTTGAAAAATTTTTTACAACTTCTGTTGTTGCTAATTCCAACTGTCTGACGTAGTCAGATCGTGGCCTACGCAATTCATCGCAGCAAAATGGCTAGTTGTGTGCCTGTCGATAGCCTAGCACCATATAAGTGACAGTACTTTTTTGCTCGGTTCCACCCCGATTTAGAGGGATAACACCCTGGAGGTGGTCATGGGCCTCATACCTCTCTTCCTCTTCCACCAACCTCACGAGATGACTTGCAGCTTGACGGTTATTTAGAGTACTCTCACGCCGCAAAGGCACTATACATTTAGAAACATCCATGTCATCTCCGAGATTCGAACCCAGGCCCAACAGAATATTGTCACTAACAACTACATCGGATAGATAACTGTATAAATTGAAAATTCAACTACTTTAAAAACAAGTAATATAAAAAAAATTACGTCAATCTGACTTTGAATGGATAAATAGAAAGTATTTTATTACGATTGAAAATTTGGACAAGACATATATATATAGTACAATAAAATAAAAGTGAAAAAGTTCTAGAACCTACAGTGCTAACATTGGAAGAAATTGTAACTCACAAAACACATCAAATGTAGATAGAAAAAGTCTTTGCACTAAACTGAAGACCTATTATGATTTCTAAAGCTGTCACCGAATTAGGTCAGATATTTAGGGTTAGCAATGCTTTATCGATCCAACCTTCCCCGTACAGCAGAAATTTTCGACATAACACGAAAAAAACAATGTTAAAAAGTTAAGCCTGTTTCTAACAGGTGAATGATGAACCTGACAATATAATAAAATGAAATTAAGAAAAGATAACAGTAACCAATCTCTCAAGCAGAGGAATAATAATAAAAAAAAAAATTTATAGAAAAAATTAGGATAAAAAAACTTACATGTAAAATAAAAACTTCGGAAATTAAAAAATCAACCTTCTACCTTTAAATCCCATACGAAATGACGTAAAGGATTAAAACATCAACACAAGAAGGAGAACACTGTGGCGCCCCTGGATAGTTATTTTGCAATTACACTAATCACTATTTTAAAATAATCTAAGCAGAAGAAATTTTAAATAAAATAATGGACAAAGTTAGAAATAGATAATATCAAGTAGAAATATATTTAAAAGTAAATTTACTTGGATAATTAGATACTCGATAGTTATATTGCAATAAAATAAGTGCTTAAAATATTTAAAATTTAAAAAAAAATAAATTGAAAATTTTTTTAATAAATTGTTGAACTAAGATAAAAATAGATTTAATTTGAAATACAAATACACTGCTGGACACCGTAAATGCAACATCTTGAAGAAAGAGTACAAATTACATGAAATTAAAAACATGCATTAGCGGAGGTGAGATATGCCAAACATTAGAATTTCAGCGCAGACACAGATCACGCACGGCTGTGGCGCTGCCTCAAATCGCTATTTAAAACCTGGAGATTTCGGCGATTTCACTTTCGACAATTGTGTTTTTTGTGTGGTTCTTTCAAAAAGCGATCAGTTATATCTCGTAGAAAACAGCGATTAGCTTTTGATCATGTATCCGAGTTCGACAGAGAAAGGATAGTGGTTTACCGAGATTGTGGATTATCTTTTAGAGAAATCGGTAGTCGTGTTGGACGAAACTGAACAACTGTAATGCGGATATGTGACCGTTGGATGCAGGAGGGTACGATGGACTGACGTGGTTGATCGCATCCACCTCAGTGAGGACAGGAAAATTGTGCGCATTACAGTGACGGATTGCTAGTCACATTACGAATCGCAGCATAGCACATTGAGTCTGTAACGCATCATTCAGTGTCTGCGCGTACCATTCGACGCCGTTTACAGCAGAGTGATCTGTCCGCAAGACGTCCATTGCTTGGTCTATCCTTGACGCAGAATCACAGACATCTCCGCCGCCAATGGTGCGAAGAAAGAAGGATGCGGACGGCAGAATGGAATGAAGTTGTCTTTACTGACGAGTCACGCATCTGTCCGCATGACCACGATGGTCGTATTCAAGTCTGGAGACACCGTGGAGAGAGGATGCTGAACAAATGCGTTATACTCCGCCACACTAGTCCTGCACCGGGTATTATGCTATGGACGGTATTGTATATCACTCTAGCACTCCTCTAGTACTCATTGCTACACCTCTGAGGTGTTGGAGCCAGTTGTCCTTCCTTACCTTCAAGGCTTATCCACAGCCATATTTCAGCAGGATAATGCGTGACTACACGTGTCACGTATTGTCCAAAGGTTCTTCGTCAATCACCAGATTGAATTTCTTCCCAGGCTCTCCGGATCTTTCGCTGATAGAAAACATGTGGTCCATGGTTGCTCAACAAATGACCCAGATTACACCCCCAGCTGCAACACCAGAACAACTTTGGCAACCTGTGGAATCTGCTTGAAATGCTGTACCCCAAGAGCACATCAAAAGTCTCTTTGAATCAATGCCGAGGCGTGTGGCAGCGGTCATCTCCAACAATGGTGGCTACTCTGGCTACTGATTCTGGCAGGAACCACACTTAACAGAAGTCTATAAATTTAATCATTTGTACTTGGTCAACATGTTATCTACAAAATAAATTTTGTTATGCTATATCTTGTCTTTCTTGGTGTTGCATTTACGGTGGCCAGCAATGTATATTTAAAAACAAATATTCTTGGATAATTCTATTCTAAGCAGTTATTGCAAAAATTCACAAAATTACTAAGTTTTAAAATGTTATCAGTAACTAAATCATTGTTTCATTTTATAACACTTAAGATATTATTTCTAAATATTGATAGGTGTAAGTTACTACCCCAGAAAGGCATTTTATAATGTTAAAATCAGATGAGTCTTTTTTATCAAAAATATTACTTATTAGCAAATTATGCTTAACGTTTAATTGAAGGTCCAAAAAGTTAGCTGACTCATTATTATAATTTTTTTTAATAATTTTAAATAGTGGGGATAATAACTAAAGCTAGGAACAAAGTCTACAATATTACTTAATATAATTAAGTTATCTATGTATCTAAAAAGTAACACGATTCATAACTAATACTTTCATTTTCATAAAAGTGCAAATAAATATTTGCTAAACGGTTGCTAGTTGCTCCACCTTGTGGTGAACCTTTAATTTGCTGATAATGAGGGTTATTATGGAAAATATAAATTTCTTTTAATACCAATTCAATAATAGAAATATATATATATATATATATATATATATATATATATATATATATATATATATATCATATTTTATTATTTTATTCAAAAAATATTTGCTATATTCTATTTTAAAAATCTTAAACGTCTTCCATATCTATGGAGTTAAATAAAACTTCAAAATTATAGGTATAAATAGAAATATTTTTTTACCTTGCATATACTTAATAACGTCCATACTATTCTTAACTATAATAGAATTATCAAGTTTGTCTAATTTAGACTGAATAATATTTTGTGGCTTCTTGCCCGGATGTGCAATATAAGTTTTAAAATAATTCGTAATAGTTCTAAATTTAACGGGATTCTTATGAAATTTAGGAGTTGGGAAAATATGAGAGAGAGAATTTAATATCCAAAATACACATAAATATATTTTTTTTATAAAAAACATATATTCGATTAAAAATTTATCTTTTGCTTGAATCAGATTTTTTAAAAGCAGAATTGTTATGAATATGTTTGTTTAGCATATTAGTATAAAGATAATTGCAAATAATTGCATAACTACCCGGTGTTTTATCAGCATAAACGATAATTAATTTCTTTTGTAGTTATGCAATTTGGTTCTTAATATCTTTGCTTCAAAAATCTCTAATTTTAGAATCTATCTCCACTGGTAGAGTCTGTGAGTTCTCTTCTTCCTATTTCATCTTTTTTTTTACGCTTAACTTTAAGTTCATTATCACTATTTTAAAAATAATTCTTGTTATCAGATTGATGAATGCTAAGTAAGCTATTTTTTTCAAAAGTGAATGGTATTCAAACTCTCTATATGGATATATAGTGTTATAATAATTAATAAAGTGGTTTTTCCACCATAATGTATTTTTAACATGTGGTACTATTCTGATATATATATATATATATATATATATATATATATATATATATATATATATATATATATATATATATATATATATACTATTCTATATATATATATATATATATATATATATATATATATATATATATATATATATAAGACATGTTTCGAGCCAGAATCAGACCTAATTTTAAAATGGAACTTTATTCAAGGATTTTTCGGCATAATCTGACTCTAAGAAGCAGATGAGAGATAAAAGAACGCCACAGTGAAATCTAAGTATTTTATCACTTACGCCATCTGTGTGAAGTATCTCGTCTTTTATGATGTGTACTTGAAAGTTAGAGCTGACATATAGAGCTATTAAATATAATTATCTGGGATCAGAAATGTTTAGTAGTTAGGCCATATGTTTCGCATAAATAGTTAGCTGATTAAATTAATACTTGAATTTGCAATAAAAAATAAAAGTTAAGTGCTATATGGGAAGTTTAATTTTCAATCTAATTTAATTATTATTATTGTTCCGTGAACTAATATTAGGAATTGAAAAAAAGAGTACGATTTGTCTGCATTGTTGTAACAATGTACACCCGGTTTGGGTATTTTGGTTGAAAAACCGGTCTTCGGCGCTAACTTTTGTCATTCTTTTAACAGTTACATTGTTACAACAATGGAGACAAATCTAAGTTGGTGTCAAAAACCGGTAGTTAATTTAAAATAATTTAAGTAATGAATTAATATTTAAAAAAACTTCTTTAATATCAAGTGTCATCCACTACAAGTTAAAGAAACATTATTTGAACTTGATTGGGTGAATAGAAAGTATTTTATTAGCGATTGAAAATTTGAACAAGATAAATATATATATATATAAACATAGAGAGAGAGAGATAGTGAGCTATTATATGAATTAAAAATAAGTATTGCTTCCATTAAAAAAATGAATAACACATTGAATACATCAACTAACAACACTAGGTGAAAACGAATTTCAAAACATTTGACACAATAGAAAATAAAACTTTGTATTTTAAATGGTTATAAACTAGTGATTTTTCTTTTTTTTCTGAGATAATACAACTTAAAGGTCTTATTTGCCGTTAAAATGTGAATAAAAACGTAAATAAGTTATGTTAAATCAAGATTTTTTTTTAACATAAAGCGTTCAAATTTTGTGAGATTATAGAAAATATTATAAAGAACAATTTAAGCTAAAAACGTGTTATTTGAACTTTTGACCGAATTTATAAAACAAATCGTACTGTGTCCGCTTTAAGACGAAACTTCTTATTTGACGTATATATTACTTAAAAAGACAATTCTCTTTTTCTCTCCCGAGAGATATGTGTTTTTTTAACATAACATTAATATTTTCAATTATATATTTTAAATGTAAAAAAAAGAGAAAGAAAATGGAATTTTTGAAAACTAATGTCAATATATTTTTTTTAATAATCTTCATATATCGTTTAATCTGCTGCTACAATAGAGAAAAGCTTTTTTTTTCCATTTTGAAATTATTTTTAAAACGCTTTTGATACGATAATGAATTATTATTTTCTTTGATCTTTCAGTCTTTTTCCTAGAATTCTATTTATTTTCAGAATTGGTTTTTACCTAAGAATATTTTCCTAGAATGTATAAATTTTTGCATTAAACTGTTTAAAACCATTCTTTCAATTTCGTATAAAATGTTTCAATGACAAATTATTATAAGCAATATATTAGAGGAAGAAGGATTTCACACTGCTTTTTTTAGATTGGTGTTGCAAAATAAGTGAACTAATAATATTTTTTTTTATTTTTCATTTATGGATCTCGATTATTTTCTTCACTACATTAACGTACTAGTAACTTTTATTATGATATACAATTTTTAACTAACAGTTTTGAGGCATTGACACACACACACGCACGCACGCATGTGCACACACACACACGCACACTATGTATTACATTATGTATATAGCTATATAATTGAGCCTTTCTCCCAATTTTTTTCACAAATATGACTCTTCCCCCCTTTTTATTTTAGTATAAGATAAATCTCTAGGGATTTTTTTAAACACATTACTACCAATTTAAAAAGTAGAGGTGTGGAATTCCGATTAATAAATGTTTGAAATTTAAAATGCAGCTTGAATGATCTGGCCATTAATGCATGTCATTAACTGAAAAAAAGAATAAAAAATAATTCTGCAAAACATTTATACATATAAATAATGAAAACTAGAAATGACGAATGCATTGATAACTTAGCACTTATAACAAATACTCTGTTAAATGTAATGTCTAGGTATAAACCTTCCTTAATACACTGATATTTTTAAAAAAAGCAACATCACGAAGGAATCATCAGAATTATAAATGAACTTTGCAAAAAATATCAACTATAGTATTTTACGTAAAATAGTAAAGTATCAGAGTCACCGCGCAAGCTGGGCGTACTCAGCGCCTTCTGAACTGATGCAGAAAGCATATAAATAGAGGGTTGTTGAGGGGCGTTGAAAATAGTTAATGACTATTTGATAGTGGTGAATGTTTAGTGATACCTAAGTATGTCTCTATGACGAAATAAGGAGAAATTCCAACAAAAATTACGGAGTTTGAACAGGGTAATATTATCGGTCTTCGAGAAGATGGATTTTTCTATCACGCAATAGGAGCTCGTGTGCAGCATAACAGTTCCACAGTGATGCCAGGTTGAAAGCAGTCGACCGACGAGCACCGAACAACTCGAAAAACTGGCACTCGACGACGGATGGTTACGTCAGCGCGCGACGATTGATATAAGCTCCGCATGGTGGTGAATAAACTTGCAGCTTCCTCCAAGCATTTGGTAGTACTAAGGTCTACTGATACAGGGATACTAGTGTCGGCTTCATAAATTCGTTGACGTCTACGGCACCATGCATTGCGGGTATGGTTGCCTTTATACAGGATTCCTTTCAAAGCAAACCGTTGACGACTGCATCTGTAATGGGCGTGTGAGCACATAGCCTGCCTAGCTGATTGGCACCAAATTATCTCTACGGATGGATCATGCTTTAAATTGTGGGACGATGATGGCCACATTCGTGTTTGACGCTGTGCCGGTGGACGCTGCGTTCCAGAGTAAGTTATCGAACGACATAGTGGTCTAACATCCGGAGTTATGTTTTGGGGTGCGATTTCGTATCACGGACTATCCAATTTTCTACGAACTGAGGGTAATCTCAATAGTAATAGGTGCGTCCGTGAAGTGCTACAACCCGAAGTCGTTCCCTTCTTTCAAGGTATACCTGGAGCTATTTTTCAGCAGGATAATGCACGCCCACATGTTGCAAAGACTGTTCTAGACTTATGTTCAGCCCAACACATACAACTTCTTACATGGCTAGCTTATTCGCCGGATATGTTACCTATTGAACACGTGTGGGATTTGGTTGGTCGACACCTCGCTTGTGATCCGCGTCCTGCAGCTTTAATTGACGAACTTTTGCTGCACATTCAAGCAATATGGAGTTCTTTCCCACAAGCAGACATTCAAAATCTGTTTGACTCCATGCCATGCCGTATGGCAGCACTTATTGCAGTGCATGATGGTTACACCAAGTACTGATTGGGACACTTAATATTGTTTTTTTCTTTGAAAATTTCGTCATTTATTAGTACTACTAATATAAGTCGTTTTTGTATTGAATTTCATAATATTCTGATGATTCCTTCATGTTGTTGCCTTTTTTACAAACAATAGTTCATGTATCGTTTTGATAAAGACAGTCATTATTTTGTTTTTATTTGAAATTTGCTAATTAATTAAGGAATAAAAAATATCATTAATGTGTAAATTGTATGCATTTTTAACTTCACATAAACCCATATTTTGTAAGTCCAAGGATTCATTTCATAAAATTATGTACTTTTTCTTATGAAATATGAACGAATATTAGTGAAGAACTTTCTATTAATAATCATTATATTAATAAATAAGACACATTAAGTGTTCTATATTATTCCTTAAATGAATTAAATATGTTTTAATCATTTAATGTAACTCATTTCCTCAAATGAGTACATGAAAATATACTTTGCAAACGTGTTGAATTGTGGTTGTAATTAATTTCATTTGATTGGTAGGCTTATGTCAATTCTCACAAATATTGCAATGAAATTTATTCCTTTCTTAATTAATATGTATGTGTATTCATTATTTTAATTTTTTTACCCACTAAGAAAAATTCATTAATGTCTAAGCATTGACCAAAAGCTATAAGGTATTGATACCAAAAAAAAATCTTAATAACAAACTCAACTTGTCTCAACTGTATATAAATATAACTCATGAAGGTCCCAGACTTCCTTTGATAATTTATTTTTAGTTTACATGCCTAACGGAAATACATACCCACAGCTTTATATTTTTAAAAAGCTGCCATGTTTGCGCTGTTAAAACATGATGATATATATAATCTTCGATTATCCGTGAATTCTGTCCAATCAGAAAAGGGTTTACAGAAAATCACATGGTTCTAAACGCTTCCGGTTGACGAAACTATAAAAACTGAGACAATATCCTTGACTAATATATATATATATATATATATATCATATTAACAGCCGCGTGTCTTCGTGTTGTGTTTGTCCCTGTTTGTGCTGTACGTATTTAATTAACTAAGTAAATTTGGATTTTAAGATACCACGGAGCTCACTCCTTGAACCAGTGCTTCTCAAACTTTCAGTATTCGCGACCCAATATTTAATCATCATTTTCATCCTTACAATACAATACAATGATATTGAATTCCATAATACTATACTTTGAATCTAAGGCTAGAATGCGATATAAACCTCTTCACTGCCACTAGCAAATATAAACGCCTTGCTCACTCGAAGCGTTAATTTCCTCCGACGTATATATACATCTTTCTGAAGTACGATCTTTTCTGTACACTGCTAACTATAAAATTAGTCGAAAGGTTTTGGAATGTAATAAAAGGACATTGACAGTGTTTGCAAAGGATTTACTTATTATAGATGACTTGTTTCTTTATTCCTTTTCTTCCCACCCCCCTCCAATACGTCTCATACCGGTGCCTACGTAAAAAAATGGTGGCATTAGGGAGCGAATCACGGCAGTTAAGGTATTCATTATAAACCGTACAGTTTAACAAGATGAGTGTTAATTTTGTACATAATTGTATTTACGACAAACCCACGGGGTCACTGGTACTTATTAAACTTCTTATAGTATTGTTAAATTAGTTATGAAATACGTTGTGCAGTATTGATACATTTATAAGTTTATTATATCATTGTAAATGTGTATATTATTTTTTATCATGTCAGAATATATTTTGTTTAATTTCAGTAAATTAAAAAAAAATTAAATAATCTTTTGCTGACGACTTTTCAATATGCTCGCACCCCCTCGTAGAGTTATTGCACCCCCTAAGGGGTCACGCCCCACAGTTTGAGAAACGCTGCCTTGAACCATTGCAACTGGTCAGTAGAGTTCATCAGCAAAATGTCTTGAGTCAAAAGATTTATTTTACATATATGTATATTAAATAAAATGCAATCATAATTTTATTTAAATTACATCATGCTTAGTCGCATATCAAATGTCACGGCTCTTTTTTATCCCTTTCTTTCCTTGTTTTGCGTCAGGGGAGTGGTAAATCTTTTCCAATCCCCCGCACTTCCTTTATATCAGAAAAGGTGATTTCAACAACTTTCCCAAACACCTGTGAAAACACAGTAAATGGCATCCTCACACTTGCAACTAAATGGAGGGTGGGTGACAAAAACAAAAGACCTTTAAGACGATAATTGATGTCATTTTAATCGCCTATTAAACTCGGTCGATCGCTCTTGAAGCGGCCTCGGAGGGAAGGATCTTCCAATTTGGCGAAGGGTATTGTTCGAATTTAATGTATCGTTTGTGTTAAGTCCTTTGTGTGTGGATTGTCTTGGTTTGCATCGGGATTTAATTTGCCGAGAAAGGCTTCCAAGGAACCGAGAGATGTTTCCGAGAAACAGATTGTCTTTCCTTTTAAATTGATTGCAAAGTAAAAGAGCAGTTGAAGAAATTGAATAGAGCTTGTTTCCTTGGTAACCAGATATTTCGGATCAATCAAAGGAAATAAAAAGAAGATGTAATGAATGAAGATAAAAGCATTTCCGTACAAAGAGAAAGATGAGTGATTAGTTAATTGAATCAATCCTTAACTTTCTTGTTACAGTAAAATTAACGATCCGGCGAAATGTTTTTGGATGAATAAAGTCTTTAAATAACAATGAGAATTCCAGAAATCATTACGCTTTCAATAAGAAGACTTGGATGACAAAACATACATTTGTTATTTAATTATAGTAAAAATGTTAAAAAGAAATTTGTATGGCAATAGAATATTTATATCTTTTGTTCCAATTTGTTTTCCTGAGTCCAAACTTATCGATGAACTTTGCCGACATTTGATTCATTTCACGGATAACTGTTTCTTTTCATAAACAAGTAATATATATTTTTTTAAAGTCAATGCCTACATGAAGAACAAAAATTGAGCTTTTCATACCTGGTAGTTGGATAAAAAATATATACTGTCGCTATCTATTGCCTCCATTCAGAATAAATTTAATTTATGAGTTAATATTTGAAAAAACGGCATTGACGTCAAGTGTCATCTACTACAAGTTTTAAAAAAAATGTATTTGAACTGGAGTGGATGAATAAAAAGTATTTTATTAACGATTAAAAAAATTTGAACAAGATATATATATATATATATATATATATATATATATATATATATATATATATATATATACATGTAATATAAAATAGATATATTCGTAAGCTTTAACCAAGAACTTGGATGATGCAAAATCGATGCTTTATTTCGTCAACTTTTCCTCTCCAGACACTAATCCTTCCCTACAGACTTGGTACCTCCTGTGTCTAGGGGGAAAGAACGAGTAGAATCCTAGAAAGCCCCATAAAGCACGGCTTTTGGGGAATTTCACTGTTCGCTATCTCTTCCAATTTTCCCCGTATAAATATCGTTGTTCCCCTAAATTGGGGTTCTTTTGCCTCTTTAAAAGTATTGTAATACGATGTACCAGTGTTCTCCCTGTATAGGAAACCTCGTACATTTAATAATGACTTTGAATGCCATAGCTGTCGTTACTGGGTCTTTGAAATATGGCGTATATATGTGTGTGCGTATATATAAATACATAAGGAGAGATTGATCTATTAGTCGGAATTAAAAAAATACAAAACAACGCTATTTTATTGAAGTGAAACGTGTAACAAGTTAGATGAATATATTTATACAAGAACCTGGATTTAGATAATTAAAAGGGAGCAATTTTAATTTCTTTGAATAATAGAAAACTAGTTTTAAATGAAACCCATAGACAGTGAACTTAAAATGTAATTGATGAACAAAATTCAAGTGACAAATAAGCTTTCCCGATTTTTTTAGACTACTGAAACGTTTATAAGGAAAATTGATGAACATTACAAACACAAGTAAAAAAAATATGTTTTTCAAAATTATTTAATCAAATCTTTATATCACTTTCCTACTTTTATTCATATATAAGTATAAAGATAGGTATTTCAAATACAACTCTGCACGGTTACAATTTTGCTCATTTTTCTGAAGCCTTTTAAAATCCTTTTTGAAATTTTATAAAAATAATGGTACAAAAACAACATTTGAATAATGAATTGCCATAGTTAACATGTGGAAGATTGGAGGTCGACAAATTCAAAGTGGAGGTTGCAAGATAGCTCAATGTTTTCCAAAATTTTCTGTATTTCCAGATTACGGTATTAATTCCAAAAATTCTTAGAAATATCCAGAAAGTGCTTACACATGGGACCTTAACATATGGTACTTAACTTTCTAAGAGTCGAAATAAAGGATTGACGGCCATTCAGCTCGCAAATTAGCTCTCCGCTGCATACGGTATTTGAGTTTCGTGGTATAATGTTTAGAGAAGCACTTTTGCCAAATTACCAATAACCCGACACTCCTCGCACAGGGTGTGTCATACCCATCGTCTAACTTTTTTAACGCACCTTCTAAACCAATTTTTAGAAAATGGATGGTTCCTCGTGTACCTGATTTTAAGGTCATATCCTTTGAGGGGCCTTAGCTTATAGACAATTTATAAATATATATTTTTGGATACCGCCTGAATGGATGAACAGGCTTTAAATATTTCTTATAATATGAAACATTACTGCAGTCATGATTAAGAAATGTGATACAGAAGTAATTTAATAAATATCTTTGTGACGGATCTATAAGCTATCTTCTAACTAATCCTCTTGGGAAATCTTTGAGCTATCAATTCACGTTATTCAAAACCAACCCTTCGGAAGAAGACAATTGTGATTTGTAAATTATCTTACAATAAATAGGCGAGGTTTTCTAGCTTGAAGGAGAGAAGAAGCGAAGATATACTCAGGACAGGTAATATTGCTACTAAAGGTAAAATATTAGTATTATAGAGCTTTGATTATTATTAGAAGTAGACCTTAAATGATGATAGTTCACTAATATTGAATTAAGATTAGATTAAATCAGATAATAGGTTAGATCCTTAATTAAAAGAAGTATTAAGTTTGTCAGTCGTCTAATCGCTCACGTGTTACTGTCGTTGTTCCGCTTTCACGGTTTTCATTGAGACATTATCTTAATACTATTAGTTGAAATTGTGTCTGTTCTTAGTGTGGAAATATATAGATTAGAGTTGAATCATGTCGAGTGTTTCTTCCCTTCCCCACACATCTAGGTGCTCGCGAGAGAAGTGCGGGCCTCTTACACAGTATTTAATATAAATAGTACACCAGCATTATTGGATGACGGAAGTCTCATTGCGGTGGTAATGAGGAAAAATCAAATGATGAAGAGTATTATAATCCAATGATTCCTCCACTGAAATCGATCTATATTTAGAAGAGGCAGACACTATTGAAAATAAATTATTTAAGTAAAAGCATTTGAGAAGAACGTAATATTAAAAGAAACAACTGGTTTCAGATGAATTTTGGAAAAAAAACAACTAAACAAAATAAAAAAAAACTATTGCTAAAACAATGAGAGAAAATAAGAAAAGAAATTTTAAAAAATTTGAATTTAAAGAGTAGAGAAGTTTACTCCTATGTGTTTGGTTAAAAAAAAAGAAAAGACTTACGGTAGTCGCATATGATGTGTAACATCTGACATGTTATCGTGATAAAAAAATGTGCAATATATTAACTTTTTTTCCTGAAAAAAATATGAATCGTGTATGATTGGAAATAATTTTCTATCGAATAATTATATGTTTAATGAAATTTGTATTTAATTAACAAAAGGAGTAATGCAATATTTTATCAAAAATATATTCTTGTTCAATTTGGAGAAGAGCGGATACAATAGACTTATGATAACTAAAACATGATACATAAACTTGTGATTTAAAAGTATTTCATCGTTAGGTGGATGACCTGAGTATACCTAGCTCTTTCGAGCTACAACCTCACTTCAGTAGGTATTTGTGTGACTGTACATTATTGACTTTTGCCTTGTTAAGTTTAAATGATTTAAAAATAAAACAAAAATACTGAAGATTTAGGAAAATAAAAATTTAAAACATTAAAAGGCATTAAAATTGAGAAAAGAAGATTCAAAGTCGACACAAAGCACCGAAAATAAATTTAAAATTTCGATCTTGGGTGGGTGGGGCTAAGCCGACCAATGGTAAGGCAGCTAGATCATGAAAAAGTAGTTGAAAATAAAACATAAAGCAGCTTTTTTAAAAGCTATTAAAAATATACTATCAAGAATAAAAATAGTAGAGAAGCATTTAAATAAAGAGTGATCAGTCGGAATAATTTGCCGAAAAAAATTAAAGAGTAAAAAGTAAAAAATGGAAAAATCTGGGCATCAAACCCGAAGCAAAGCATTGCGAGCGAATGACTCTGACCCCTAGACCACGGGGGACTCGTGGAAAGAGGTGAACTAAGCATTTAAGATGGAGGAAACGAGATTTGAGAGGAGAAAGATAGTTATATGAAGAGGGGGTCTGAGAGAATATTTCTAGGTTTGTTGAAATTTGGATCAGGGATATATTTTTCAATATCCAAGATCGAGATATTACTACAATTATCAATATTTTGAAAGAAGTTTGTTGCAATCTTTTTAATGAACTGTCTAATTGACAGCTAATTAGATTAACTGTCTAATTGACTTGTTTAATTGAACTGCCTAGTTTTACTTGTGGTCCTGAGTTCAATTTCAAAGTATTTAGAAACCGTTGAAAAACAGCGTCAATAACAGTACCACTGTTAGCAGTCGAAACATTCTAATTTGTGTTCATTTTGAACTTGAGTTCATCATTCATAAAAGCTATGAGTGGCTCAGTTTTTGGCAAACTGCAGTTAAAATTTACAATCACCACTCAAAATCAGGGAAGCGAGCGATAATTTTTTTTAAAATTGCATAATCACCTTTGTTATATGGTAAAAGTACAAAATGCAGGAAATCTTGAATTTTTTTTTTAACCGTTTGATTCGAAGAAATATACGACCACCGGGAAATCACTGTTTGTCCATTTTCAAATAAGCATTCTGCCGCACTTATTATGTCCCCCAATATCATGACTAACGGATTTAGAGTCAAGCGCTCGAGGGCTTGATGGCTACTAGAGTTGGAACCCCAAGCGAGGGTAGCGAAACATTACACGAATTTTTTCACGTAAAACCTCCTGTGTATGGCGTAGTATTTTAAATAATAAGGCCTCTAACGGTACTTTATCATCAGAGAGCTTACTGAGTCGATTTTTATGTTTAGAAACACAAAAAAAGTAATGAATCTCTGAATTTATCAATATGGACTTTTCTACCTAAACATATACATGCCGGAACATAGAAAATTGGGATTGCATTTTTGATAGTTGTTTTCATTTTCAATGAAAGTCGCATTGCCATTTTAAAAATGTTGACCCTTATGGGAATAAAAATTGATCCAGAAGCTCATGCATTCATCGTTAAGCGTGACAATATCCGAATTGGCTTGAAATACGAGTTTCTGACGCTTCAATGGAGGCGAGAACTGCTTGTTTGGAAGAAATAATTTCGGAAAGTACATTTTTTGAAGTAAAGGATGGTTCAATGTACGGAAAAGGAATCCCGGATTAAAGAAATGTAGGTATACAGCAATACTGTATGGGTTAATCTGCGGATAACTAGACCCAAAACTTTAAAAGATTTTCCCTCGAAACTACTTTTTTTAGATGTTGTTATATCACAAGTTCTACTGAACCAACTTACTTGAAATTTGATGTCAGCTATATACCTATATACATTACTCTTTCACATTATAAATAAATTATACTTAATTTTCAAGTTTTACTATTTTTTGAAACTTTGAAATATCAGAAACATTGGTAAAAAAAAATGTCTTTTTATTTCAAACAGCTGCTATTTGCTGAAAAAAAAATATTTTTGTCTTCTTCAAATTTCGGATGATAGAAGCCTTTTATTAGATAGCTAATTATTTTTTTTCTTCTGATTCCTAGGAAAGTTACAATCATGACAAGTAGGGCGATAGGGCGTGCCATGGTTTTGAGAGCCCCTACTTCATCGGCCTGTAACTTTTTAAATTTTTAATTTTTTCACTCTTTTTTTGTATTATTCAAACACTAATAAGTATCTGATAAAATAATGGCTACTAAAATATTTTTTTATTTTTTTATTACAACTGATAATACTAGACAGAAATACCCCCTTAAATACAAAATGTAGATGCATGACAGCCTTAGAGGCATGACAGCGCAGGGTGGGCCTTGGCCTTCTCAAGAAGCATTTTCGAGGCCAGCCTATTTCCTGCTTGGGTTCTCCAATCTCTAGTTCTCAAAACTAGAAGATATTTTTTAGGCCGTTAATCCATCTAAGATTTGACCTACCCTTTCTTCTTGTGCCAATTGGTTGAACATTGAAGACTTTTTTATTGGTGCGGTCTTCGCTCATTCTGATAACGTGACCTGCCCATTTCATTCGCTGTATTTTGATGAAGTTAGCAATGTCAAATTATTTATATGATTGATAGAGCTCTAAATTTGATCTTCTTCGTCATGTTCCATTTCCTTGAATTCCTCTAAAATGAATCTTAAAATCTGCCTTTCGTAGATACTTATCATGTTCACATCTGTTCAAGACATTGATCAAAATTAACATGTATAAGTTAATACTGATCTTAAAAGACTTGTATGCAATAGAACCTTTTTTGGGTAGGGGGTTTCTTTTATTTAAATTTGTGTGATTTAATATATATTTGCATTCCATTAAGACATCTAATAGCCATAGTAATTCTCTTTTGGATTTCATTAGTAGAATCATTTATATTGTTAATTTTCGAACCTAAATATAAATGAAGCTGTCAACAACTTCAAAATTTCAACTCTTAAATTCTAAAATGAGAATCGTTAAAACATGATTTAGTGCAAGGCATCTATTTGGTATTATTCTCATTGATTTTTAGTCCCATCTTAAGGGCTTCTTTCTCTGAAGACAAGAAGGTTTAGTGTTGTGGTGTTTGAGCAGTGATATCAATACCACCAGCAAAAGCCAACCACTGTGTCGATTTATAAAAGATATTTCCTCTGGTATTGATATTGGAATCTCTTACCACTTTTTCTAATGCTTGAAAATGTTCAGATTGCTCAATACATTTTTTCATTACTTAATGCTTTTCGCACAATCCAGATTTCCCTGTTTTTGAACACAAGTTTGAAAAGACTAAAATAAGTGTTTACTTGTGTAAAAGTCAAATAACCTTTAAGGTTTAAATTTAAATCAAAACTTAGTATCTGAAAAATAAACCAAGCCAATATTTTCTATGTACCCCTCCCTACCCACCCCCTCCAAAAAAATTCATACTTTTTTTGAAGTGACACAACATAAAGTGGTATTAAGCGAAGTAATAAAATATTTTATCGTTGGTTTCATGGCCCTCCATCTCTTTTATGTACATCAAAGAGAGTACCGAATTGCTTACCTAGGCTATATTGAATAACGTCTTGGTAATGTAGGATATCCGGAACCTAAAATGGATAACTACGATGGATTATGTTTACTTAAATATCGCTCTTCTTTTCCTCGTTAAAGGAAATTGCTATAAAAAGATATTTTTAAGATGCGTGATTTTTTATACCATGTGTTGATAAAGAGACAGGGTCAGGGAAGTTTTAAACGTGCGACTAATGAGATAAATTATAGGAAATTAGAGAACATTATAGGTTTTTGTAATGAAAAAAAGAGCAGGTCCTATAAAATATATTTCAGACCAATGGATAATTTTCTTTAAAAAAAAGCTGAAATGTGTAAAAATATTTGAAAAAAAATTCAAAAAAAATTTTTAAAGTCAATTCCTACGTAGGAAAAAAATGTCATTTTTTTATTAAAGTATTACACAACTAATATAATATAAACATGTATATACATTTGATAGAATCACAACATTAACTGGTGAAACACCTTTTAAATTAACATGAAAAATTTTAAACGTCATTAAATTTGTAATTAAATTTTTGAATAAACATTGAACAGAATGGGTAAGAATTTATCTTAAAACCAGTGTAAAAAGGAAATGATGACGTCTAATTAGCATATGATTAGTCAGGCTAAGTTTAAATCTTCTTCACAAATTTAACAAAAGCTATTTTTGACAATGGTCCTGCCATCTACAGGAATAATATTGACTGAGAAGTATATCTCTTAAACTCTAATTAATAAATTAAGCTTAATTAATGAATTATTATTTGAAAAAACTGTATTAACATCAAGTGTCATAAACTACAAGTTTAAAAAATGCATTTGAATCTGAGTGAATGATTAAAAAGTATTTTATTCACGATTGAAAATTAGAACAAGATATATTATTATAAATAGGGAAAGTGTGAACAAATTGTAGAAATTGGTAGAGAATCAGAAATTAAAAATAAGATAAAATTAAGAAAATTAATAACATTAAAAATAATAATATAAGTATGTATAACATTTATAATAAATCAAAATATTAATCAAAAGTTCACTCTACTACGAAATTAAACCAAACATTAGAAAATAGCACTTCGTCTATTTAGAAATCAGAATTTTAAAAAAAGAATTTTAAATATATTATATACATACTAGTGGTCCCAACAGACGTTGTCCTGTACACACGTCTTAAATTCGAAAATTACAAACTTTTTTGATTAAGTTGTAACAATCTGGACCGTTTTGATAAAAATTTGTTATAAAGAAAGTTATTACAATACCTGACATCATCACAGGTATAATTACCACAATCCGAATTATCGATTGCATGTGAGAGTGTATTTACTATGAACTAAGTTGAATATAGAAGCTATTCTGAATAGAATTAAACTTGTTTTGATTAAAGGGTAAAAAAGATAAAAATCGAGCTATTTTCATAACAGGTATAATTTTTTTAATGCACAAAAAATAAATTTATCGTAATGCCATTGAATGTACAATGCATTTGGTTAATCCTTGAGGAGTATAAACAAACAAATGCAATGATTTGCCAAACCCCGGATATGCTACATATAATTGGCCGTGCGAAAAAAAAGCAAGGAGTTTCTGAATCTAAGCCACAAATAATCATTGTTTGACATTGTGATTTATTAATGGTCATAGCAAATGCCAAGCGAATTGGAAACCGCAAACATTTGAACGGGTAAATGAGTCTGAAAGAATCACTGGGATCTGTGGTAGAAGTACAACTTCACCTTTGAAATTTGCCGCTGAAAAAAGTGGCCTAAAGAATATTGCCCATGAAAAATTATAGGCAATATTCATGAACAATCATGAACAATATCGCACCCTGACATAATGTTGGCGCATTTTTAACTAATTGCGATATCGGACCGAATTGTGAATCTAAATCATTCTCGAATCCACTTGAATCTAGACAAAAAATTCTGCCTTTTTGCAAAAGCACTTATGGATAAAATTTAATTTACTCTTATTAATTTTAATCTTAAATTTCTCTCTTAAAATTTTATTTCGTTTTTTTCCTTAATATTTTTCAAATTTATCTACAATTTTATTCTAAGTCTTAATTTTTTTTTTACAACTCAAAGTTCATTCGGTCACTTCCAACCTCCAATCAGAAAGCACACTTCCATAGCTCCATAGCAGATGTCTCCTTCACTCCCATTGTATCTCCAATTAGGAAATCACGCTTTCCTCTCCCAACCAAAGATGTAACACCATGAACATCGCAGAACCAGATAGAGGGTTGAAGGCTGCTGAGGCTGCTGTACCTCACTCTCAAAATATTTGTGCGTGAAGGAGTGTGAATACGTGGTTGAAGTTAACTTCTTTGGCTTATATGTGTTGAGCTGTATAATAAAGTTTTATTTTAAAGTGATCTTATATATAATTAAAAAAATTATTATCATTATTATTTCAAACCGTATTTAAAAGAATAATTAGGATGAAAAAGGTTTAAGTATAAACCAAATTTTCATTTTCAATGCATAATACTAAAACAAAACTATTGTATACATTTATTGAAAACTATCATTATTATTAGTATCTTTCCATTATGCTTATGGGTGTTTCAATCCATACTTTTGTTATCAAAGGCTTGTGGTAGCTAAAAAAAGAAATGCACTCAATATCATTTAAGAATCTCGAACACACTGCATCAATTATAGTATTTGATTTTGTCATTGATTGTTGTGAATATAAATGATTTTTGTGAATGAGTGTCTGCATGGCGCAGCGTTTTTGTAACTGTGAAGAGGTTGTGTGGTGTCATTATGTTCTGTATATAAAACGGGTGAAGCAATCACGAGTGTTTGCACTGAATAAACTTATTACTTTATTGGACTGGCTCAAGAATGAATTACTTCCACCAACGCCCAGCATCAGGTAGATGCAGCTCACAGAATTTTAAAATTGTAATTGTTCTTTATATTGATATTATTCTGTTATTTTGTAGAGATAAGGTGAAATGGTCTTTTTGCGTCATAATTTTCTCCCTATTTGAGGTAAAACTGGAAACTCGAGCCATATTGTCTTATATAATTCTTCATCATTTGTTTCTACATGAACAAAGTTTCCAACTGCACCATTTGCCGATCCATCTGTCACATCAATATGTGTGGCAATCATGTAATAAATATTATTCACATAAACTTTTTGTTAAGGCAATTCGTTTGTATCAATTAATGACATCTTATGTAATTTTTGACGTACGAAAATGTTTCCTGTTCTTTTGAAGTACAACCAATTTATACATCTTTCGCAGTTGAAGTTATTCTATCTGTGCATATGCATTCAATATTTTATTAATATAATCATTGACGGAGTTGTTAGTGTTGAATAATGGCATATCTTGAGGTCACCTTAATTCAGCTTCTTTTACAATACAAAAACGAGACTCAATCAGAGCTATTTCTATTTCATCAAGTTGCTCGCCGTTTCCAGTTTTTGTATGTATAGAAGAAAATTGTTGATTCGCTTCACGCATGACTTCATTTAGTTCATAAAATTTTAGATTTCACCATAAAATCGGTCCAACGATGTTCTGTTTTGGTTTCTTATAGATGGGCGTAGAACGAACTGGTGGTATAAATCTCCTATTAAATTAATATCTAATCCACCAAAAATTGACTGAAAATTTTCAGTTATTTGTTTTAATTTGGATTCAACCTTCAATAATAATTGAGCACTGATCATACTTATCTTATCAATGATTATTACATTTATGTATTTGAAAAGACTTCTGTATTGTTGAGCGGTTTCAGAATGTAACGAAAGAGTAATCTTGATAAAGAAATTTTTAAAGCTGTATGAACAGCCGTTCCTGAAATAGCTACTGCTGCTGTACCAGTTGGAGAATAAGTTATATATGCATGACAGTATCCATCATTGTTTGTATAGCGACTATAAATTTCATTCAAAAGTTTAATGGCGAATGTTTTAGCGCATCTGGCAGGGCCGGTAAAAAAATATTTGAATTGGAGTTGGAAAATATTTGAATTGGAGTTGGATATGTGATGATAAAAGATGCGAAATAACAAGAAGTAAAGTCCTTTTTTTGTGTGCGTTTTTCGTTAGAGATTCTCACTAATTGATTGAAATCTTCTTTGGACATTAAATTTTCTCTTTTTTTTGTAATAGTAATAAATTTAAAATAGTAAGTAGTTAGTAATGTTGTTAAGTAAATGTTATTAATGAAACAAAAATAAATTTTTCAATCGCATTTTTTTCCCTGGCCAAAATCGGTGATTTTCATTTGTCTCCAGTTTTTCTAGTGTAACCCTTAAGAAAATGTGAAGTTGACGTGATGAAGCACATGTTGATCGCCAATGTGGCGCGAAACTGGTTTTCGTTGGCAAACCTTTGGCTTTTTATTAAAGTTTTTATTTCTTGAAGGCTAATTTTTAAGTAAATGGCTTACAATTTAACACATCGATTGAAAATAATGATAATTTTTAAATAAAAAAACCTAAGAATAACTTTTTAGTAACAAATTCTCGCAAAAAGGCTAATAGACAAAAAACGCCCCCAAAAAATGTTAAAAACTTTAACCTTTTAAGCAATTTTTTCAATATTTTTGCAGATTATGGATAATGTTTTTCTACACACTGAAAAAAGGTTTCGCGAGATTACTGTTATAAATAACGAAGTTATTTTATATTTATTTAAAATTTTGAATATTATTTGAAACACGTAAAAAGAACCCAGTTTTTGGCATTCTTTTTTAAATGACTGATTCTAAAAAAGAAAAGCATGAACTTCTTTAGGGTAGAATATCAATTCATTAACGAGAAAGGAAATTGAACGGGAACGGTGTAGAAATCTATTTCATAAAAACGTATCGAGAGATCTTGACTCATTTTAGAAAAAATCGTAAAAAATAAAAAATATCATTATTTTGTGGAAAGAAATTATACCATATCGTTTCGAAAAAAATGATCTTTCCGATTTTGCAATTGTTTTTGTATGAGTGTCATAAAAAGAATTAGATGGCTTTGGTCCAAGTTATAATAAAACAGATTAGTTTCAATAATTCACTTTCGCACAAAAACTGGGCATTCTTAATTTTATTTTTATTTACTTTTCCACTGCTGCCATTTACATAAAACTATAAATCTTTTTATTTACAAAATCGCTTCAATACAATTTGAGTTCTTTTTCATTTAGTACTATAAATTTCTTAGAATTTTGAATTTATTTTAATTTAAATATATATATTAAATTACATCTCTCATGGTTATGATATGAATATTTGTGCTAAACTCGCGACAGCGTGGTAAAATTCGGAACTTCATACATCTTTAAATTACTTTAATCGCGTAACCGTAACTGCTAATACGTAACGAAAATTTTCTCCAACGTGCCATAAGAAGTTAACTTCAACAATCATCAACAAATCATCATCGCGTGCCCTCTTCTGCTCTTCGCTGTAAACATGTTGTCAGCCGGCTGCCGCTTTTTGTGTGTTTGTGTATTCTCTTTGCCTGTGTCGTACCGTCCAGTTTTTATTGTTTGTAAGATGTATATGTGTTTCAAGAAGTAAAATAAATTGGAACTAATAAATTACAGGATTGCATCTTAATAATACAGTATCAATCAGTAACCACCGGCAACGCCCTACCTTTGGTTCACCACATTTAATAACAACCACTTTCCATGACAAATTATGTCACACCATAAGTTTTTCGTTACATATATAATATATATATAGTGCTTACCATTAAAATTGAAACACAATGGAGGGATGACACTAACGTTGAACTCGTAAGAATGGCAGAAAATGCTGGATTATGTAAATTAGTAGAATTGAAGCGCAATAGTAGCCCAGTACGTTTGTGGTTCTATTTTTTCAGAACATTATGCTAAGACCTTATGCTTTAACTTCCTTTTAAGTGACATAATTAATAATTGCCCTTTTCAAACACCAAAAGAGGAGTTTTTATTTATTTCGTCCACGTTTTGCAACTGCAAAGCTTGTTAATAAAAATGATACCAGTTATAATTGTTAAATAATTTGATAGGCTTTTTATTAATAAATTTTCATCTCTATTGTCTTCAGAAAAAATAAATAACGTACTATGTTTTTCCATATTTTCCGCCAAACCCACTTCATTGGTTTAATGTCTATAAGAAATACTTTGTATTCTTGGTAGATGCAGTGTACGCAATTGAATAACATAAATTATAGGGCTGTAGTCAACCGAAGCTAAAACATAATCCTATTATCTTCTTTTATATGCATTGATGTTGAATCACACCATTTATATAATTTATGAATCGAATGAAAATATAAACAATTTATAGACTGTTTTGTTAGGAATGTCGTAATGAATGGAATCCCTCCATGAAAAGGTTACATATTTTGAGTAATAAACAAAATCGTTACTCTATAATGTCTTGTACCTCAATTGTTGATACTTTGCTGAAAACTCTTTGAACAAACCAATTACACCATTACGTAGAATTGATTGAATGCTAAATTATTACTGTGAAATTTTGTTAAGATTATAAGGAACAGACTTTGTAATTGTGACCTACGATTAACTGACCCAAATGACATCTGAACTCGTACTCCCCTTTCCAATCTTCCCATCTCTGGCAGGGCAAAGATTTTAAGCCTCAACGTATTTAAGGGGACTTAGTACCTTTTGAGCAAACTTCTTTATTTACGTATTTAAAAATTATATTTTAGCATTTTATACAATGTTTCTATTCAAGAAAATGTTACCAGATGAAAATTTTCATATATTATTCACACAATTTTAAAAATTAAAATTTTTTGAAGAAAATTGGGAAAGATTTAAAATCCTACTCCTTTTGTAAAAATTAATTTTTGACCTGAAATGTTTTAATAATATTCTTATGGATGTTCTAAATAACTTTATGGATCGATTTTAGAATAACTTCATTCGTTTTTGAGGAAAAAATAAAATGTTGATACACAGGCTAAAAATCAACAAAAAAGCCAACATGTCTTACATTTTATTTTTTTTTTTAAAAAAGTATTCAGTTTATAGCAAAACGGATCCCTAATTTTACTACATGCTTTATTTTTATCACGCAGGAAAAAAAATGGAAGTGATTGGCAAATAATTATCAAAGGAGTAGCATTTTGAATGCACTAATGTTTCGAAAAACACAAACTGAGAAAAACCAGTTTAAAGTTTATAATTCTGAAAAAATAATTATTATAAGCTTAATTAAACTTAAAATACCACTTTAAGATATTAGTTATAGGTTTTTCTTTAAAATAGTTGCATTTTCATATTTTTTCAACCCACACATTTTTATAAATGATCAACTTTTAGAGAGTACTAATTGCACAAGAAAATTCAAGAAAAACGTTAAAAATTTTGTTTCTGTCACGACAGAAATTTTAGCTGTTTTTCTTCTTATAATATTAAAGTATTACATTTGTATGAAAAATATATCAGGAATAAGAACTGAAATTTAAAATTATTAATATAAAATGCCTTAATTTAAAAATTTTACGTGCACACATTTCACAAGGAAGAAAAATTACATTATTGTATTGCCTCGGAAATATTCTGCTTTTAATACTACACATTCTTCTTTATAGTTATTACTTCTTATTTATAAAATAGATTTTTTATCATAACGCATTTTTTAGCTTTTTTTTTTTTAAAAAGGGGGTGTGGCTGAATTGCGTAATTTGTTTTCAAATGAAGTTTTATTCAACTACTAACTTCCCGACATGCACAAGTGATATATCAATCAAAAGATAATAATGCAAAGAGTAAGATTAAATGAAAAAAAAAACGATAGGTTTGTGATTTTTAGGGTACCAAGTCTTCTTAATTGCATCAATCTCACTTCACAACTGGCCTTTAGTTAAATCAAGAGTCTAACGGTTCCTTTAAAACATTGGTAGTTCATGGATGCTATATAATGGGAACATCATAAAAATTACTAACTTATGGAACTTTTTTCGAACGTTTTTTTTCCGACTATTATCCCAGTTTTAATACAGTCAAACATCCATATTACGAACCTTTATGTTGCGAATTTTTCTGAATATAAAACTTTTTCCTGGAACCAAGAACACTTCACTATTTTCATTGTAAAATAACCTCCCCATAGCAAAGTGCATTTTCTATATAACGAACTTTTTCCCTGGGGATTCAATTTTTTCCTTCCTATTTATTTTAGGCATTTCATGTTATTCCCTCTTTTAGCTCATTTTATGACGGTAATAAATCTTCAACTGGTTTTATATTAGGTACCTAACTCACCTAAATCAATAATATTTGTACGTTTCATCCCAGAAGTGCCAAATTAATCCCCCATTGTCCAGTTAACTGGAAACATCTTCGATATCCCCTTTTACCCTCAGTAGAGTTACCTCGTGTCACCAAACTAGTCTCCGTTCTGTTGCAGTGTTGAGATGCCGTCTCTGGTAATTTCCTTCCTTGTAGCTCGAAAATGTCAAAACGTAGGTGGTTGAAAAACCATTTTTCCAAACAAAATTAACATATTTTATGGATAATTAAATTTAAGGGCGTATGTTGTAATAATGTATATTTAGAATTTCTTGTTATAAAATAAGGCATTTTTGAAAATTACTTGTATGCTTTAAATTAGAAAATGGCTTTAAAATTCATTAATTTTAAAGTTAAATTATTTTCTTATTGTTGACAATACAGTGTATTCCTCGACATTCTTTTTTCTTGCTTTTCTTGCAATTTTCCTTTTTTATTATTTCATGGGTATGATATATATAAATATATATATGAATTAACAAAAATATGTGAACAATTACGTTTTTTAATACATAATATTTATGAAATTAAAATTTGTTTTATGTGGTTTATAAAGAATATTGAAAGATGAATCTCTATATAACGAATTTTCCATATAACGAACTTTTTTTTTAAAAAAATTAGCGTCTTCGTTAAATAGAGGTCTGACTGTGTGTGTGCATATGTGTATAAAGGAGAAAAGCGACTCACTCACTCAGCACGATATCTTCGGAACCATTACACCCACAGATTTGAAATTTTGTAGCCGTGTTCCTTTTATGAAGTAGAGATCTGCTAAGAATAGGTTTTACTAAAACCGACCCCAAAGGTTGCGAGGGGTTAAGGGACGTTAAAGATCAATATTCCCGTTTCTGATCTATTAGACCTACAAGCTTGAAATTCGGAAATCATTTCCTTTCACACATGGAGTAGACATCAGCTACAAAAGACGTTTTGCAAAAATAGACCCTCAAGGGGAGTTGCGAAGGGTTAAAGGCGCATTATACGTAAATATTCCATTTTTGAACAATTTTAGACCTATGGAGTTCAAATTTAGCAGAAATTTACCCTTCAGGATGTAGAGGTCCACTAAGAAAGGATTTTGAAAAAATCGATACCTGAGGAGGTAGGGATCACGAAGGATTATGTGTCGTTATAGATAAATGTTCAGGTTTTCTTAACTATTAGACCCGCAAATTTGATACTTTATTGGTATGTTCCTTTCATGAAGTACATAACCACTACAAAAGAGGCTCTTAAGAAAATTCATCCCCAAGGGGGTTAGAAGGGGTGAAACTGGCATTATAGATAAATATTCCCGTTTTCGAGTTATTAGACCTACAAATTTGAAATTTAGCTGGAATATTTCTTCTTTGAGTAGAGGTCTGCTAAGAAGGTGTTTTGCAAAATTTCACCCCGAATGGATTTTATGAGCTGTTTCAAAATAAATAAAAACCCTTTAATGAACTACTAAACCAAAAACCTTGAAATTTAGAAAACATTTAGTTTTGCTGAGTAGAGATTAGCATGGAAAGGGGCTTTCAAATGTCGATCCACAAAGGGATTACAGGGGCATTATAAATTGAAAAAAAAAGCTCATTTTTTTAGCTATTAGACCTCCAGATTTAAGTATGGAAAATTCGATTTTTTGCCAAGGAGAGATATGCTAAATACCTTTTTTTTTTTTTTCAATTTCTACTATTAGCTCACACTCTCTATTTATTTATTTATCTTCGTAAAATTTTCAATCATTATTAAACCAGATTTTAAAGCGCTCAATTGAGCTGAAATTTTATATACATAATTATATTGGTCAACAATATAGTAAGCTAATTATAATTAATAAAAATTAATTGATTAAAACTAATTATTCAAAGAATTACAAATACAGCCAAGTTGACAACATTTTTGGTGACTTCGCAACCCTTTTGGAGACTTAGCGACCCTTTTGGCGACTTGTGTCAAAACAATGAAAGGTTTTTTCTCACATTTTAAAGCTCTCGTTTGAGCTACAATTTTCTATACACTCTTGTTTTGGGTGAAAATACGATACTTTAATCATAATTAATTAAATTAATTGACTGAAACTAATTATTTAAAGGACTACAGATACAGCCACGTTGTTTTCATTTTTAGCGACTTGGGTAAAACTTCAAAAGTTTTTTTTTCGCATTTTAAAACATTCAGTTGAACTGGAATTTTATGTACACGGTTGTTTTAGATTACAATACGATATTTTAATCATAATTAATAAAAATCAATTACCACTTAATGTTGCGATTCTGTCATGTGTATATACATATTTATATTAATTGTAACCGTTTAATAAAAAGTAGCTAAAATAAAATTTTTCTTTGTTAATCCAAATAGGAATTGTGACTTAATTTTTTTTTATATTACTTGTATTTTTATTTAATTTGCATTTCACTTAAAATAAACTCATTAAAAACTTCTTTATTCTTGCAGTTGTATTGTTTTATTTTTCAATTCCTGAAGAACGGGTACACAGCTAGTTAATTATTATATATAGAAATAGCTTTGCATGTTTAGAGAAAATAATAACTTTTTCCAACATAATGTATTTGAAAACCATATGCAATAAACTTACAAGGAATAACTAATAAGTTATAGAATTCCTATGAATCCTACTGAAAGTCCCATTATCCATCTAAAAAATAAGTCACGTCCTATATATTTTATTGGACCGAACGTCTTAAAATGACCTTTCTCCACTGCATTCATTCATTATGTCAAGCATCGATTTCATGTTAAGATGATAGTCTTAAGAACTGCTTCTGGGAGGGCCAATTTGCATGATAATCATTTCCGTTGTCAGGGGTGTAGGGACTTCGAAACTTCTGTACCTGGAATCACTAATTAAGACAGGTTCGATTTCAAAGAACGTCACTTCAACAGCACACCCTGTTTAATCAACGTAATCAATGCCATTGAAAGCAGTTTATTAGTCACCACCGATCGCTTCTGAAATGTTCAGCTGTTCGAATTTTACTTCCACAATAATTACAGGAACATAGTTTTACACACCCCGACTCAGACAGGCATGGAATAGAACTTTAATTGAACTGGGTTCGAGTTGTTAAAATTACCGCATATATTTCAAATATATATTGCATTGTTTAAAACAATTTTTCTACGTTGTATGCTTTGATATTTGTTGACCAGAGACATAAAATACAAACATAAGACTATACACATTTATTACAGATGATGATCCCAGAATATAACAAGAAGGACTGCTTTCTATTCGAGACGGAAATCCATCACAGGCGAAATAACGCCTTTCCCCCGATGAAAATACAACCATGCCTTATTCGAGATTCGAACCCGAACCCACTCGGTTACAAGCCGATGTTCACATCGGAATCACAAATGAACAAATGTTTTCAAAGAATATTATTTTAACATATATTTTCAAAGTTTTAATAATTAAATTTCAATAATGTCTTCAAAAATAATTAATGGTACTATCAGATCAACCCTTTAACAGACTGGCAACCTTTGGCGAATTTTAACACTTTTTTTCTTTAGACATGAAATGCTTAGAAAATATCATTTGAATAATATCAAATAGATCTCCATGATTAGGAAATCTTTTGCAGATTAATCTCAAGCACATGCAATTAATCACCTTGGCTACAAATCAGTGGTAAAAACTCCACGCGTATTTCTACTTCAAATTCATAAAATTAAAATTATATTAAGAGGTGTTACTGTTATACATAGTCTGATTGATAAAATTTTTGATTTGTTGAGAATTTTTTTAAAAACATAATTGAGAATTTTTATGATTGCATAAATCAATGTTCAAAATTATTGAAAATATTTAAAAGTAATTTTAAGAATTAAAAAGGATAATTTTTTTTCTTACCAATTTCGTATCGCCACGCTTCTCCCCAATTTTGGAATGATTGTCCATCCCCACAAATCCTTGTGTTGCTTTATATAGGGATGTTGCTAACTCACTCGTTTTCGGCTTATTTAGTTATCGCACCACACAGAAATTTGGTGGTCTGTCGAATGTTATTATTATGCGTTGATTCTCTACCTATTCTATGTGGCCGTGGTAGCTGAGTGGTATAAGTATCGAACCATGGCTTTCCTTGTCACGAGTTCGAGCCCAGTACGACTAAAGACCCGCCGTGTAAGGCAGCGATGCACGTTAAATCTGTCGAGAGTTGAAATGCCCTCCCGTTGGTGTGGTGTGGTAGTTAGGAGAGGTGGGTGCCAGCTGAGGTGTCGTCCACGTTTCTCGACCATGGTTCAAAATTACGTGGTACGTCGCCAAATGCCCTCGTGCAGCTAAACAGTGCGACGTTTATAACGTTAATAATCAATCTACCTATTCTGTTTGTTTTTATCCTATTGATGTGAGGAAACTTAACCTTCCGTTAGTAATTCTGTTCATAGGCATGCGGCATCTTATGTTGGATGATTATTTAATCATTTCATTGGTGAGATTTGACGTTAAAGTGTAATGTTATAACTAAAATATTGATATATATTGCAGTGTGTATCTTACAGAAGCTCTTAATTTTTGAATTATATATATTTATAGCATTACCTACCTATATCGAAATAATTAATTGTTACTACTGTTATAGATAATAGATAGAAGTATTTATCTATTTGTAGCACCCACAAAGCATGTATTCAATGACCCTTAGGGATTAAATGATACAAAGCAAAGGTGTTAAGAGAAAATGAGGAAAAAACATGAATGTAACGAAAAACGTAAAAACAAGTAGATTCACGTATCGATTCATGTATTGAAAAATGAAAAAAGAAAAAAAAAACTTAAGAAATTTAAACCTTTTTTGGTAACCATCTGAATGAGAAAAAAAATATTACGTCTATAAAAAAGTAATCGACGTAGAAAACATATTTTAATAAACTATTATTTTGGCACACACACACAAAGTTGAATCTGTTAGACACATGCCCATATTACACACGTCGTCGTATAATATTTAAGATTAAATCAGAAATTTCAGCTTTTGGTGGTGTTTGTATTAGTTCTTTGATTTGAGTTGGGCGTTGATCATCAGATATTTCTTCAGCCCTGATTCATAATGAACGACCCATATCAATGTTACACTAAAGCCGTCTTCTAGTGGCATCCTTTGGGTAGCAATTTTAATTTCCAGCCGAAGAAAAAAAACTCTCTTAAAAATTTGCAAAATATTTGTTTCGGGTTATTTTTAGTATAAAACTGAAAACTATATACGCTACGTTACAAAAAAAAAAATGAAAATTGACGAAAAATTGGAAAGATATAGTGTGACTAATCTATACGGCACTTTATCACTAATACTCTTGGGCGTCTTTAGGGATTGTAAATTCTTGTATATTTCCAACCAGCTCTAAAAGGAGAAAACAGGATATGCAAAGGAATCAAAGTACATAAGGAGAGTGTTGTAGGTTAGCGGAGAAGGCTATTGAGCCAAGAGATACATAGACGAAGCGCTAAGAAGATTCAAGTTGATTGTGTGTTAAGTTTCTAGCTAATTATGAGATACCGGTCTGCATTCGGAAGGTTGAGCCAACTGGAAAAGAGTGAGGTAGTAAAAGTCAGGGAAAATTTAAACTTCATTTATCGGATAAGAGTAAATAAATAATAGAGTTAGTATAAAGTTAATGATTGCTAGTAATTCAAATTGCGTATATCTCTCGGTCCTCTTATTCCGGTAAACCCGTTAGTTATCGAGTTTAATAGTTGATTAGTATCATATTTCGTCATTTAATTTAATAGTAAAGTTCAATCCCATTGACGTAGACATATTGATTCATCTTTGTATTTAGAAGGTTGATAATTGATTCAAATGAATAAATATTATTTGTTATTGTAAAAAATATCGTCTGGTAATTCCTTGCATCAATTCAGCCTTAGTGTCCAGGATGAAACCCAGGGGAATTCCCACAATAGGTATTAAAAATTACGTTTTTGGGCACGCTGTATCTAATAGATTCAAGGGCCCCTGCCACCCGAAATATGAAGCGGGACACCACTTCCTTCGCACTGAACCCTAGTGAGAGTGAAGAAAGACAGATAGAAGAAAGATGGGCGCTCTTCCGCTTTCCGTGTGGGGGCGAAACCAAAAATACTTTTACTATGCATCTCAGGGATTCGCGCGCCTAACGGAGGGTGAAGTTGCAAAATGACAACAATGACAATTTTTGTGATGTTCCAATTATTGTTGGAAGGGGGAAATTAAAATGACTTTGGATTCCTATTTATAAGTTTTAGAGAATTAATAACTAATCAATAACTAGAGAATTAATAATATTATAAGAGATTTTAAACTTTATTTTTGCTTCTTGAGTGTTAAGCAGTAGATTAAACTGATTGTAATCACAGTTTTTCTGAATTTGATATTCCATAAAGGAAGAGGTATTGTATTGTGCTGTTAAAGCCTTAACGTGGAGAAATGTTACAACAATTTGGCGGAAAATACCGTAGTGTACCGGTACCAAATAAGTACCTATAACTTATTTTGTGTACAGATAATGCGAAACTTGCGTATTATATCGTCAACCAATTCCCCGATTGATCAGACGTTATATAATGTCGCGATATTTCGAAAATTGTTCCCATGTATGTGCAAACACATTTATCTTGATTGGACATACGATGACAGATTTTTAGTTCCTTCTTTTGAAATGGAGAAATTAGTCGATAGTATAATGCGTAGCAGCCGATAATGTTATTTAATTTGGAACAAAGTTAATATCGGTAAGGAATGAATTTTTCCATAAAAGAATTAAAAAATAAATAGTAAAGTTAGAGTATTACACGCACATTAAATGGGTTACTAAAGATTTACTGGCCGAAATTTCTAAATCACTCCAAAAATGAGTAGTTTATGAATAACACATGAACTCCTTTATTTCACCTGAGATTTAATTTTAGTAAGATGTAACACTGAGCAATCATTAAAATAAAATATTATGTAGAATTTTTTTTATTTTCTAGATTAAGAAATTTGCAACTTGATGTTCATTTAACTTGAGTTAGTTTTAAGTAAACACACATATGATAGCGCTTAAAAAGATCCGAACGAATATATAACACTAAAAAAAGATAACATAATGAACATACAATCATACATTCGTCAGTGAATAAAATTAACCAGTGATTCAAGAGAAATATGCATCTCTCAATCAAACTTAACTATGAAAAGTTTAGGAATGATTTGTGACTGGAATTGAAAATTACGCTTCGAAAAGCATTTTAAATTCTTGAGATTCCTAATTCAGTCACATACTAGAAAAAGAAAGCTTTTGATTGATTGGCATACTATTTTGGTGTACGTAATCGTTTTATGGCACGCGCGTTTTAAATTATTCAATGCTTCCTTTACATTTTACCATTCTTTGGTATTTTTAGATCTGAATATAAAAAATAGACAGAAACTGCAGTATGAGTTTCATTCTTTTTAATTTTCGTATATATGTATAATCCATAAATATATATAAACAGTTATAAACCTAAGTATAACCATTCAAGATAGTAAACAATATTAGCCACAGTAATGCAATAGCATACTCTTGGTCTTAGGAATCAAGATTGCATGTTTAAACTGTTTTGCGACTATATATATAAATGATTAAAATAATAAAAAGGACTTCTTATATATAGAAAATCGTTTTATTATAATCATTTATATATATATATATATATATATATATATATATATATATATATATATATATATATATACTACCATTAAAGTGTATAATTCAGTTACTTCATAGAAAAACTGGGTGTTTCATGAAATAACCAGACACGCCAGTTAAAGTACATAATAAACAAAATATTTCATAATTTACCTAGCTATTTTATGAAATAATTAATGATAGACCGTTAAGAGAAAAATAAACAATTTCAAAGTCCTTTTATAAATTAATTAAGCATAAATACCTAAAACGTCTTGAAAAATACATTTTAACCCTATTGCGGAGGATTAATAGAGAAATAATAAGGAAAATCATATGGTATTATTAATTATTTCTCATATTGCTAACATTAGTTAAACAGAGAAGAAAGAAAATAATGTTTTGCATCTCTGTTATCGGCTCAATTAACTTTCCTACTCCTTGAACTCACATGATATCATAATTCTAGAGAGGCCAATTTTCTGTGCTGTTTTAGCACATTTTACTTCTGCTATTGAAGTTAATAATTTTTCCCGAGTAAGTACAGCAATGTTTTCCATTGTCCTAAGAATATTTAATAAAGAGATTCAAAGATCTACTGATCTTTCTTAGTTACAGGTGGGTCTCTCATTCCTGCATAAATCATTGCTTGAAAAGAGTTTGCAAAAATATTTGTTAATAATCCAAAATGTAAAACGGTAACATAAATAGTCCGCCTAAACTTTTTTTCTTTTAAACGCCATAAAAGGAAGATTACACACACACACATGGCATTGCAAAGCATCTATAAGCAGTTCAAAATCGACTAAAAACAGCTAGAATTGGTTCAAAGAGCTTTAAGAGTGCCGTATTTCATACTTTGACGATCAAGTAATCGTTATTCTATAGAATACCTATAGTCAAGGCATATAATTCAATTATTTTATAAACTTTAACTGACTTGTCTAGTTATTTCTTGAAATACCAAGTTATTCTATGAAATTGAATTTGACGCCTTAATGGTAACATATATAAAACATAAAGTGTGTGTGCTAATGAACACACGGAATGAAGTGATAATTTCAAATTTTGTAATGTTATTTCAGGAATTAGTTTGGTGAATAAATACAAGGGGATATTTGTATTGTCCTATAAAATTATTTATTTATATGTCCGTACTTATAAAATAATATTTTGTGCGAAATATAGAATCATATTTGAGAATTATTGTATTCTAAGAAGGGGACAATAGGTTTATGGTAGCTGAAATAGATTGTAAATACTTTAGAGATTCAAAATTTTATTTAAATATCTATAAGAAAAACTCTGCCAAGCGCGTTGTTCCGTACTTCCTCGAGCTTTTATTTGGATCATTTGACATAACTAAATAGAATTTTGATTTTAAAAAATCAGCTAAAGATTTTGATTTGTTTTTTGAAAGATCTGCTTTAACATTCTCACTTAAAATCACAGGTAATTTGTTCAGAAGACCTGATCCGGCTTTTTGAATTTTGGTTGTAATTTGACAAAATTCAATTCTATCAATTAATTTCTATCCATCAAAGGTAGGTAGTTGATTGGGAAGAATGGAATCTAGATCAAAACCTTTAAAATGGGATTTCATCAGAATATTTATTTCACATAATATCTAGCTTACACTAGCTTTTTGTCATTAAACGGAAGTTTTAAAAATATATATCCAGTGCTGCCTTGTAAGTCTTCTTAATTATATTTTTGTTTTCTTGTATTTAAATTATTTTTAATGTAAATTTTCTTAATACCTGAATGCTTAATTCTGTTATTTTAAAAGTTTAATTGTTTGAAATTATACTTTTCAGACTCAAAGTATATTTAAGTAATGTGATTAATAGAATTATTTGTTTATTGCTATTCAGATTCACTTTTAAAATAGATTTTTATTCTTAAATTCACTGCAATATTGCTAACAAAAATTATACTGTGTACTTAGTTCTATAAAAATATATCCTTTTTATACATTTTATGTTTAATTTTAGCGTAGGATTTCTCCCTCTCCCTAACCCTTTTTTAAAAATATTAAAGGTTTAATTTTCCTGTTTCAACTAGGATTAGAAAGAATTCCGTATTCATTTAAGTAGTCACTTCGAAATTCTTCTACGAGATTGTTCCTGATAGGAAATGTGTTTGAATGGGGATGGATGCATTTAAAGAAACGAAATATGTCTCTAAAGAAAGAAAAGGACCTCCACGGACCGTTAGAATACCTGAAAATATGGATTGGGTTCGTGTGTTAAATCAGACTGATATGTAACAAGGGTCCAACAATTCTCCTTACCAACTCTCCAATAAAGGGATCATGACCACTTGTGGTTACAGCAAGATGGTCTACAGTCCACACTTTAAAGGATTTCTCGGGTATTTTAAGAGCAGCCTTCCCAGAATGACTAATTTCCTTGAGAGAAAACGTAAACTGACCTGTGGGCTCACCTGATTTATCCCCTTCTGAATACTTTTTGTGGTCGTATGTCAAATTCCTGGTTTACAAAGATCGCTCCGAAACCCTCCAAAATTGATAATATCCTGTTCGATGGGCTTGAAAATGTGACTCAAATTTTTCGAAATTGACTTTATCAGTGCATTGATAATGGTGGGTGACGTTAACTGATATTGCGTTTATAACTGTATAAAATCAAAGTTTCGATGTTGTGTGATAGGAGGGAAATAACAATAAAGTCTCAAATGAAACATGTAATGTGTTTTTTATTGCGTTTTCACAGTAAATAGTTCCCTTTTCCTACCCTGTATAAAGAGCTTTTGGTATTAAGTAAAAGTACTAAATGTTCTAATGCTCAAAAAATTATTTCTGACAGTTGAAGTGAATGATTAATTGCTGTTTTGAAATGATTGACTATTTTGCATTTTTATTTAATAAAATAACATCAAAATGTGGAAAATTATAGCTCCTGCATATTAAACTCTAGTTTCACATGAAATTAATATTTGTAAGAATTATTACAATGCGTTATTAACTTTTAAATTACATTAATTCATTTTTTGATTCCTTAATTATTTTAAATTAATTCACTTTTTGATTTCTAAAATTCACTTAGGAAAAATATAAGTATATTTTTTTCATAAATATATACAAACTCGTTTCGAAAGCTATTAAATAGGATGCTGTTCTCTATGAAATTTTTTATGACGTTCAGGCGGTTATACTTAATTTAGGAAATGAATTTTAAAGAGTTCTAAATTGTGCATCTGGAAAATTCAAAAGTATAAGACATGCTCTTGAATAGTACATATGCAATTTAGAATTTTTTAAGTTTATTTATTCTTGAAGACTTCGCATTCCTATCAAAATACAACCTCTGACAATAAAGTTCGGTGAATGAAGTCAGAACGGCCTATATGGCAACACTGACGAAACAAAACGCTGCACATGTGAAGAGGCAGGTTTTAATTATAAGTCTCCTCCCCACATTTTTCAGATGAGGGTCGTCTGAGTTCCATGTACGACTTGTTTTACAAAGTACTAGGTTAATGCGCTGGTTCTTAGCTGAGAACAGTCAAATAAACAAACAAAATATCAATTTTGCAAGACACTGACAGAAACTTACGCGATGCTGGTACGTGTTTATGAAGATCAAGCATGGTCAAATAAATTTGTATGCGAGTGGTTCGCTTGTTTTCGAGAAGACCAGGAAGAGTGTTTATGACAACCATCGTATAGAAGGACCAGCGACTTCCATCGGCTACTAAAACATTGAGAAAGTGAGTAATCACGAAATTCATCGATTAACTGTGTGCATGATATTTGGATGATGATGGCTACAAGATTCATTGAAATTTTGACCCATTTCATGAAACGTTTATGCATGGTATGACTCCAGTATGCACAACAAGGTCCATGGTTTTTTGTTCGCGGCAATACTCGCCCTCACACAGTCAGTATCGTCAAACTGTTCTAGGCAAAAAAAAGACGGAGAGGAGGGGGTGCAAATTGTACTTCAGCCATTTTCGCCAGATCTCAATCCTCCAGACGTTTTCCCGTTCCTACGAATCAAAATCGCTTTGAAAGGAAAAATATTTGATGATATTTCTGGCATCCAACGAAAAGTGACGAGGCTTTTGAACTCCATCTCAAAAGAAGTCTTCATGCAAAGTTTCCAGGAAATGTACAGCAGATCTCACTGGTGTACGGGTATGGGAGGTGACTATTTCTAAGGTCAGTAAGTTTTGTTAATATTTAATCTACATAAATCATACAGGACTCTTCACCGAACTTTATTGTCAGATGTTGGAAATGTGATAATGATTTAATATTTCTGTTGCCAAATACAACAATGAAGAAAACTAATTAGAAAAGAGTTTACTAATAGAAGTTAGAGGAGGTAAAGTACTTATTGATTTCATTGCTTAAGAATAATAGAACAATTTAATTCTAAGGAGATGATTAAATGAACGATTTTATGTAAAGGGACTTAGTTACGACCCGTTTTTGTTTGTGTCTCTGCGTAAAACTTCGGAAGACAGTGACTTTCCCATTTATTATTTTTTTTTTTAGTTTTCGGCAGTTTTGATAAATGCTAGCGAAGTAGCATGACATATTAGTTGTCACAGAGTAAAATAATTCATTTTTACAATCCATTCATCATAAGATATTGATTAGACAAGTCTATCGTTACTCAAACTGCAATCAATATACATTTTTCAAGCTGCATGATATAAAAAGGTTTTTGAATCCTGACTCGTGTAGTCTTGTATATAAACATGTTACAAACTTTCAACGTTAAAAAGTATGTAATACATATATCTTAGAAAGAAATTAAATTTTTTCTTAGTAATTTGTGCCGAAAGAACTTTAAAATATAGCTCGTTTTGATTTTTTTTTCAATATTTGTCTCTAGTTGGATGGGAAAGAAGTGTACTAGCTCAAATATGCATTGTAGTCATTTGATAATGTTTAAAAATTATGCCGTTTCTCACCATTTGTGTGCATGTGTGTTTTCGAATACTTAAAAGATTTTTTTTTTTTACCTTGGGGATTCGAGTTTCAGTTTTAAGAGTGATGACACAGCATATATAAAATCTCTAAATAAAACATTTATTCGCAGCATGATGAAATTTAATTATTTAAATATTAATAATATTTAAATTAAATATTTATTGGAAAATTGCTACTGATAGTTATTACGTACAGTTACAAAATAACAAGTAAATTACAACAATTGGAAATATTAACTGATAAAATAAAAATAAATTTACACTTGAGGATATTTTTCAAAATAAATGTACTGTTTTTAAAAAAACACGCGCAAATTTATTCCTTAAACTGTTAAAGGTAAACTTTAACAATAAGATCCTTGTAGCTGATGTTTTGAAAATAGCGTAAGATGATCAAACATTTATGAGAAAAGTTTCCTTTTCAGAAAGTTATATTTGCTTTTTAATTAACGTCACCCACTAAAATTCCACGAGGACTATTGTTAAGGGCCCTTGTAAGTTTGAATCCCGCTCGAGGGACAATGACGAGACCAGAGTCAGCACGCATCTCGAAATTTCCACAAAACACCAATGCGAGGCAGTGCTTCTCAAACCTTTATTGTTTGCGACCCGATTTTCAACCAGTTTTCATGGCACCCCCTCCATACAATAGCAATGTATTGAATGCAATAATAATGCACTTTGACGCTGAAGCTGCAATACGACATTAATTATAAACTGTACAAATTATCAAGATAAATAGTCAAGTTTGAATATAATTTTGTATATAATAAGTCCATGTGTGATCACTGGTAATCATTAAACTTGTCCTTAACATAGTATTGATGAAATAATGATCAAATACATTGATGCATTTGTAAGCGTATTATATCATTGTAAATGTGTATTTTTATTATATCACAAGGTATTTTGTTTTTATTCCTTTCAGTAAATTAATAATATTTAAAAATGTTCTCTTAATTTTGACTTTTCGATATGCTCACGCCCCCCGGTTGGATTAATACGTCCCCTAAGGGGAGCGCGCTCCAAAGTTTGAGAAACGCAGATGTAAGGAGTAAGCGCAAAAGCAGAATCAAGGTTCATGAACGACCCTCTTCAAGACGGGTCTTCAATGGCCCCTGGAATTGAACTCGATCCTTGCCGACCATGAGTACGTTACTACAAGTGCTCTGTTAAGTGGTGGTCTCTAAAATAGTATGCGAAAAGATTGTAAAAAATTCCTACGAGATTTTCAATGAACAGGAATTCTTTTTAATTAAAAGAAAAATTGTCTAGAAAATAATCGTATTTGTAAGGTACGAACTTTTAGAACACTAGTAGTGATCACTAGTAAGAAAACACTTATGTAAAATTACTTAAATCAAAGAACACTTAAAGTTACACCAAGACTTCAACCTACACTTTAAGATTTTGTAAGACATGCTATATAAAGAGTGTTTTTTTTTCAGGTATAGAAGTTTAAGTTGGCATTATTTTCCAAGATGGCGACAGATTTAACAGCTGTCAAGTGATTTATTCTCAGTTTGGTTTGGCAATTCATCATGAATAGACTCACGCCTGAACAACGATTTTAGATTCGTCAAATGGGCCCAAAACGAGATTGCCGTTGTTCCCGATTTTGTTTAGCGATGAAGCGCACTTCTGGTTGAATGGCTACGTCAACAAACAAAATTGCCGCATTTGGAGTGAAGCTAATCCACAAGTGTATGTCGAAACACCGTTACATCCAGAAAAACTAACTGTTTGGTGCGCTTTATGGGCTGGTGGAATTATTGGTCCGTACTTCTTCAAAAACGATGAAGGCCACAACGTTACAGTCAATCGTGATCGGTATAGAGCTATGATTACTAACTTTTTCATTCCTGAATTGAACAATCATGATGTCCAGGACCTGGGGTTCCAACAAGACGGCGCAACATGTCACACAGCTTGTGCCACAATCGATTTATTGAAAGACACGTTTGGTGATCGCCTAATTTCACGTTTTGGACCTGTGAATTGGCCTCCAAGATCTTGTGATTTAACACCGCTAGACTATTTTCTGTGGGGCATTGGTCTATGCGGATAAGCCACAAATGCTTGACCATTTGGAAGACAACATTCACTGTGTTATTGCCGATATACGGCCACAAATGTTGGAAAAAGTCATCGAAAATTGGACGTCCAGATTGGACTACATCCGAGCATGCCGAGGCAGTCCTATGCCAGAAATCATATTTAAAAAGTAATGCCACAAGATTATCTTTCGAATAAAAAAAATTCATGTCAATTGAATAATACACTGCTGGACAATTGCTAAGGACGGATAACACTATCATCCATAGCAACCACAAAATGAAAGGAAGAAAAATGTGGAAAATTAGAATAAGTGCGGGATATTAGTAAGAAGAAGTATGAGTATGCAAATTTTTTTCCACGTCTGTTCATCACGTGATAGCGTTCATAAGAGTTTTAAAGGTTTTGACGCGTGTGGACAGTTGTTGTTTCAAGTCAAAGTTTTACAGGAAAGATTTAATAGACGAACTTAAAATTTTTTGGCATGTCTTCCCGACATCACATAGATGATTTTATGCGTGGCCAAATTTTTGGAAAGATCGAAAAAGGGCGAAAAATAAAAGATGTTGCCAAGGAGTTCGACATTGCTCACAGCGTTGTTTAACGGCTGTGGAAGCCATGTAAAACTACTGGAATGTGTAGTAGACGGCACGGGAGAGGTCGTGTTAGAATTACGACGCCTGCAGAAGACAGATATATCGTCCTATCAGCAAAAAGGAACAGGCGCACCACAGCTCAGCAGGTGGCAAATCAGTTTCTTGCTGCCTCAGGAAAGCAGATCTCCCTAAAAACTGTTGCCAGACGTTTGAGGGGAGGAGGACTATACGCACGCAGACCTGCTGTGTGTGTCCCATTGACCTGACAGCACCGTACTGCCCGTTTGCAATGGTGTCGTGAGCATCACAATTGGACTGAACAGGACTGGGCGTGCGTACTATTCTCAGATGAGAGTAGGTTCAGTCTGTCATCGGATTGTAGACGCCAACTGATCTGGCGCGAGAGTGGTACTGCTTATCGTCCAGAAAATATCCAGGAAAAGGACCGTTATCCGACATGCAGTATCATGGTGTGAACCGGCATCATGATCAATGGCCGCACGCGCCTACATGTGGTTGCGAATGGGACTATGACGGGCCAACGTTACATTGATGAAGTTCTACTTCCTCATGTTCGTCTTTTCCGTGGTGCTGTCGGTGATAAATTTGTTTTTATGGACGACAACGCAACATGTCATCGAACACTCACTGTTCAGGATTGTCTAGACAGCGAGGGTATTCAACGTCTCGTATGGCCAGCGCGTTCTCCAGATCTAAACCCCATTGAAAATGTGTGGGATGCTTTGGGAGGCAAGTTGCTGGTCAAAACTATCCTCCGACAAACAAGAACACCCTCATCCGTGCACTCACAGAGGAATGGGATAAATTGCCTCAACAGCTGCTGGATAATGTTGTGCAAAGTTTGGTTCGACGTGTGGAATTTTGCATCACACTCCACGGTGGACATATCCCGTACTGATACTTTTCTTTAAGGTGCCTGCTGACTTTTAGATGCATTGTTCCATTTCTCCGTTTGCAGATCAAATGAACATTTTTTTCTTTCAGATGTTTCACAGATTTTGTACTTTCCAGAACAATATATATTCTTTGTTCTAATGTCTGAACAGTGTGGCAACTATATTTTATCCTACTAGGCCTCATGTCTCTCTTAATGTTATGCTATATAGCAATTTGTGATCCGTCCTTAGCAGGTGTCCAGCAGTGTACATCGTTGTTTTATTGCAATTTAAAAATTCTATACCTCTAAAAAACACCCTTTAAATCTCACAATAGCACAGTGCTTCTCAAACTTTCAATACTGGCGCCCCCCTTATACATTAATAATGCACTTTGACGCTAAAGCTACAATACGAGATCTTAATTAAAAACCATACACATTAATAACATAATTATTAAATTTTGAATACTAATTTTAAGCAAAAAAAATTAATTAAGTAATAGGATAATTATTATATTATTTTTCCTTTCTCTAATTTTTAAATTGAACGTATTGTAAAATGCGGTGCCTGCTTAGAAGACAAAATATGGATATCTGCTAAATATAGGAAAATAACTCATATGGCCAATTACTAATCATAAGCATTCCTTATAAAAACTTTGCTTTGCAAGACAAGCCCAGGGAAATCGTTAATACTTATTAAACTTGTTCTTAATTTAGTACTAATTAATTAGTTATAAAATACTCTGTGTAGCACTGATACATTTAAAGTATACCGGCCGAAGTACCCGCTCAATGCAGGAGTTCATTTATAAGAAAATAAAATATTCTTGATATAAAATATCTGTATTGTAAGGAGAGTAAAGCCAAGTTGTCGACAATGTTAACAAAAATGTAAAATGTTTTTTTTAATGATTGCTAAAATTATAATTAGTTTTAAGCGAATTTTAATTTTAAGCCTCACAGAATTAGCATTTATAATTGATGTTAAATAATGAACAATTATATAAAATTCCGATGAAGAATAATTGTATTATATTTAATATTTAAAGCAAAAAGACTTCAACATTTTTTAACCTGGAAGTGGGGTTATTGAGTCCCCCAATCCTTTTTTTAATAATTATTTTATTGTACACGATACAAATCGTTATTCCAGTGAATAATTGAATTATGAGAAAGTTTACTTACCTACTTTCAAGGCCTTTTCAATTTTTCTTTGGTAACAAATAAACAGTTTTGCCAGAATTAACAATTTCGTGATCTGTTTGTCCCGCGCGACCACTTCCGGGTAAAAAGTGAATTCATTATGATAATATGTATGTTACTGCTAAAAACAATTGTTATTCTTCATATGATTGAAAATACTAATCTTGGTCTAAGTTTTGGCCAAGTAATCTATCAAAGGGGGGGGGGGGGGCTCTCCGTGGTTTTCCAAATATCATAAAACTGTTTTGAAGCGCAACAGAGAAATACATTACTTACAACTTCCTTAAATGAGAAATAAACACATAAGAGAGGGGTCATAACTAACTGTACCAATAACTTAGAAGGTCAAACAAATTACAGCTATTGTTACGTCATCAGCGCACTGTAGCGCCATCTGTAAAAAATTTGTAAAAGTAGACATTGTCTAGCTGTACCCCAACAAAAGCGGGTGCACGAATAAAGTAGGCTTAGCGTTGCGAAAAAGACTGATTTTTATTCTTTAACCAGTTTTACAGTCCACACAAATATTGACGAAACAGCTATAATGTGCAGTATTTCAAAAATAATGGCAGTGATGATTTTTTTATGTTCCTAGATTTTTTCGATTCTGGATCTGGAATCTGTTTTTTCTCTGAAAGAGTAGAATGTTAGTTTTAAAAAAGGAAACGTAATAAAAACTCTCTCATCATGGGATTACAACAAATTAAATAAAATATTTTTTATTTGGTTATAGGATCAAAGATAGCTATTTTTTTATTTTTGATGACTTAATATCGCCTATAATTTATATCAGAGTAAAAGTGCATTTCTTATTATGTCTGAAAGTATTTTGTTTTAATTCATTCCAGTAAATTAATTATTTTTTAAATCTTTTATTTTCGATATGCTCGCGCCCCTCTCGTAAGGTTATCGTGCCCCCCAGCGGGTAGCACCCCACAGTTTGAGAAGCACTGCAATAGCATATTTATGCAATACAGGAATGCCTCAAAATTACGCGATTGGTGAGGTTAAGTGTTAACCGAGTAAGTCTAATTCGCGAAAGTCGGGTACAATATCGCGTAGATGTACATGTAAATTATCTTTAGTTTGGGTCGAAGAAGAAAAAGACCATGACTTCAGTGTGTCTAAGACGAACACACTTTCGTTCGTCCCCTGCAACTAAACTGTGCAAAGCACCATTACTGGCACGAAACAGAACGTGCTTTTATCAGAAAAACACAGGAAATCTCAATTGAATTCTCCCATGAGCTGTGGCTCGACACCATTAGCTTCGCAAAAGGCAATAGTTTGGAGTCAGTCAAAGGTACGCTACAAGGCACCTTGCCCGGAGCTGAAGTAATCGATTTCCAACAGTTCATTGTGTCACTGTGGTACCAACTGCTGTTCGAATTTCTGCCGCTGACGCATGATGATACCCCACAACCGTACGCCAAATACGGTGGTCTTGTCTCTCATTAGGTGAACGTAGCCGTTCGGAACCCGCTTTCTTTGAGGCAGTACCATTATTTGACCACTACTCCCAAGAATCATGCACAGTGGATACATTCCAGTCCAGTATTTGTTCAATATCGTGAAAAGAAAATCCAACTTTTAGTAGCCCTATTACTCGACCTCGTTCAAAATTGGTGAGCCGTTGATAATGACTTCTCCGTCTTTTTAAAGGCATTCTAGCCTAACATCAACTCAATGATTAGAATTTTACAGATAAATAACGCTCATGATCTTTACTGAAAACATTTAAAGCAATTCTGATTTGCAAGTGCTCAATGACGCTAATTGCATCTCACTAAAGCGCGAAATTTGAATCGATGTCATCTTTCAGATGTATAAACGCGCCGACCAAATTTACTTTTCGACACGTCTTTCTGGTGTTGGTGTTTTTCTCCGTCAATGTATAACATTGGATAACGCAAATAAAATATCGCAAACCGAAGTTATTTTAATGTAGAAGGTTTCACAAAATCTAACAAAGTAATATGTCGGCTCAAAGATATTTTTTTCCTCCCGTAAAATTTCATCGTAGTATGGTAATAATTTTTTAATCTTTGATTTTGTTGAAAAAATACGGTTTGCTATGAAATCTGAATTTTCTAAAAAAAAAAAAAAAATTGCTACTATTTTTCAATTAAACCGAAACCTTCTGTCAAATTCCCAACCGTCATTCGACATTGTGATTGAACTGTGTCTAAAGATTCAAGTTCTTCAATGACTTCTTCTTGCTAAGGCATTTCTCTGAGCTCATGAATTGTCAGCTCCTGATTTTGGGAATGCGGTAATTATTGATCCTGCTCACTACCCCCTGGCAAGAACGCCAACTTCTTTAATCACCTTATTAATTTCAGCAGACCATGGCACTGGTTCTGCCTAAGTTTGCGAAGAAAAAAAAAAGATGAATCGACGAGATTTGTAAATTGCGTAAATCTATGTCACGTAAGTCGAGGTATTATTCTATTGATAAAAGTATATACTTATTATTAATTCTACTTTCCCAAAGGGCTTTCAAAGTTAAGTACAGACAGCTCTGTATGCCTAACAATGTTTTTAGGTGAAACAAATTAGAGAGAAAATTTCATTTAAAAAAATAAATTTATTAAATAGATAATTTTTCCTTATATTTTTTCCATATCTCTCAATGTATATTAAAAAAAATCATCAAAAATGGATATTGAAATATATCTGAACCAATACTATCTTAAAATATTTTTCTGCATGCAATACGAAGTGTTTCTAAATGAAAATCCGAGTTTTATATCGTTTTATAATATTTATTACATATGGCAAGTATAATTCAGGCATCGAATGAAATAATGGCTAAAAAAAATTTGTTTGTTGGCATGTGTGCGCATGGGCACGAAACGTATGTTAATCCCCCCCTTACCCGCCGATCGGCGCGCTAGTAGAAAAATGGCGACTAGCTAACAGAAAGCGTTTTGTGTTCTCCAGTTTGAAAGGACAGAAATTGTTATTACTGTGCAATGAGCGTTTCGTATTAAGTTTGGTTGTCAACCTCCTAACGATAATAACATTCTTAGATACATCATCAGTGGGAAGCAACTGGTTCTCTGTGTAATGGGAAGAGTACGGGACGGCCAAGGTTTAACGAGGCTGTTGGTCGAGTGAGACTCTTTCATGCTTTGCCCAAAGAGAAACCAGTTAGGTGTAAGGAAGGTGATACTTTGTGAAAAAGATCGATATTTAAATCGATTCGAATCATAATCTGATGAATCAATTCACAAAAATCGAAGTTTATAAAAGATTGATTTCTAAAAAATCGATTTTTTTTAAAAGTCTGCATTTACAATGTAAATATAAATCCATTTTATGAAATAAAATACAATAATATATAAACGATCTCTTATCAGTAAAATCAGAGGATTTGTTTTAGTTCAGGGAATTTAACAATTACGAGTATCTTTATTACCATATCAAATTATCAGGTATAAAAGAAGACCTTTATTTTCTAAATGTATTTGTTACATTAAAAAGTTTATAAAATAGATTATATAGCTTATATAGTTCCCATTGCTTAATATCTAAACTTTTTAAAAACAACAGTCTGTCAAGTCTACTTGGATCCAAGTGACTCCGCTCATCACTTGCGATGTTGCCGGCAATCGAAAAAAGGCGTTCACGAGGAACAGATGATCCTACGATACTCATATACATCACGGCTATTAAGTGAACGGAATGATAAATATAGTTTTTTTTGTTCTTGCGCGCGCGCCAGTAAAGTATAGTTTATACTTCAGGAGCACAATTGCCTGCAATAAATAGTGTTTAAATTCTTCGGTTTTTTTTGTATGGTTTTTACCAAAACAGAAAAAAGTCGAACGTCGATTTTCTAGGATGAAATATCGATTTACTGAATTGATTCTTCAGTGCTACATCTCGATGAAAAAATAGATTTTTTTGGTCTGAGAAGTCGCTTTTTCGATTAATCGAACTCAGATTGCCATCCCTAGTTCTGTGTACTAGTCATGAATTAGTAATATTGGTGACGACTATTTGGAAAATTTTACGCAAACGCTTAAAATTATGTCCTTATCGTCTGAAGTTGCTAAAAGCTCTAAAACCGACAGACTACGACTTACGTGTCAAATTCGCAAGCGAAATGGTGATGCATATCAATAAAATTTAATGGATTACGTCGTATTAAGTGATGAACCAACCTTTCAAATCAGTGCAAATGTAAAAATTCATAATGTGCGCATCTGGAACGTAGGAGATCCAACGAGATTCACCTAAATTGAATGTTTTTATAGGATATTTCGGCCTTTCATTTTCGGAGACTAGTTCTGCCTATTTTGATGTGCTACAACTATGGCTATTTCTTCAATTGGAAGAAAGTGAATCAGATAACTTCATTTAGCAGCAAGGTAATGCACCGCTGCAATTACTTCTCTTAGTACGCGATTGGTTGAGCATCACTGTACCCGACCAATGGATTGGCCTCAAAGAGCCCCACGATAAAGCTTGTTTCGCATGGCTTCCACTTTCACCCTAACTGTCACCATGTAAAATTTGTTTGTGGGGGTTTATTAAGGATTGTGTGTATGTACTTTCGCTGCCTGCTAACTTTCCAGACTTAAGACACAGGATTGAAGCAGTTGTTCCAAGAATAACGTCAAACCACTAAACAAAATTTGGGATAAACTCGCCTATAGATTTGATGTGTGCCGTGTGACGATAGGGGCTCACATTGAATATTTGTAAGCTTGTAGGTAAAACTGTTTCAGTTACTCTTTCATCCTACGCAAGTAATACTTGTATGTAATAAATACTATAAGGTGTTAAAACTCCTATATATATATATATATTCATTGTATAAATACCCTGTATTATAGAAGTTATAAATGGATGATTAAATAATCATACATTTCTGAACTTTCACATCATTTTTTTTCTAATGGGGCAGCAGATTAGTAGTTTTACCATTTGCAGACTTATTAGACCCTAGGAGCTGGTATCACTCTTTAGCTCTGCTCCATACAGACGATACTAATTGCCACAGGTAATTTTGACGCCGTGTTTCCTCTCCAGAGGGAGGCATCTGAACTCTACGATGTGAACTTGTTCTAGAAATTTAATTTTGTCGAGAGCACTCAAGAAAAACCAGCACTCGAAAGATCATTTATATGCCGCTTAATCATACGACATGGTCGCTGTCGATTTTCTGCATCATCAAAATCCACCGATTTGGGCCGGGGTCAAACTCGAAACCATGGGTGCAGAAGGCCAGTGATAAACTAAGTATGCCTGGTCCTTCACAGAAATAAAACAAATATATTGCATATGGAATGATTTGGAAATTTAATTCATTTTCTTTTTGTTCGACAATTTTTTATTTTCCTCGAAATAATATGAATTTATTGAGAACATTTGCTGTGTGATATAAGCTGAATTTTTTTTTTTGAAATTTCCAAATATTTACTAATATATTTCCTTTCAAAATGTTTCACAAATGGCATTTACCTTACCTTAAATGACATTTTGAAAAAAAAGTTTAATATGTTTTAAAATATTACAATCTCAATATTGGTTTGTCACTTTCCTTTAAAAAATAATTTAAATTGATCTCAGGTGTAAGTTTAGAGAAAATTAATAACTATTCACTATATTAAAGTTTCAGAATGGGGTGGGGATTCATGCACGAATATGCGGAAAGGAAAATAAACATATGAAAAAAAAATATAAATAACGCTATTATTAGAAATGTTACAACTATATATGAATCCTAGCATTTTGATAAATATTCAACTGTAAAGAATGATATATAACATTAGAAAACTCATTTAATATAGTTTTTCCTTGAAATTTAAGACTGGAAGGTGTGGCGGAAATTAATCTTTCCCCAAAACAAATTTCGAAATTTATTGCATCTCAAGGAAAATGCGAAATGAGAAAATCAGCTTCTTCTTGATTTAAAATGAAAAAAAAAAATGTTCAAGTTACTTTTTTAAAAAATAATATTCGTTGGGAGATTATTATGTTTCTTTAATTTCAATAAAACATCAAATGTTTCAATACATGAAATGTTTCTATTACATTTTAATTCTCTTCCACGAAGGAGGAAAATTCTTCAACTAGTAAACTTGATGTAAATATAATTTTTTAAAAAAATATTTTGTGTTTCGTTTCATATTTTGGTAAACTACTTTTTCGTTACATTTTGCACTTTTTTTCACATTCTTCTGCAATTTTCTACATGATGATCCTATTAGATTGATGCTTTCCATGTAGCATCAGAAGAAACCATGACAACTAGTTTAAAAAAGAAAGAAAGAAATTAACCAATATATTTTTTGAAGCTTCATTTTTAAATATTAGAAATGTGTGTGTTTCATACATTTTTTTCAGCAATTGAAATTAATTTAAGTCTTTAAGTTGTAAAATAGAAAATAATTGAACATGAAATCGCTTTCAATTCAATATATTTGTGACACAAATACTTGGAAACAGCGATAAATCACCTTATTCGAAAGCTATCCTCCCATTGCTCTTTCTTTAACACCTGAATTTAAGGAAGTTGCTTTGTTTTTTTTAAAAAACAACCTACGCAGCTTATTTATATTTGAATATAAATCAAAATATGTAATTTACAAATGTGTGAAATATGTTCTTCGAAATTATTTTAAACTATCTACTATAGCTTTGGAAATTATTATCTTCGTTTTTCATGCGCTTAGATTTAATAATTTATAAACTCAAATTTTTCGTACTGTACATTGCATTTACTGTTTTTTTCATTTTTTAGTGTCATAAGTTTTATTGCAAAAGTTGGCATCCTTTTTGTCACGAAATTTGATGGGGAATTCTTCATCTCATTTTATAATTTCAATTGATATGTGTTTTTGAAATGCAATATAAAATAGCTGTTGCGTTTACTAACTGACTTCATTGGATTTTTGATTACAAAGATTTTTTCAATGTTCTTCCGTGTGAATATGTGTTCTTGTTTGTTACGTCATATAGTTTTAAGTTTAAAAGAAATTCTTCTATTTCAATTTAAATATTTGCACCATATTTCGAACACTGAAAACGGCAAATCTGTCAACAATAAAGCATTACAATTCGTCTGCAGGAAGAAATTGAAACACTTTTTAACTCAAATACCTTGTTTTAAAATAAATAGTATTTCATCTAACAATTCCGCTTCCATGGTAACTGTAGTTCCAGTTCCTAGGCTATATATTATTTAAATGGGATAAACTTAATGTTTAATTTAAACGTTAGATTGAAGATTGGTGTCAGCAGAAATCTAATTTTAAAGATTAATCTTGATTCATTTAAAAATGTGCGTGTAACCCCAAGTGTTAATTTTAGTTAGAAAATCTATTTTTATCAAAAGAGATGGAGAATCTGTGTATTTTAAATGTTTTCATCCAAGATATCAAGTGTGTAAAATCCTAGATAATGATGTCTTAATAAATTAAAAGCATTTCCATACATTTTTAAAATCTAGATTCTCCAAATAATGCTAAAAATTCCTATTACCTTATTTTATAGTATAATTCCAACAAAATCTTCAGGTTGTGATCAAAAAATATAGTGCTATTCTTTGAGATATTCTATATCGATTTGAGAGTATCTTGACTGCTTCTTAAATATTTACTATTTCACAATATGTAAGTTTGAAATTAAAGTTGGATCTGATTTAGAGCTGATAGCATACTACGGAATGTGAGATATGATTTTTTCAATTCAATTAAAATTTTTCTGTTTTATGTGCATTTAATCATAAATTAGAGATAATTTAAATGTGGTTGAACGTATTTTGAGAGATATTTTAGATATTCTACTGGCTTTTATAAGATTTAAATTGATTCTGAAAAATTCTTTTTATAATACTTGATTAAACCATTGTGAAATATTTGGTATTATTTGTTTTTCAGAAAATATATTCGGTGTAACTTTAAAATATTAAAAGGGGAAACATGTTTATTTTGCGAAACAATGTTTTCACCATGTATATCAATGCATAAATAAAGAAAATATAATGTATACAAATCCGTAAATATTTCAAGATACATTGTCTCAAATAAAACACAGATTGTCATGAAACTAATATCGTGCTAATTTCCTTCCTAGTGCCAAACCTTTTTAGTTATGCCACTCAATGAAAGTATTTGGTAATATTTTCAAATATATTCAAAGAAATAGTTTTCTTTTTCAATAAATGATAATAAATTTGTTCTACCAACGGATTTAATTTGTTACATTTAAGATAAAACTTAAGAAATCTTTAGACCCCTGAAAAAAGAATAATTAGTAATATAAATCCGTTTCTTCTAATAATTTTTTATACCTACTTATATCAATTACCTTTTTGAATTTTTTAAAATTTTCCAAATAAACAAATGACAAAATCTAAAACAAAAGTATATCTTATTTTCTTTAACTTTTATACGACAGCGTGAAAATTGTGCAGGAAGTAGAAAATGCTCCCTTTTATTTCATTAATTCTATTTGCAATTTTATTCTCTACAAGTTAATAGAATAAATTTGGCAAAACAAATAAATTGAAAAATATGTTCTTTACAATTTATTTTAACAACAGACAAAAATTATATTTAATTAAAATAAATAGTTTTCATCAACTGATAAAAATAAATTCATTCCAATTAAAAAAATAAATATGAATCAACAAATATGAAATAAATTATCAAGAATTTCTTTAACATATCGAGATCAATGTCTTAAAAATTGCAGCATATCTTCGGCTTAGTTATTAGAATGCGTAATTCTTTCTGAGGTGCTAATTTGATACAGGAGTGCTAAGCTCCAAGTTCTTATTTATGTTCGCTTATGTGTTATAATGTTATGGGTAATAACATTACAATATGGTTACCTTGATATTTTATCGTGTGGTAATGTGGTGGTCATGGAGATTACGCAGGGGTCGGCAACCTAAGGCTCTCGAGCCACATGCGGCTCTTTGGATGGGAAGATGCGGCTCTTTAGTTCCATACGAAAATATACGCATTGAGAAAATTCAATCGGGATTAGATGGAGTCGTTTGCTTACATGTGCAACTCAGCTTGCCTTCCAACTTGTCTCATTTGCCACGAAAAACTCTCACACAATAAGAAAACAAATTTAGAGAGACACTTCACAACAAAACATACTCATTTTGCTAGTAAATATCCAGCCGGCGAAGAATAAAAAAATGCTGTCGACGAGTTCCAAAAACAAAAACAGCAATAAAGTTCCATTTTAAGGAACTGGACGCAATCTACAAGTAACGCTAATCTGGTAAGCTGCGTTATATCACTAGAAATTGCAAAAAAAGACAAGTCATTCACAGATAGCGAGTATGCCAAAGATTGCTTCTTACGTGCATCTGAAGACCTGTTTCGTGATTTCAAAAACAAACCAGAAATCTTTAAAAAAATCAAACATTTGCCACTATCCGCGAAAATAGTACAAGATAGAATAGTTAAAATGTCTTCAAATGTAACATATTTACACAGGTGGAAGATATTCGACTTTCTTCTGCCTTATCACTTACTATAGCTGAGTCTTGTGACATAAACTACATGATACAAGTTGCCTTTTTTGTCAGGTATATGTTTTTCCAAGGTCCAAAAGAAGAACTTCTAGGATTGCTACCGCTCTCGGGACAAACTAAAGGGGAATATATACCGAATACCGTGCAAAAATGCCTTGAAGACAATAAGATGGACTTAAATAAAATCGTTGTAATAGCAACTGATGGAGCAAGAAGTATGACAGGAAAAATAAAGGAGTAACAACGAATCTTCACAGCAAAATAAACCACGAAATTCTTCCGTTTCATTGTCAAGAAGCGTTTTGTGCCTAAACATTTACAGCCGAAATAGTTGAGATCATGAATTTGGTAATCAAGATTGTTAACAGTATCTTGTCAAAATTACTCTACCATCGTCAGTTTAAAGAATTCTTAAACGAAATGGAGATTCAGTATTCTGATCTCCTGCACAATTAAGTGCGATGGCTTTCAAAAGGAAAGGTGTTGAAAAGTTTTGCATTGTGCTTGAATGAAATAACTACAATCCTCAATGAAAAAAGGCATTAATCTCTATGAATAAGTTAACGACAAATGTTGCAAAAATTTTACTTTACGGTGGATATCACAGCGAAATGAAATGAGCTGCAAGGAAAGGGAGACCCAGCCAATGGTTTGGTAGAAGAATTGGTTTGTTTCGAAGAAAAATTAATAATTTTTGCAGAAAATACTCTCTCAGAGTGGTAAATTACTTCATTTTCCATTTCTAAAGCAATATCGCGATAACACCAGTGCAGCTGTTGACACGAATTACTTCAGCACAGTTATAAAAAATTAAAGATGAATTTGCTGACAGATTTTTGAGCAATTCAAAACCACTCTAGCATTCATAGTAAATCCTCTCAACACAAATAGTAACAAAATCCACATTGAGCCATTTGGAATTGATACTGGATCTGTAGAAATACAATTGATCGATTTAAAAAGTAAAGCTTTGAGGAGTAAAAAATTTACAGATTTCAAAAGCAAGTTAGAAGAGTTGGAGGTCCAGAAATGTATGTGCGTAACGCAACAAAAGTTGACAGCTTTAAAGGAAATGTTCGTCGAGATGAAGCATATTCGACGCAGGGAATAGTCTTCCAGATTGCTACAGTGAGGTGAAGAATTTGGCATTTTTTTTGAAGTGCTGACTCTCTTCGGATTGATATATTCGTGCGAGCAAGCGTTCTCTTGCGTGAATATAATTAAAAGTAAAGTAAGAAGCCATCTAACAAATGAAAATTTAGAGCCGTGTTTTGAAACTTAAAACAGCAAGTTATGAGCCAAATTTATCCAAACTTTCTAAAAACATGTAAAAGCCAACGCGCCCATTGACTTTGCTCAATTGTTTGTTATTGAAGTACAAGAGAGTGTTGCAAGTAAATGTTTAATTGCTTTGATTTTTTACTTAAATAATAAGTAATTATCGAATAATGCCACACACACACACACACACACAAACACACACACACACACACACACACATATATATATATACATATACATATATATATATATATATATATATATATATATATATATATGAAGAATCCCCAACCTTTCAAGTGTCAGTTGGGGTAAAACCTACCAGAACAACTCAACCCGCCTCCCGCATAAGGACTTTGACTTCGACTCCGGCGAACTTACGAAGAACCACGTGAATGAACGACGCACTGGTGTCTGATTGACGATGAAAATAGAACTTGTTTTGTCATTGCTTGGAGTACCAACGGCTTTTCTGAATATTGAAATAAAATATAATGCTTTCTCCTGTCAATCTAAGAATCAAAGAACAGACGGGCGTTCTTGGGAATGAGCGAGTCGATTGGCTTGCAAAAGCTGCAACCAAGCGCAAAATTGACATTGACGTTAATATTCCTAAATCGTTTTACAAGATCACGAAAGAAAGAATGGTGAAGTCTTGGAACCAAGAATATCTAATTTCTAATAAGGGAGCATAACAAAGAAATTTTTTCCCACCATTAATAAGATACTATCATGTCATCATTTTTACACTAACTACAAATTAACCCAATTTCTCACTGGTCATGATAATTTCAAAAGCTACTTGAACAAATTTAATTTAGTTCATTCATCTTTCTGTGACTGTAATATTGGTGGCGAGGAAAATGTAGAACATGTAATCCTTCTGTGTTCCAAGTATGCCAGAGAGAAGGATCATAAGAGAAAGATCATTAAGACTTTGTGCTTTCAAAAATTCCTGTAAATTTGTTGTAACTGTTTGTAATCCTTCTTAACTTCAACATTATCGTGTTTAATAACTTCTGTAAGCCCCGTGTGATACTTTTTGTTGTTTTTAAATAAAAAATCAAGAATTACTCCAATACATGATATTTATAAATGAATAAATGAATAAATTTATATTTTCTCTTTTGAATAAATAGATTTGTTTTTTTTATCAAAACACTTTATTTATGCAAGTACTATTTATTGTTGGCAAGAAAAAAAATTTGTGGCTCTTTAAAAGCTTTAAAATTTTGTAAATTGTAATTTTTGACTTGTCCGACTCAAAAGATTGCCGACCCCTGGGATAACGTATATTAGAGTTAATTGGTATTGTTTTTTCGTGGTAGCCCTATTAATTTCAGACGATTTTGAATTGAATTAAAAACAATCTAATTTTCGATTAATTCGGATTCGAAGTTCGATTTTAATTCGAGTTTTTTTCGCCGAGCGCTGTTTGGCACGATTAAAGAATCACGCCAAACAGCGCTTGTTTGGCACGATCAAGGAATAACGCTAAACAGCGCTTGGCGTGTAGCTCTCCCGCATCAAATTTCGTTCCTTTGTTGAGTTACGCATTCTGATAATTAGGCCAACGATATGTTATATAATTTAAATATAAAATTTATTCCAAGAGAAAGTTAATTGAATTGAACAATAGATTTCACGCGTAATGTTTGCAATATAGAAAAAACATTTTACTATTCTTTAAGCTTATGGTTCATTTTAAATTATTTAGCCGGAAAAAATTAAGCAGAAATCAATACATTTCTTAAAAGGATTCTATATAAATGGATTAAAACTACCAATTCTTTTAAATTGATAATATTATGCCACTTAAAAAAATTACAATACATATTTTGACTATCATTCAGACATATACATATTTTGACTATTTATTAAATTTACTTCACAAAGATAAATTAGGGTTATTGCAGTCAGTCTTCGTAAATTTGATTCATGATAAGAACATGAGAGAAGACAAAAAAATGATCAATTACTCTCCATTCCTTCTCTCTTTTCAAACTTCCAGACAGAGCGACTATTGGTGGAATACCTAATAGAAACGGGTTCTTTCTTAAGGTATCCACACAAGCTACCCTAAAATCATGTTTTTTTTTTAAAAAAATATTTTTATAGGTCAACTTTTAGTTTTATAAAATTATTCAAAGTTTTTTATTATTTATTTTCCATTCCCTAGAAGACTACAAGTGTTTTAGTAAAAGCACATGCCATAACTTTGTATAAGATGCAAAACTTTGAAATGCGTTTTACTCGAAATGTGTGTAGCTCAAACGGAGACAGCGATTGCTCAAAAAGTTTTTTAAATAATTTGCTGAAATACTTTTGTATGTTCTATGTAACAGAAGAAGTTCTTTAACCTTCATATTTATCAATCACTGTTTGATTACAAAATTTACAGTTTTTAACGTGAATATAATCACTGTTTTTTAAACAGTTTCATATAACAGCTAAGATAAAGTGCTCTAGTTTTTTGTAAAATTTAAAATATGTCTTATCCTGAAAGCCATTTTAAAAAAGAACAGCAAAGCAATACATCTCTCTCGAAATTGAAAAATTGAGAATTTATTCATTTACTATTATTTGTACAGAGGCCCTGTTCATGCATTTTTTTGTCAACTTTTATCCATTTTAGTAGTATTAATTTATTTTTCTCTTCTTTATTTAAGACTTTTTTTTAAAAAAAATGTACTAAATAAATCTAAAAAAACCACGACAAAATCTCCATTTTTTAAAAAAAAAGTTATTGCAAGTAGTCGGCTACCTTAAGGTCTTAGAGCTACAAGTCATTCCCCCAGAAAACAATTACCCACACATTATGCTTTTAGCAAAAACCTTTTTACCTGTACTTTTTACAAAAGAGAGTACACAAAGGTAAATTTATGACGTTATTCGTAATTTTGAGCCATGTTCAAGTAACAAAACAATATCTAAGCTAGCATCTACTCTTTTAAATTTTAAAACAGGGGTTGGCAACCAATGGCACGCGGAAAAATTTTCATTGGCACTTTGCAAAATTAGAAGATCATTACTGTTCGCTCTGTCTCTCCTCTCACACATACATAAAGACTATTTCTTTCAATTATTTGCCTAAAAACAGTGTTTCTCAAACTTTGGATATTTGCGACCCAATATTCAATCATAATTTTCACTGCGCCCCTAATTCATTTCCCCCCTCTCCCAATACATCTCATGTGCACCCCTACGTGGAAAACAGTGGCATTGGGGAGAAAATCTTTACTTTAAATTGGTAGACAAGTGTTAATTTTTGTGTATAATTTTGTATCGTGCAAGCCCATGGTGTCCCTGGTAATTATTAAGCTGGTTCTTTAGTATTGTTAAATTAATTAACAAATATATTATGCAGTATTGATGCCTTTATAACAGTATTATATCAGTGTGAATGCGTATTTAATTTTTATTGAATCATAATGTATTTCATTTGCTTACTTTCGGTAAATTAATAATTTTTTTAAATCATTTTTTGTCGAATTTTCATTGTGATCGCAATGGGATCACTTAGTTCTCGCGAACCTTCATTTCCTTTTAGAACTTTGTAGACGACATTAAAACGCTTTAAAAAATTGCCCTTTTTAATAAATAGTACTTAAAATTTAAAATATAACTTATGAGAATGAAAAAGAAAAATTCACTTTAATGTGAATAAATTTACAATATAAAAAAAAATAAAGGTGAAAATTGATGAAATAATCTTTATTTTGAAAACATTTTCGTAATGGAAGTGAGCAGGGTGGTGCCTATCCAATCTGGTTGCAAAAAGGCAGTCCAATTGATGTACGCCACTGCCGAAGAGATTTAATTGGTTGAAGAAATCGAATATACTCAGCCTTCCGCTTTTGGTTCTACATATATAAATGAACAAATTTTTTTCTTACATGATATGCATTTTGAGTCCACAATGTTCTTGAAGGTATGTGTTTTTGGATGGCCGAGGTAGCCTAGTGGTGAAGGTTGTCACGAGTTCACTCCCAGTACAACTAAAGACCTGCCGTGTAGGGAAGCGATGCATGTTAAATCTGTCGACAGCTCAAACGTCCTCCCATTGGTATGGTGTGGTAGTTAGGGAAAAGGGGGCGGCTCAGGTGTTGTCCTCGTCACCTAACCATGGTTCAAAATTACAAGGTCCGTCGTCAAAAGCCCTCGTGTGACGTTACTATTCACTCACTCACTCTCTCGTATGTGTTTTCGGAGTTCTTTCTTTGGAATATATGAATTTTAAACCATATGAACACTTTTTTAATTTAAATGGGACATAAAACTAGGAATTCAAATACAATTTCCTCAAAATTACAAATAAATTTGGATATATCGGGGATTATATGAGTGAAATGTTAGTGAAAATCTGCAGTTATGGTAAACCTTGTATTGAAAATTGTAATTAATACATTGGAAAAATATTTATGCAGCGCATAAATAAAATCATTATCTATAAAATCATTATGTGTGCTTTGAACTATAAGATCTGTAATACTTTTGAAAGTTTTTGAAATACAGTTGAACCTGTTTTATTTGCGGTGGATAGGGACCGCATAAAAATAAACGCATAAAAAATATTCAAAAATTTCATAACTTCTTACATATAACAAACTAATTCATGGAAATACTACAAAACACTTTTTTTATGCGGTGGATAGGGACCGTATAAAAAAGTCTCATTTATAAAACATGCCAATTATGTACGAAATTTATATATATGTATGAATACTTCCATAACAAAATAAATAACTAAATATTACACATGAAAACATTTTTAAAACATATAGTTTCTCATTGTATATACGGATAAGTTTTCAAAATGCTCATACATAATTCATTGCTACTCATCATAATCCAAAGCCATGTAAAGAATAAGATCAAAATCGCTTTCGCCACTTGGAGTTACAATTTCAATTGATTTATTTTTTGGCAACAAAGTAAAAGATAAGCTTTTGGTAGAAAGTCGGGTGGTCAGTTGCTTGTAAATGTCACAATTACCAGATATATATGATTAAAGCCCTTTTTGGAATTTTATACTACTATTCTAATTGGTATCAATTTAAAAAAAATGCTTTTCCAATTTGTTGGAAAGCTGGACTATATATTTTTATCTGCTCTCAATGAATCCGGTTCTTCTTGTCCGTCTTCATAATCATCAAATTATTGATAATATCACTGTCATTGAAAGTTTCGTCTTCAATCAAGCGCGGGCTGCTGGAGTGTTTTAAGAGAAAGCAACTGAATGCGCATTGTCGGTAGACGGTTTATAACAAATGAAAAGAGCGCCTTGAAGTACCTGCATTTCAGTGGTGTAACGTACATTTCCGCATCAGGGGAGGAGGGAGGCTTGACTCTTGGGTTCCAAGGCCTGAGTAACTCTAAATACATATTTACACAATTTATAAAATATTAAAGGAAAAACGTGACTTTCAGGGGGGAGGTCCTAACATTCACCATTACACCACTGGTAAATAGATAGAAAACATTACAGTGGTGCCAAAGACACTGAGTCCTGCCACGGGGAGGGGGCAAGACTCTAGGGACCCAAGGCTTGACTAATGCTAAATACGTATTTACCCAATTTATAAAATATTAAAGGCGAAACCTGACTTTCAGGGGGAAGGGGGTCCTAACATTACCCGCTTAGCCACTGGTAAATAGATAGAAAACATTACAGTGGTGCCAAAGCCATTAAAATTCATACACCGCATAAAAAAAAGGATCGCACTTAAGAAATCGCTCAAAAATAAAATCGCATAAAAAAAGACCGCACATAAACAGGTTTTACTGTATATCAGTTTTTATATGCAAGAACTTATTTTTTTTACAAAAAAAAACTAATGTTATTTTCTCACAAAAAATACAGCAAAGTACATAAATATATACAAAGAAATTATATAATAATCTATACTACAAGTAAAACTAAATGAAATACTCACACATTTTCAGAAAACTTCAATTTAATATCTTAAAAAGAAATCCTGTTGAGAACTTTACTGTCAAGTAAAAAATTGAAAAACATAGTTTCTCAGAAAAGATTTTAATATAATTTTTTTTTAAAAAAATGTACGAACTGTGTAAGAGGTTCGCGGCTCTCTCGCGGGCACCTAGATGTGTGGGGGGAAGGGAAGAAGTACTCGACATGATTCAACTAATGTATTTATTTCAACACTAAGAACATACACAATTTCAACTAATAATATTAAGAGAATGTCTCAATGAAAACCCTGAAAGTGGAACAACGACAGTAAAACGTGAGCAATTAAGCCACTAAGAAACTTTATCCTTCCTTTAATTAAGGATTTAACCTATTATCCGATTTAATCTAATCTGAATGCAATCTTAGTGAATAATTGTCAGTTTAAGGTTTCCTTCTAGTAAGAATCAAATCACTCGAATTTTAATATTATAGCATCAGTAGCAACCTCACCCGGTTTGAGTATATTTTCTCTCCTTCTCTCCTTCAAACTAGAAAACCTCGCATATTTATAGTAAGTTAATTTACATATCATGATTCTCTTCTTTCCAAAAGTTGGTTGTGAATAACGTGAATTGATATGCCAAATATTTCCCAAGATGATTAATTAGAGAAAAGCTCACATAGATCACAGTCACAATTGTATATTTTTTAAACTCACCATATTTATAGCTCTCAAGCTCTTTTATCTTCATATTTAACTAATTCGGACCATTTTTTATACCCTTTGGCTGTTCTCTGGAGAGTTTCATAGACTACAACTGTCGTTTTTAGTGAAATTTTGATGAAAAATGGCAGTTACGATATCTTACACCAAATTCTAATAAATGTATTGAAATAATATTCCTACAGTACATAAATAACATCTGTATATGAGATTAGAATGAAAAGATTTGTAAAACTTTTGAATTTATTTTTAAATATGCCAAATTTTACGCAAAACCTCGATTTTTTAAAAAAGTCAATATTTGTTTTCCGTAAAAAGCAATAAAGTGTATAAATATATACACAGGGATTATATTTTGATTCATTACACAGGTATAACTAAATAAAACATTTTCTGAAAATTTTAATTGAATAACTTAAAAATGTGTAATGTGTAGGGATCTGTTTCCGGTTTACTAATTATGCCGTAACTTTGCTTCTATATATCGTAGAAACAAAAATGGAGTGTTTTTGGAATATATTCCCTCTATTCCCTAGCTCTGGAAGCATTGCTGCGGGAATCGAATTGTTTCAAATATTTGTTACTGCGTGGTACTCTGTATCGTATTCGTAGTTTGCATTGGCGCGTCACAGCTATAAGGTGGCCGACTCCTGTTCTAACTCATGCCAAAGTGAGGACCTTGTGCTTCGACAGATTCATCGAACATCAGGCTATCTACATAGCGGGTATTTAGTGACATCAGGACTCGATCCCGTGACTTAACAACGATGACCACGTGTTCGTGACCACTATCTCGGCCACGGCCACGTAAGGAGTTTTTCAGCCCCAAAAGATTTAATATATATCAACCCCTAAACAGAGGTGGATATTAGCTTCAAAATATAATTTTTGAAAAAGCTGTAGGAAATGTTCTGTTATACTTTTAACAGAAATGTGTTTTAACAAATGATAAAAACTATTTAAAATATGGAAACTTTTAATTTAAGAACTAATATATATGTTACCCTTAAAGTGCATAATTAAGTTATTTCATAGAATAGCTAGATATTTCATGAAATAACTAGGCAAGTCACTTAAAGTATATAATTGGTGTAAATTTCATACTTTACCTAGCTATTCAATAAAATAAGTAATGATATACGGTTAAAGTAAAAAATAAACAATTTCCAAGTTATTTTGTAATTTAATTGATCATAAATAGAAACAATCTATCGAAAAAAATATTTTTATATATATATTACAGATGATTATTTGATAAATAATAAGGAAAATCAAAATATATAATTTATTATTGCTCATATTGCTAACTTTAGTTATACAGAAAGAAAAAAAAAAGAAAGTGCTCCAAAAATAATTATATTTAAAAAATATCGAAAAAAATATATGCTGGGAAAAAAAACTGTTGCTTCATGCAAGCATTGTGTAAACTTCTGCAAACAAAAATGTAAGGTAACATTAATTTCAATTTTATGAAATGCTTTTATTTTAATTTTCATTATTTATATGAGAAATATTTGCTATGAGACACTTAAAATTGTATTGAAAACTATTTTTTAAACAAGCACACTCTAATATATTGTACATTTTTCTTACACGAGCACTTTTTAATTCCAGTGCCGCAACTTTGAGCTGTTGCTACAAATCGAAGCGTTGTGTTGTATTTCGAACATCTTCAATGGAGATTAAGTCTTGGTCACATATATTGAACTGAGAACAAGAGAACAATTGTTGTATTCATCCATCTCTGACTAAAAGCACCTAGAACTGGTTGAAAGAACTTTCGAGTGCCATATTTCATACTTTAACGATCAAATAATCGTTATACTATAGAATACCTAGTTAACCCTTTATTGGACTTTTTACATCTCTTTTGAACTTCTTGCAGTTTGTTACTTATTAAGAATTAAACAATACACTTTAAGAAAATATACTTCGTTTTGCCGAATTTCATATTGACGTTTGAATTTTAGGAATGAGAACAATATTTCCTAAAGAACCATTCACCGTCACAAAGAAAATTAAATTTAACGGGGATTATTTGCCATGAAGAGAAGCATGTTTCAATGTACAAGGGGACATTCCATTCTGCACACATGTGTGAAGGTCTCCTTGGACCTCACTTTGAGAACGAGAATAAATAGGAGTCATGTAAGAACCAGTAGCCATTTTTATAAACAACTTTCTTTATTTGGTTATCTTATCCAAATAGAATCAAAGACTTATTAACAAATATATCTAACTAGTATTATGAGGTTTTAGAGGTAATATCCTTTAAATTAACTTAATTAATTAAGGATCCAATTAATTAACAATTAAATAACGATCACGCAGAGGTTACCACGATAAGAGATCCCAGATTTATATTTATTAATGTTCCTATTGAACATTTAACTTTAATCTCACTCCTAAAACTTTAATGAGACTTTAATTATAAATCAATAATTACCAACGGAATCTCAACTCTTCTTGAGAGTAAATTATCTCCAACAAAGAAATCTTCAATTTAACTTCACTATAACTTTCTGCTTCAATCTCTATCTCCTACTTCTCTAACTTTACTATTCCGTTTGACTTAAATACTTTATCTAATCTGCATATAACAAGGAATCCTGTCCGCTTTTTGGAGTTGATTGGAAATAGGTAGGGAATTAAATTTCCCTAAAAGGACGACTCAGAAGGTTAGTGATAAAGTTCCGTATAGATTTGTCACACATGTAGCGGGTTCTCTTCTGTGGTCCCTTTCTGCGACATTTCCTACATCGTTTACAGTTGGAAACTCTCTTTGCCATATGATTTTCCACACTGGCTAAGCGCACATCATCCAGAACTACATACTTCTTTGCTTGGAAGTTAGCAGGACGTCCTTTCATTTTATCTTGAAGAATTTCCGTCTATTAGCTGATAAAGTAATGCTATACGGAATGTTAGCTGGTCTAAACTTCAATTTCTTTTGTTCACTTGTCTTGTTATGAAACTGTTTATGATGACAAGGTCCATGAGAAAATAAAAGATACGATGCCACCATTTTACAGATCTTCTTATTTGGCTTATTTATTCTTTGATGAAAGTGATCATACCATTACATTCTTATATACATGACAGCCTCTTTGACAAGATACTTCTTTATTAGTACCTTCTTTCTTTTAGTCCGAATTACAAGTGTCATAATCGCTGAGTTATGTGTAGTAGCCCAAAACTGAAACACAAATCAGTCCTCCCATCGTTGTAATACCAAAGTCAATATTTTACAATAGGTGTTGCGCTTCCCACAGATGTATTTTGTTACATCAGGTAGAAGGGAAGTAAGGTTTCCAAGGCCCACGAAAGGTCGCAGAATTCAATAATATTATGTACTTTAACTGATTTGTCTCGTTATTTGATGAAATACTTAATTATTCTATGCAATTATGGATTCCACACTTTAACGGCGACATACATTTTTGACGCACAAAAAATTTATGTGTCTTTTAAAAGTGAACAATTTATTGACTCATACCACTTAAGCAGACATTTATGGTTAAGGAGAATATAAGTAAAATAATGTTTCCTTCAGCTCTACAGATGCTTGTAAAACGTTAACACGCTCGTTATTGGGAAAGAAGACAACTTGATGAGTCGGACACAATTTCGACTGTCAAAGTTGTCAGATATTGCCAAAATGCAATAATCGATTTCCTGATAGCAGAATGAAAGTTCAGATTGCCCACCTTTTCTTCTGTTCTTTCAAGAAGTGATCGGAAATTAAAAGAAAACCTAATCTCTTAAGATCAGCACCAAATTTTCTCAACTTCAGAACTTTCTTTTGGGTGCTTGTTATTGTCTTTAAACACACAATTCGCCCTGCTCCTTTTTATTCTTATTTTCGTTTCTGATTTTTGATTCTTGTAAGGGTTTCTCTTTCTTTCATTTCTTCATGCGACTGTGAAAAGTAAGTGCGAGTGTAGAAAGAGATGGTGATTAAATACTTGTTTCGAATGAAACCGAAATATCTTTGATTTTTTAGCCCGAGTTGTTTGACATTGGAGTGAATTTATCTGTCGTTTGAATTACTGAAAGTTCTTTTCAGATCATTATCATTTTTTTTCTCTTTATTCCTTTTATTCCCTTTTGAGACTAAGTTGAGATCTTACAGTACTGGTCTCTGAAAAAGTGTTTTACACTAAAGTATATCATAAATAAAAGGATACTTCCCAAATTTAATTTTCAGTTTGAAGAACGATATTTTTCCAAAGGTATTAAGTAGGATGGCGCCTTATTTTCAATTCCTACTCTCTCTCTCTCTCTCTCTATTAGTTCACTCTCTCCTTATACATATATATATATATATATATATATATATATATATATATATATATATATATATATATCTTGTTGAAATGTTCAATTGTTAATAAAATATATATGTACCTTCTATTCATCCGTTCAAGTCTAAATACAATTTTTAAACTTGTAGTGGAGGGCACTGGATATTATAATACAGTTTCTCAAATATTAATTCATTAATGAAATTTTATTTTTCGATTTTAATTTTATTTGATGTTATTTCTGTCGAAATTACAATTAGCTACAACAGATGGCGCCAGTACGGTTTTCTAATAAAGTAGGAATCAACTTAAAAAAAATTCATATTACTTGTGTATTTCTTTTAGTACCAGAAACTATACTTTAACCTGACCTGACTATTGAAACAAAAATATAATGCAATAACTTCAGTTAGAGTTATTGTATAAAATTAATAATTGATGCCCTTATAAAAGTAAACTTAAATTTATTTCTAATAAAATAAATATGTATAATTATTTTTAACTTGTTTTTGTAAAATATTCCTAATTAATAATAGTCTTAGGTTATTTTAGGTAATAACATTGCATTATCAGTTAGTCTTACAGTTAACTATTCGAAGCAACAGTTAACCTTACTGTTAATTATTTGAAACAACAGTTAACCTTAGTGTTAATTATTCAAAACAACAATTAATGTTCTTAGAAGCACTTGAACTTTAGGAATAATGGTATTTACTGTTAGTTATTAACGTTCTTCATTAAGAAGGAAATATTTTTAATGTAGATTTGGATTATGAAAATTACATAGATCAAAAGAAAGAGTTTAGAAGGATATAATTATTAAATATACAGCTTAATAATTTTGTATGAGATCCCGTATTGTCTTTTAATGTAGCATTCAATTTTTGCACTCATATTATAAAAACGTACTTTAGATATTTACTACTTTGCTTTGGAAAAATAAAAGTTATCTGTACTGAGATTAAAAAGAATGTAAATATGTTATTATTTTTCTGAATATAATATAAAGAAATTTTATTATTGGATCACAAAATAAATACAATATTTTTTTTTACTTCTAAGAGAAATTAAGGCACTTAGAGAATGAAGCTAACGAAATTAGGGAATTTGGAATGATTTTACTACGGAAAATAATTTATTCCATACAGCCGATACATTTATAAGGATTATATGTAAATTTGTACACAGACAATTTTCGTAGTGCCAAAGGAACCACTAATTTATTAAAATATGAAAATGCTTTTTTATTCACAACAGGGATTTTTTTATCTTACCGGTGAAAGAGGAAAATTAAAATTAGCAAACAAAGAAATTATTTGTATAAGGAATCCATTTATCTAATTTCTTTTATTGCAAAACGTAGTAAGCAAGTCTAGTTTCTTTGCAACACTCATGGAAGCAGTTAAGAATTTACTTTTTATTTTAAGGTATCTGACTACGTTCAGAACCGTGATTTTAAAAAAACGCATAAACGGATAATTTCCATGATATTTAGTGTCACTTAGATTAGAATACATGCATAAATTGTTTAAAAGACATTTTGAGAAAAAAAAATATGTAAATAAAGTGTTTTGGCAATATATAAATTAACTTAGAATAATCATTTTTTCAAAATGTTCTCCTTTTATTAAAAATACATCTAAAATAATAATATTTCGCTTGTATAAAGTAAAGACATCTCAAGGGAGTCTGAGATAGGATTTATGAAAAATTCACATCATTTTCAGTGTTACAACCAATTGAAATAATTACCGGCGTTTTTTTCTTAAAATTGCTCCCCTCTGTTGTTGTAAAATATGGATACTCCCACTTCTACGTTATATTTTTCAAAAATTCTAGTTCAGCCTCTGCAGAGAGATCTGAGCTATATACAGGCAAAATATTATTAAAATAGAAGCAATTTTCACAAAAGGAGGATATTTTTTAAATTTGTCATTCTATGTGTATTTTTTGTCAAAATATTGTACTTAAATAATTTTTTATTGTAATACTATTCTTAAAACAATTTTATATACATTTTCTGATCTAAGTGACACTAAATATCATGAATATTATCCATTTATACGCGTTTGCAAAATCACGGTTCCGAACGCAGTCGGAGACCCTAAGAGAAACTGCATCTTGACAGGTTTATTTCCCACTCAAGGGAAATATTATTTTGCGCGTGAAACTCAGCTACTGTCTAGGAGATAGTGTACTTTTAACCATCTACGTAATTTGAAAGCATGAGTTCTAATTTCACTTTATTTTACTACGCAATCAATGCATTCTATTATTACCCAATTGTTATTCTCTAGCTGAAAAAATGTAATGCTTTTTGCCTTTTTAAAAATTATAAAGAAGTAATATAAATAAAAGATGAAGTAAATTGCTACTTAGGACAACAAAGAAAAGTTTTATTTTCGTTACTTTTTACTAAAAAATTACAATTAATAAAAATATAAATTTGGCAGAATCACATTAAGTGGCAAAATAGAAAGCGATTTTCCATTTTCCTTCCAACAACTTATGGATATTGAACGGGGGAGAATTATCAGCCTTCGAGAAGGAGAATTTTCCTATCGCGCAATAGGAGCTCGTATGCCACAGTGATGCGAGTTTTGAAGCAATGAACCGATGAGCACCGAACAACTCGAAAAACTGGCAGTGGATGAAGGAAGGGGAGGTCGGTGAGCGACGATTGACACCTGATCCGCATGGCAGTGAATGACGGTACAGCTTCCTACAGGCATTTGGCAGCATTTTAGTCTACTGCTACAGGTATACTAATGTCAGCTTCGTCAATTCGATGACCTTATACTAATGTCAGCTTCGTCAATTCGATGACCTCTGCTGCACGGTGGATTGCGTGCAAGGACGGCCTTATTCAGGATCTCCCTCACGGCAAACCATCAATGGCTGCGTCTGAAATTTGCTCATGACAACATAGCCTGGCAAGCTGATTTACACCAAGTTGTTTTTTTAGATGAATGACACTTCAATTTGTTTGACCATGGTTACATTATGCCAGTGAATAATGCCTTCCAGAGTGCATTATCGAACAACATAATGTCCTAAGATCCAGATTTATGGTTTGGCGTGCGATTTCGTATCATCGACGATCCAATTTGTAACAAATTAAGAGTAATCCTAATAGCAACAGCTACGTCTGTGAAGTGTTACAGACCGAAGTTGTTCCCTTCTTTTAAGGCATCCTTGGAGTTATCTTTCAGCAGGATAATGAACACCCGCATGTTGAAAAGACTGTTCGAGACTTCTGTTTCGTACTTCTGTTCGACAACACATGCAACTTCTTCCTTGACCTGCTTGTTCGCCGGATATGTCGCCTATTGTGCACATGTGGGATTTGTTTGGTCTGCGTCTCGCTCGTGATCCGCGTCCTGCAGTTTCAAAAGATGAACTTTTTGCTGCGCATACAAGCAATATGAAATCATCTTCCACAAGCAAACATTAAAAACCTGCTTGACTCCATGCCACGTCGTATAGCAACACTTATTGCAGCGCGTTGTGACTACACCAAATACTGATTTCAGACACTTTATACTGATTTTTGCTTTGAAATTTCCGTCGCCTATTTGTTTCTAATAGAAGTCACTTGTGCATTTAATTTCATTTAATTCTGATGATTCCTTCGTGTTTTTGCCTTTTTTATCATGGTATTGCCCAACAGTTTGTGACGAATCTGATCGGAACCTTTCCACTAATATTCTTAGGCCTCTTTTGGGAGATTATAAATTCGCTTATATTTCCAATCAACTCCAAAAAGTGAACGGGATATGCAAAGTAGATAGAGTATTTAAGTACAGCGTTGTAAGCTAGCAAGTATGAAGGCTATTGAGCCAGCAGCAGTAGCCTCAAATTTAGAGGATTGCATTGGATTACGTTAGTGAAGCCTTATTGCTGTTATTCTACCAAAGAATCTGGAAAGCTAATATAACAGGTGATATACTATAGTTTATTTACGCTTAAATTAAGCGTTAGTTTAATAAAATTAGTTAAAGTTAATGAAAGCTAATAATTCGAGTTACGTGTGTTTCTCGGACCTCCTATTTCGGTAGACCTTATTTGATTTTGCGCGTAATTATTGATTAATTTCATAATTCGTAATTTAATTTTTAAAAAAACGTAAATCCCTTTTGTTTTACGTAACATAAAAAAGGTTATATGTTATGAGAGTTTCTGATATTTGAATCAATATAATAAATACAAGTCATTAATATACAAAATGGCTCTTAGTGATTCTTTGCCTCAAATTAATCTTGGTGTCCAGGGTGGAACCCAAGGGGGTACACACAAGTTAAAAAAAATAAACATGCATAGAGAGATTGTGAACTAATCTTAGGCATTGAAAAATCGATGTAAAAGAGTCACTCCCCTGATGTCTAAAATACGCTAACTAAATTCGTTCTCTAATCAGTTCTCTTTAACAACATGGATATTTCCAAAATATATTACAAAAACATACTTCTTAAATTTTAAAATTAATTTATTTTCTTTTAAAAAATATTTATACCACAATGAAGCATTCATGTTCATAATATCACAAAAGAACCAAAATTTTTTTTATATACTTAGCGACCACAGAATAAGCGATTGCATCTATTATACATGCTTTATATTTAAAGAAAGCCATTAAAGCAAGGCGAACACACGATGAACAGGAAACAATGTTGATTGATTGTTGAAAACTTTAATCAAATATGTAAATTGAATTCCATCCTTGCGGAGAAGGATAGGGCAACTAGGGGTTTGGTGTTTATCGAATCTGTGAAAAAAAGTAAAGCTCGTTCCAAGAGAGTGAAAGATTTTTCAAAAATATTTCTATTCAACCAACAAAAACAGGCGATAAATGATTGATCATGCCTTTGGAAAGTAATCTTGACGTTTACTCGGGTTCGACTAACAATAAATTACTCTACACCCTTAAAAGCATCTTATATTAACGTAAAAATTTATTTTACTGATTGGTTTCATGAAAGGTCATTTTTCTTCCTCTTTTTGTGATCGTCTCATACGCTACGAAAATTGTTTATGAATCTGAAACAAATTCCTTTATTTAAAAGTTGATTTATATCCATCTATTAATAGTTGATGAAAAGAAATCCCTATTTTCTCTTCTACTCTATTCATGAAATATATATAAAGGTATGCAATTATTTAAAATTGTATTTACAAATCTTGAAACAATGTTTACACGAATTAATATTTTACAACTACTACAAGTTTCTGAAGTTGTACAGGATAACTATGTTGTGATCTTAAGAGTAAACACGTAACATACAATTTTTTCTTTTAAGTCAGTTCCTACTTAGATCAACAAAGATAAATTATATTGTGTTACTTTTCTTAAATAATTATAATTAATATAAATATAAATATACATAGGACCGAATCACAATATTAATTGGCAAAATAGAAAGCGACTTTCATTGCAATTTTTCAGTTTCATTTCTATGTATAATGTTGGAATATTTTTGTTTTTGTTTGTTATTTTTTTAGTTTAACTTAATTACTCTAATAAATTTGTATAGTAAATAATAAATTTATGTACTGGCTGCCATGATTCGATTCCTTGACCACTAGGCTACCGCTGCCAAAATTGAAGTAAGAAAGTCATGCAATGGTTGAAAAATATTTTCTGCTTTAAAAATGGCTTTCAGAATGAAACCTCCTTAAAAAGGAAAACAATTTTTTTACAAAGATTTTTTAACCAGATTAAGCTTAAGATTTTTTTTCAACTTTTTTTTTTAATGAAAAATACGGAAAAAAAGAATTTTATGCGTGTGTTTGTGATCACACGATAAAAGAGAAAATTTTCTGATTTATTCTGGACAAGAGTATCCAGTTACCCGAATATGCGACTTTTTCTCCTTTACTACATTTTTTTACATGTGGACGTTAAACAGTTCTCTTTTTCGTGCCCATTCGGGCATTTGCTTATTCCATACAGTTTCTTTGAAATTTGATCTTTAACTTGTTCTTCATTTCATTCCTATGTATTTATATATAAGGTTTTTTTTAAGATTTAACTCTGAATTAGTCTAAATATTTATAAGCATTTACAATCGAACTTCCATATAACGAGCCTCAATATTGCGAATTTTTCTACATAGCGATTTTTTCCAAGAACCAAGAACATTCCACGATTTTCTTCGTAAAATAACCTCCCAATAGCGAAGTGCATTTTCTATATAAGGAACTTTTTCTCTTATGAATCCATTTTCTTTCTCCCTATTTTTGAAGTATTTCTGGACATTTCAAGTTATTCTCTCTGTTAGCACATTTTATAGGGGTAATAAATCTTAAAGTGGTTTTATTAGGTGCCTAAGTCACCGAGACAATATATTTATGGTTATTTCATCCAAGAAGTGCAACCTTTAATACAAATTGTCAAGTTGACTGGAAACATCTCCGATAACCCTTTTTACACCTTCAGTAGTCTCATGTTCTTGAACCAGTCTCCGTTTATTTGTAGTATTGGTCAGTCGTTCGGGTAACTGCATTTATTCTAGCTCGAAAATGTCAAAACGTAAGTGCTTGAGCATCAAAGAAAAAAAATTAATTCTTCAGGAAGTGGATAAAGACGTCAGGAAACTTTTCTTGTAGTTTTCCTTTCTTTTTTTTTTAAATTGGTAAAATATGTTAAATAAATATATATTAATTTACAAAAAGGTGTGAATAATTACTTTTTTAATACAAAGTGTTTATGGATTTTCAATTTGTTTTATGTGGTTTATAAAGAAAATTTAAAGATGAACCTCTATATAATGAATTTTCTATAGAACGAACTTTTTCGGGATTTATTGACTTCGTTATATAGAGCTCCGAATGTAAGTGTAAATTACTTATGTAGGTTGTATACATGCATATATATATATATATATATATATATATATGTTTGTATGATATCTGTAACTATCGCACCAATACCAGCGTTCAAGATTACTCGCCAAACTGTCAACTTTGATTTCCTATGCGTCTTACGCACTGAATTGGGAACCATATACTTCCTATCATATAATGTCGCCAATACCATTCCGATCATACGTAGGTACCGGTTACATAACACCGTATACTGTGTAATGTAAGAAAAATTTATGCCCTGAGAAAGCCATTTACTTTACTTAAAATTCTCTAAGCAAACAAAAGGAGAGAGTTTGTACTTTTTTTACAATTCTGCTTTAATTTTCTCGTAATCTCATAGTAGTCATAACTAATATAAACCAAAATATTGACATCGTTGTCACCAATGAACTCCTTAAAAATTTGGAATTTTAGACACATTTCTACAGACACATTTTTGTGCCTAAATACTTTCTACTAAATCAAAAAATATTCCCAATGTTTCTGTTATTTTTATTACAGATCCTCCCCCCTCCCAATTGTTTTCGCTTGCACTCCTCTTTTCTCATTCACTCGCTAGCGTTTAGTAGTAATGGGCTGCATAACAGTAATATTTAAATAAAGAAAATAAAACTTCATGGAAAGTGCACATGGAAGTGTGCATGAAATTTTTACTAAAAAAAAAAAACGTGTCTAATGAATTCGTTTAATTCAAAACCAAGCGACCGTCGCCGGCACGCACACGATTTCTGAATGAACTCGAGAAAAAGCAATTGAGTGTAACACAGCCAATTTAATTCAGATTCTCGCTTCAGCAAAACGCGTCTAAAGATGTTATGACTTCAAAAATATTTTTCTTTAAAACGGTGACATATACTTCTTTTCTTTTTAGACAAAAATGTTTCTACAGTTAATATATTTCGAGAATGAAATCGCGGCATTTTTCAGGGGGAATATCAACTACAATTCTACGATGCTTAATTAAGAATGACAAAATAGTTTCCTCCGAATGAGTTAGTTCATGGCATAAACGCAGTTTATGATTAGGGGATAGATTGACTACATTGAATTTTAAAAATAAATTTAAAAAATAATAAAGGTAAAAACCCTTAGCTAAACCCTTTTATATTTTAGCGAGTGCTACAATTTAATTAATTGAATGAGAAATCAGAAAAAAACATTGACTTGCGTTTAGTAATGTTATGAAATCATTTTAAAACAAAGTGGAAAGTAAAAATAAATACATTTGCTTAAAATGCGTGTTCTACAAGAATAAACATAAAAAAATAATATTAGAATAATTTATTGATACATTATTGTGCTGTTTTTAATTTGAATACATAAATGTAACTTATTTACTATGTTTCCTACATACTTACATGTATTTTTACTTATTTGAATGCCATAGAGCGCAGCAGTAGCAATTAACAAATAAATAATTTTTAGTTCTGTAAATCACTTTTTTTCTAAAGTATTAATAATTATAAAAGTAAAAACAAATTTATAGTGATGTTATATATGCTACGATTATTTTTCCAATTTTGCTAGCAGCTCATATATATATATATATATATATATATATATATATATATATATATATATATATATATCTTTAAAACACTTTACAATGTAACTAAAAATAAGAATTCTTGATTACGTAGTTATGCTATGAAACATACAATTTACACATTTATCTCAGTTTTAAATTCCTGTATAATGACACCTAATAGTTCATGGTTACTTCATCGTAAGAATTTTACAGCTAAGTCAACGAAAACAGTTGTCTCAAAATCCTTACAGATCAACTTGAATTCAACAAGCAATATAAAAAAATAAACGAAATCGATTCTTACTTAGGTCAACAAAGAAAATTTTTATTTTAGTTACTTTTTATTAAATAGTTACAATTAATATAAATATGTATATACGTATGACAGAATAACATTTTTCTTTATATGCATAGTGTTTGACTATTTTTTTGTTTGTTTGTTACTATTTATTCTTTCATTAAATTTAATTATTCTAATAAAATATAATATAACAGAAATCAGATTCTCAGAAATTCAGCGATCCCAGGTGGGATTCCAACCGACAACGACCTTTGGATTAGAAGTCCAACGCGCGCTCTCCATTGCACTACAGGGGCACAGCAAACAATTTTCCTTTCAATGTATGCTGTCGATCTTTTATTTTTGCTTATTACTCTTTATTCACTTTTTTCAATTTAATGAATGAATTATTGTCTGAAAAAAGTGTATTAACATCCACTACAAGTTTAAAAAATGTGTTTGAATTTGTGGGGATGAATAGAAAGTATTTTATTAAAGATTGAAAATATGAGCAAGATATACGTATATATATATAGATAGAGAGAGAAAGAGAGACAGGTAATTAATAGTAGGAATGGAATAATGAAAGAGAAATCCGGGCCATTGTTATAAAATTCATGAATAAACTATCATTTTTCTCGCAAGATTAAAAAGAACCATATTAAAGAAAATAGATCTCATTAATTTATTACATTTATAAACAATGTCTTTGCCTCATTATAGGTATTTACTTTCTCATAGGTAAGGAAACCCTGTTTTATTTATAGATTTATCTGACGCCACAATGAAAGAAAATGACGACAACAGTATGATCATTGCATTACATGTTTTCTATTTATATAAATAAATTATTGGAACTGAAATAACGACCTTTAGTGTAATATCTTGTATCAATAAAGTCCGTTTTGCACACCCATCTATATTATATATAGAAGTGGGTATTGTGGATCTCAGTTAGTTTTGAAGTTATATTAAATACCGTAAAATCCGACGTATAACGCGCACTTTTACCACAAAAATAACCTTGAATATTACGAATGTGTGTTATACGCCGGGTATGAAAATGATAGCTTTAAAAGTAAAAACCTGTATAAACATAGAAAAAAACAAGCAATATAAAAAAAGTTAATTCCTACTTAGATCAACAAAGAAAATTTTTATTTTAGCTACTTTTCATTAAATAGTTACAATTAATATAAATATGTACATACATAGGACAGAATCACAATATTTAGTGGTAATAAATTTTGATTAATTATTAATATAGTATCGCATTGTCATCCAAAACAATCACGTCTATAAAATTTCAGTTCAACTGAATGCTTTAAAACGTGAGAAAAAAACCTTTTCAAATTTTAACACAAGTCGCCAAAAATGATGCTAACGTGGCTGTATTTGTAATTCTTTAAATAATTAGTTTTGATTAATTAATTTTTATTAATTATATTTAAATTATTATATTGTCATCCAAAATAATCTTGTATATAAAATTTCAGCTCAATTGAGCGCTTGAAATGTATTTTTTTAACGATTAAATATTCCACCAAGATAAATAAATAAATGTATATGGATTGTGAGCTATTATAGTGTAAGAATTGAATTAGACTTATTCAATGATTGAAATGCTGATTCTTTAAAAGAAAAAAAAATAAAAGAAATTTGCATATGTACTTTTCAGGTTTCTTCATAAGAAAAAGGGGTGGGGGCGTAATACGGTGAATCTACATATAAAATTAAAAACTGCAGCTTGAAAGTATAAATGCGCGTTATACGCCAGATTGTACATGTAAAATCAATAATTAAAATAATTTTTTATTTAAAAATTCTTAAGCACAGACACACACACGCATATATATATATATATATATATATATATATATATATATATATATATATATATATATATATATATATATATAAATATATATATATATATATATATATATATATATATATATATATATATATATTCTATTTATTTAAAGAAGAAATAATTCCTTTTCTCTTAGAACTTTAATATGGAGGAATTATGTTGAATGATAGGGGATAAGTTGTCAAACATTAAATCACCCAAATCGTTTTATTTTGGTAGTTAATAATAATTACAAGGATATATATACGTGATATCGGGTGAATTCAAAGAAATATTTATCCATTATATTATCATGTTTTTTCGATTATGTATCAATATTGGAGAGTTTAAAATAAAATCTCTTAACACTTAAAACTACACATACATACTTTTGGGAATGAATATGCCATATTTGAGAGCTTCTTTCATAAATTTAACTTAGCGTATCGCTAAAAATCTGTCACATGTTACGTTACATAGGCTGAAAATGATTTAATTTAATTCTTCAAGTACTTAATCCCAATAATATAACCCTAATTCAGACAAATCATCGGATCAAAACATCGATGAATTAGTGAAAATGGTCCAAACCAACTCCAGTTTAGAGTGCAATCAATTACATAATAAAGTTTATACAAAATTTGACGAAACAATACACGTATTAATAAATATACAATAAGAAATAAGAGGAGGAAAAGTAAGAAATATGTTTTTAAACATTCTCTGTTCTTAACATGTAAACACACACATTCTCGCAAACACGCGCGCACGCACGCACGCACGCACACACATTCAAACTGAATTTATAATTTATAAGATTTTTCGTTTTACATAGTATTTAGAATAAAAATTAGAATCAATCTTAAGTGAAGGTAAACAATAAATAAAAAACTGTTATAACTAATGTTGAGATGATTCCTGCGTCACATAAGTGTTGAGTTAACTCGCCAATTTTCCCGATTTGCGTTTCGTACGCTCTGAGCAAGTGGCAAGTGGCATAAGTGTTCACGGGGCGTTTTCAGAATTTTAGAATTAAGGGCCGAAATAGTGATTTTACAAAAATTAATTTTTTAAAAGATATAATAAAAATGGGCAGAACAATTCTGCTGGAACGGCGACAGAGTGAATCTGTGAAACAGTCGCACCACTTTCCTGCGATCTGATTGGCCGATGCCGTTCGTTCGCAGAGAAGTGGGCGTGGAAATGGAATTGGGTCGATCCGAAAATAAACGACCCGAGCAACGTACGCTCTGAATTAGCAAACATGTGCTTTGTTTCATATATATCTCTAATATAGTTTTCGATAATACTTAAGTACACTGATTTATTTTATTGGACATTGAAGGAGATAAAACCTGTTTTGAAGATGGAACAAATATGTAGGTGTTGTTAAAGAATTAATTAAAAGGTTTTAAACTACTGAATACATTTAAAATTTTTATATCAGATAAAAAATAAAATATCATGATAAAGTAAATATTTAAAAATCCTCCATTAAAGATCCTACAAAATCTTTGATAAAACTCCTGCCTTTTTTCCCCGCTAACACAACGCCATGTCGTGTATAGAAAACAACCCAATAATTTACTATAATTACCCATTTCTTAAAATGCGTAAGCCCTACCATCTTCTTCCAGTGATGTAAGCAAGCGTCCATGTCCTAAGGAAGTCATCAAAAACAAAAATCTGAAGACTGTTTTCGGTACTTTTAGAAAGTTTGGGATAGTTGTAACCCAATTACAACCCAAGTAACTAATGAGTAAATTACGACATCATGTTCGACCAAACTACTACCTAAACGAGAATCTTCGTTGTAAAAGTTATTAAGACTTCGTACTTGTTTCGGTAAATATTAACAATTTTTTCATCGTTTGTTATTTTTATCGAAGAATCTATTTATTTCGTTTTATATACTACGAGGCTTAGATATTTTTTTTTATATTAACGAGGTGTTGTAAGCGATAAATTTGTAATATCCTGTTTTTTTTTTTTAATTTGACTGATACAGTGATAATTTAGGAATTTTGGAATCATAAAAAATTGGGGATCATAAAAAGAAACTCAACACATATCGAAGTGATGTTCTTTTATAACTGTAGGATAAAGAAAGGGAGGAAAGAAATAAAAAGAACAGAGGGAAAATTTCTGGTCGTAGAAAAAAAATAATTCCATTGTAGAAATTTATATATAGGCCACCAGTATTTGAAGTTAAGCACTGTGGTGAAAATTGAGTTGTTTGTTGTGTAGGGAGAGAAATAAAATTCAGACCAAGGAAATATTTTGGATCCTCTTTTAGAGAAGGGTACCAGGGAAAGAATAAAAAAAAATTCTAGATGGATTACTGTTGTTGAAATCTTTGTCGATGAAAAAACTAAGCAAAAAACATAATCTTGCTAAAAAAAACTTTAAGGGGTTTTACTTAGCTTTTTGTATTTGTGTTTTAAGATACTGAATAATCCTCTTATATTTGTTTATCACTCTGAATATTTAAATAGTAAATGAGTGAAAAAAATCATTCAAATTTAAATGCATGTTCGATGTTATTTAAAATCTTGTAGAATTTTCTGAGAAAATTAAGAACATTGTTGGATACTCTACCATTTATTTCAATTCGTTCTACAACAAAATGCATCCATTTTACACAAACTTTTATTTAACTTGCAATGTAAAATGTTTGGGTGGAATCTTGCAACTCAATTTTGAAGCTGGTGTCTTCAACTGATTGAGCAGAAATTTTGTATGCACATTAAGTTTGGATGGCAATACATGTTTTTACTATTTATATTCCGTTATCACAATTAGTTAAAAATATATTAATTAAAGTAATTTTTTGGGTGAAATCTTGCAATTTTGAACCTGATGTCTTCAGCGGAGTGAGTTGAAATTTTGTATACTCGTTTACTTTGGATGACAATGCATGTTTTAAACATTTATATTCCGATATCACAATTAGTTAAAATACATTAATTAAAAAACTCTTACCCATGTTAGAAGCTTATTTTACTTCTTTCCACAAGCCCTCGTGGCCTAGAGGTTAGAAAAGCTGATTTCAAAGGAATTACCCAGGGTTCGATTCCCGGGAGATCGCAGTTTTTAAATTTACTTTAAGTCACTTTAATTTTCATTCGAAAATTATTTCTCTTGAACAAATTTAAATTTTCACGTTCTTTCTATTTGTTTTATATATATATATATATATATATATATATATATATATATATATATATATATATATATATAAAAGCTTTTTCACTTTCAATGTAAATTGTTCAAGTGGATTCTTGCAAATCAATTTTGAAGCTGATGTCTTCAACCGATTAAGCTGAAATTTTGTATACACGTTTAGTTTGGATGACACAGTGCATGTTTTGACCATTTATATTCCGATATCGCATTTAGTTAAAAAGGTTAGCTTCATGGCCCGGCGTTAGACGGGCTTCCTCTACTTTTATAAATTTTTTTCCTTTTCTTCACAAAATCAGTACATCTAATAATTTTTTTCAAAATGAATTCCCCCAGCCGATGTTGCTCGGGCTTTTACCTAGTGTATAACTTAAAATTTCCGGTTTAGAAATTTTTCCGCTTCTTTTCTTTGTCAGCCAGGTTTACTTCACCCCGGCGTTGCATGAACATTTTTAAATGCATAACATATTGTCATGGAAATTCCCCTTTGCCTGTCACTAACGGAGCTCTCGAGAAAGTGAACATTCAATGATTCTTAAATAGCTTGAGAGTTGCAGCACTCTAGTGGTAAAAAAAGTAAGGAATTATTGTACAAAAAAAAATTTGTGAAATAAGTATAGAGATTTTGATTTTTAAATCACTAATAAAACAAAGCATGAGTTTTTAAAAATCTATTTCATATAAATGCATCGATAGTGATTCCTTTTAGAAAACGTCTTATGGAAAGTATAGTTGTTATGAAAAAAAAAAGAAAAGAAAAACATACTGTATCGTGACGAAATAAATCTTCTTTCTAGTTACGAAATTGCTGGCGAAGTTATTAAATGCGCGAATAAAATTTTGAGTAATTTTTTAAAACAATTATAAAAACTAAGCGATGGTGTTGTTTATTACCCGGGGACAAAAGTTAATAATCCAGCATTCTAAGCGTTCAATACATGAAATCTTGGGGTAAAAAAGAAATAAGAGACCTGTAGAATAAAAGGAAGGTATATTCAATTTCGGATTGTGTTATTTGTTAAAATTAAAATTTTTTTGGAGGGGGGGCTTCAATTTTAAGTTAATGCCTTCAAACTTTATACATCGATTGTTAAAAATGGTAATTTTTAAATAAAAAATGTAACAAAAATAATGCTTTAATATTTCTTGCAAAAAGAAGGAAAAAACGAAAACCACAATTTTTTTAAACTGTACTTTTTAAGCAATATTTTCAAACTTTGTGCATATTACGCATAATATCGTTCTACACACGGAAAAAATTCATGAGATTTTTTTTTATAATTAAAGAAATTATTAAGTATTTAAATAAAATTTGAGAATTTTTTAAAAATCGTAAAAAAAAAAACTGTCATTTTATTTTTTAAATGACTGATTCTAAAAGAGAAACGCATGCATTTTCTTAGTGTAGAGTATCATTTCATTAACATGAAATAAAATCCAATTGTAGTGATTTAGAAATCATTTTCATAAAAACGTATTGATTTTGACTCATTTTAGAAAAAAATCGTAAAAAAAAGAAAATATCATTATTTTGTAAAATAAATTATACCGTATCGTAAGGAAGTAAATGATCTTTCCGATTCTGTAATTTTTTTTTGATTGAGTCTCATACAAAATTAGATCGTGTCTTAAAAAAGTCTGGGTTAAAGAAAAAATGGTCGGGAAATTGGAACTTCGGCACCTGGCGGGAAAATATGGCAATAAATATGCGTTTTAAGGTTTTTAATTAATATATTTTTTAACTAATTGCACTATTTGAATATAAGTGGTCAAAACGGATTCCTCGGATTATTTCGGAGCATTTGGTACCTTTGGCGAGTTTCTGCTTCGTGCGATTCGTGAAAAGATACACCTAGTCGTATAGTTACATACGTTTTTTTACCTTCGAGTTTTAATAGTGCAGATATTATTTAAAGTAATTTTTTCGGGTGGAATCTTGCAACTCAGTTTTGAAACTGGTGTCTTTAACCGATTGAGTAGAAATGTTGTATACATGTTTAGTTTAGATGACAATGCAGGCTTTGATGATTTATATTCCGATATCGCAATTAGTTAAAAATATGTTAATTGAAAATCTTTTACTCTTGTTAGCTTTTTAATCTGAACGGCAGCTTATCAGATATAGAGCTTAAAGAAATTCCGAATCTCTCTCTCTTCAACTTTTCTTAAAAAACCATCTTATTCTTTCTCTCAAACTGAGACAAAAAATAATAGCCTTATGGGAAAGATCATTTATTTCGCTACGGTACGGTATGATTTGTTAAAAAAATAATGATATTTCTATTTTTTACATTTTTTTCTAAAATGAGTCAAAATCGATAAGTTTTCATGAAAATGATTTCTAAATCCTTTCGTATGATTTTTTTTTCGCGTTAATGAATCGATATTCTGCACTAAGAAAGTTCAGTGTTTTCTCTTTTAGAATCAGTCATTTGAAAAATAAAAGCCCAATTTTTTTTTTTTACGATTTTTCAAAAAATACTGAAATTTTGAATAAAACACTTAAAAACTTCGTAATTTTTAAATATAGTTACACGAAAATATTTTTTTGTTTGTAGAATAGTATTATCCAAATTTTGCACAAAAATTGGTTTAAAATTATGGATTTACAAAAAAAATGTATTTTTCGTTTTTAATATTGTATTATAGTAAAAGTAAAAAAGAATGAGTTTTAATACTTAAATTAATTTTTATCCGTCCAATGTTGTTTTGATCGAACAGTGTTTATCCCCTCCTTCCCATTGTCCTCTTTTTGCGGCCCCAGTGACATATCTATCATCTGTATGTGGCCTTTCGGAAAAAATGTTGAGTACCCCTTAGCTTGACTGTTCAAAATTAACCGTCAACGATCTTTCAACAATGATGCGTTAAATGAGATTAACAGACTGAGAAACCTCTATCTAGCGATAACTAAAAAGTAAAAAAAAAAAAAATTAAAAACAAGCTTTTATTTAAATGCTCTAAAAGTAATAAAATAAACTTTTCTTTTAAAACTTTTTTTGCTATCTACTTATAAAGTCGTTATACATTATATGATATAAAAGCTTGTCTCTGGATTAACCTGTGTACATAAACAAGCAAATTAAATAACTTGATCTGATTGATTTTAATTTTTTAAATTTTCAGACTAAGTAAATATGAGTACATAAATCTCGCGACAAGTTTTTGTATCATAAATTGTATAACGACTTTATAAGTTGATCGCAAAAAAGTTTTAAAAGAAAAGTTTATTTTATTCCTTTTAGAGTGTTTAAATAAAGCCTTGTTTTGAAAAAAAAAAGTTTTTTTTTTACTTTTAATTTATTTAGATCTTTTTTTTTCCTATTTTCAAACAAAAAAATCATTTTTTCAACTTCATGATACCACAGAAACTTTCATAAGGCAAAGAAAAACAAATAAACTAAACATTTTCTTGAAAGACTATGTATGAAAATATGAAGAATATCTTCCAGTCTATAAATATTGATATCAAGGGATTCAACTTTTTTAAATATATATTAGTCTAATTTCGCAATAAAAGCTATTTGTTTTCACATTTCGTCTACATCCAATTTTCAAGATATTAATATTCAAATAGTTATCTATTTATAATCAATGGAAACGTTGATTGTTCTTTAGAATCTCAAGGCTGGAAATCTCATGAATATTCATTAAATTCTCTAATTTACTCCAAAATTTACCTTTGTAAAATACGTATAATTAACTACACGGATATAGTTTTATATCAATGCAAGAATAGTTAGAGGAATTTAAATTTCTTTCGGATTAATATAATAGTCTAAAAAATGCTAAAAACTTTCAATGCATAGTCTCGAACAATTTAAATTGATTGTCTAGTTTAATACTAAATATTTTCAAACATGCTATTAACTAGAATATACTAAACTGCGCAAAGAGAGGAAGTTTTTCAATTACAATTCTAAAATGTCTAGACAATATTTGAAATTGAAACACTCTTGTCTTTTTGTTGAATTTGTAATATATTTAAGTGTAAAGTTAGGCAAAAGTGTTTTTTATTTTAATAAACACTACACCACTAAACTCATTATTTTTGATACTGAATTTTTACTAAACAAAACATACAGATGCGAAGATATTTTCTGGAAGTTAATATGAATTTTTGATCGGAAGATAATAGCTTGACACGAGACTGGTTTCACGGAATTGTTATGAGCATTTTAGAACAAATCAGAGAACAATACTCGAAAGTAAGCCCAAAGGTACAATAAGTAGAAAATATCTATGTGAGAAAATCCTTTTCAAAGCAATCAGTTTCTAAACATCCATTCAATTCCAGAAAATATTATGCTTTGTTGTTTGCAAAACATTTGTCTACATGTGTGATATTTAAAATATTCAATTGTAATCAATTCAGTGCATCTCGTTGTAACGGGCTTATTCGCGTTCTTCCAACTAATCCTCTTCAGGGACAACCGGTAAAAAATTATTCTATTGAAAACTTTTGAAGAAGAAGACGGGATTATTCAAATCAAGGCTTGTATTTAAAGATTAAATTTTCAAGTTCAAGAGAGAGAGTCGAATCAAATTTTAGGGTCCTGCCTGAACTTTTTTTCCCAGAATGGAAAATGTTAATTAATTTTTGGATAGTGTTACTAATAAAAATTCTTATTACGAGATACTCACAAATTTGGCTTTTGCCTACCTGCAGGGTCATCTCATATAAAGGGCGGAAGATTGGTTTGAGGTTATAGAGTATACGCATATGCAAGGGACAGCAACGCATTTTACACTGCTAAAGGAGGCACTAACATACAGCTTTCATGTGGTCAGAAATTGATTGGAGCTGGAGGATGAGATTTATGATTCAAAACAAGTTGAAGGGGTGAGCAAGCACCGTCAGATTTTGTTTACAAATTGGGAAACATTAAAAAACACTTACTTTGAATATGACGGAGAGAGAGGTTAGACGCTAACAGGGTAGCAAGGAGTGATTTAGGTAAAACTAGACGATAGAGCTTAGTAGATTATTTATTTAATATTAAGATTGACGATTGGGTCAATAAGTTATTAAATTGGATTAGGTTGATTTGAATTAGATTACTTTAGAAATTATCTTCACATATATGTGAAAGTGTATTGTCTGGACGTGCTAAGTGTGATTTGAATTGTTATTATATCTCCAATTATCTAGTCTACCTTGCTATTGCCTTTAATATTTATCAGTTTGTGCATTTCTTAACTAGGGGTGTTGAATTTGTGCTGTTGGTGCGAATGTGTTAATAAATAGAGTTTGTATTGACTATGGCCCATCTTTCTTCTGACCCTCTCAAACTAATGGATGGCGCCGACCATCCATTACGCATTGACGACTTTGATTGGAAACATGAGATAGCTCCATGCTGAGTTAGTACAAAACATTTTGACAAAAAGCTTCAACATGTGTGCTGAGTAGAAGAATGCTACTTATGTGAGCTTGAAAAATACTTTTAAAAATGCAGTTTTCTCTTAACTTCTCACTCGTAATTGAAAATAAAAACATTACTAAGTTTACAAGGGTAAATTGCCTTCATTATGTATTAAAATGTTTCTATTTTTCTAAATTTAAAAAATAATTTCAATGTGGTATAACAAGGTTTATTCAAGTAAGTTGGGTTTATGCCAATACCAGGAAGCGAAATAAAAAGCACATTATATTAAAAGAAAAAAACAAAGAAATAAAAGTAGTAAAACAATATACAAAGAAAAACTTAACCATGTGGTAAAAGTCAAAGAAAATGAAATAAAGAATAGAACCTGATAAATAAAAAGAAATAAAATAAAACCTAAAGAATAATTGCATGTTAATATTAAAACAAAAAATAATTGTTGTAAGAAAGAAGAACAAGTAATGGAAATAAATAAAAGAGCTGAAAACTTAAAGAGCGATAAGAGAAAAATGCAAATAAAAAAAATTACAACTGATTAAAATAACACAAACGGTAAAGTACAAAAGTACAGAGCAACCATACAGTTTTCTTGTAAAATGTGAAATGTTCTAAGAAAATTGATATTTTGATTGATTTTACTTTGAAGAAATTGTTTTGTTTTTCCTTTCTCAAAATAACTTGGTTCAGTGAAGGAGAATATATTGGATGTCTATCGTATTTTCCCCGCTCTTGAAGCCTATTAGTAGAATAACAATATAATCGGATATACAAATGCAATTAAGAAATAAAAGTCTGCAAAGGTTTGGAAAGAATTTATTTTTAATTTAGAGGATTTCTTCAAGTGCAAATATTCCACTTCTCCCTATTTCTGAATATATATATATATATATATATATATATATATATATATATATATATATATATATATATATATATATATATATATATATATGCATATATATATATATATATATATATATATATATATATATATATATATATATATATATATATATATATATATATATATATATATATATATATATATATATATATATATATATATATATATATATATATATATATACATATATATATATATATATATATATATATATATATATATATATATGTAAGGATAATTAAATTAGATTAAAATTAAATTCCCTATATAGCACTTGACTAATCTTTCTCAGTTCCCATCTTCAAGTATCAAACTAATCACCCATTTATGTCTTCCGAACATATGGCCTAGCCAATAAACATGTCTAATTTCAGATCGTTAGATTAAGGTATCCGACTACGTTCGGAGACTTTTTTTTTTAAGTTTTCAAAAAATCCTTAATATTTTTTCATTTTCAGTTTCACTTTTATACACAAAAATAAAAAGTACAGTTAGAAATAATATATGTACATAAAAATTTGCAAAAATTAAAATTTTTAAAGAAATTTTAATCAAATTTTGGAATTTTTTCAAACACTCTATTTTTTAAAATATTTTATATTTTCCATAAAATATTGCTGCAATACATTTTTAAAACACATTTCTAGAGAATGACCTACAAGTGTTAAATTACTTCTTTTGAATCAAAAGTTATGGCCAGTCGAGCTTGCGAACTAGGAAATTCAATCAAATTATCGTAACTTTCAGAAAGAAATACAACTATAAAATGACTAAAAATTGTTCAATTTCTTAGCTTGTAAGTCATTCTCTAGATAATACCAATAATAACATTTGTGTAAAATTTCATACACGTATCTCTAATAGTCTTTTAGATATCATGTTTGAAATATCATGAAATTTACAAAAAAATGGTTTTGAGAAAAATGCATTTAAACTTTATAAAATCAATTTCAAAACAAAATATGACAAGTATACTACTAAAACTCTCCTGATTTATAAGTAACACTCCCACTCTTTGGAAGTTTGTTAAAATTTTCTTTCTTTGGGCCTCTTTTTTTTTCTGGTTGATTTTATAAAAGGCAAAAAATGTTGTTTCGAGTCACCGACTCGAAAGATGTCAACAAATCTCTCATCACGCAGTGTATAATTCCCTGTATTTATGCCAAATGCTTTCAAAATACCTAACACATCAATGAAAGCTTTTTTAAAAATAATGACGGTAATATATGGGTACCCAAAGAAAATGGTTTTAGCTCGATAAAAGTTTCTTTCAAAATGATTTGCCACAAACAGGCGTTAAATGATACATTTTTATTTGTGTCTTACCGTGGAGGCAATTTTATAATAACTGCTTATCACTCTGCTTTGTGTACACAGGTTTAACAATATTTTAAAGTTTCGTAGAAATACATACAATTTTTTCTGTTTATTGTTTTCTGGTGTCGTTTCCTCGTTGATAGTCACACCAGTTCTCAGCTCAAATCGGGCACGGCCCATATATGGGTTTCTCCCTGTTGGAGCAACAGTGAAAAAATACTGCTATTGTAGCACTTAGCATAGCTTTGGCGTGATTGGTGTTAGTGCTAAAACAGTGTAGAATTTTATTAAACATAACATTGATAAGTTTTTCCTTCTCACCGAGGTTTTCTCGCCTTTTTTAAAAATTTTCTTTTCCGACTACTCAATCTTTCTTAGAAGTATATTATGCACTCATATGATGACATTGTTGACACCATACACATCTTTAACAGAAAAGTATCCTGGGAATCTCACCATCACAAAAGAAATACATATTTTTAAGATTTCGTAGTGCAAAAACATACAAAGATTTTGTACGCACTATGTTTGAAGTAAATCCCAGATGATTGCAGGAACACGCATGTATGACTGGACTTATAGAATTCTAAAAACTTTGATAACATTTCTAAATCTAGAATTTCCCAGTGTCAATGTATAAAGTTTCTATAGAAACCAAATTTAGCGATGAATGTCCATGTGTCTCTGCCGTCAACGGATATTCCACATTCTTCAACTGACATTTTGAAACATTTTATAATGCTTTTCGCTTAAAAAAGCAGTGTCGTTCATGGCATCTTTAGCCGTTGGTGTAGCATCACAGACAAGACTTTCTTTCACAAAGTCTAAATGCTCCTTTTTGTCATACAAGGCCAGTTCAGCTTAGCACATAGCTTTTTCACAGGTAAATATCATCTTTCAATCACTCACCTTCTAAAAATAGGTTGCAAATTAATAACACTTTGCTTTTTTAGCTTTTCAGTAGCTGAAAAAGGACGATAAAACTTTAATCGGAGCATTTTTCAAGTCACATTAGAAGTCAGTCCAAACATGTAATCTTCATGCAGGTACAGATTGTTCTCAAAACAATTGGAGAAACACAAACTTGAAAACACACTTCCCAATTTAAATAAAATATTCTATTACCTCTTAATGTTCCATTAAAACATTCTTTGTTCTGTAAAAATACCTTTACTTATCCCAGTTTTCGTTCATCACAAATCTGAGCACTTCAAGTCAAGAACATTACAAGTCAACACTTCCACTGTTTTTGTAAATGTCTCACCAGCATAGTTGCGTTTTCAAGAGGTTAATTTGATTCAATTTTGATAATATCAAAAGCAGAATGTTCAGAAACAATTAACAATTAAAAATTGTGCAATTAAAGCAAAAAGAAATCAGGTTTTTGAAGAAATTTGCGAGCAACATTCGAAAGATTCAAATCAAAACAAAAACATATGAGGTCAGAAGAAACAGATGTTGCCAATCGCAAAAGTCCAATTAAAAGATTGAAATTGTTGCCTATCAATAAAATAGTTTAAAAAAATGCCAGAAATTGTTTTTAAAATTATAATGGGTTGAAATTGCAAAAATTCTGGGTAAAAAGCATGTGAAGCAGTCAACTTCCGGTTTCGATTTCACCTCTTCCGGTTTCAATTTCACCGCTGTAATAATATTTTAAACACCTGTAACTTTTTTTCTAATTATCGCACCGACAAAACAAAGGCAGATTTAGAAATATAATTGTTTGAACTTTAAAATTATCAAATAAAAAGAAAATGTGATTTTTGACCGAAAATGACGTTTTCAACGTAGTCGGATACCTTAAATAGTCAAAATATGTCAGCATTAACTTGCAAGCAACCTCTTCAAAACAGCGATACTTACCATATGTTTTTCAAGTGTTATCCACTTGAAACCACCACCATGGCGTGTTTTTTCCTCCCTGCTCTCACAGACAGAACAGGTGTAGAAATGATCGAATAAAGGTCTTCCCTTTTAAAACTTTAATCTGATTCTGTCTTAAAAATCATGACAGAATTAAAGCCGGCAGGATTTTTTATCTGCGAATGGATTTCAAATCTTAACGTAAAAAACTAATCTTTTTTATAAAATAATTTTAATATAAAAACAAACGCCAATTGCGTTAATAAATGATTTGGAAAATTTGATGGAACACCGTATACCTGTATATGAAGACGTCGGAGTGCCGGAATAAAAAATGATACGGAAAAAAAAAACGCGCTAATGATCTTCGGAAGAACATCGCTCTTAACACGAAAAGAATGCAGTGTTTACCGCTGAACGTTATTTCTACCGTTGCTGAAGACACCAGCAAGTTTGCCATGAATGAACAAATTTTCGAATGGCGGAAAAAGAAAAAAAAGGGGAAGCGTGAATTCCCTAACTCCATGATGAAAGATATCAATCCCTTCCGCCAGAATAATAATAATAAAAAAAATATATGTTCTTCTCCGAATGGTATTGGGATTTCGGAAAGTCTGCACGGTAATATTGTGAATTTGACCACCATATAATAATAGTGAAGTACCAACATTGAAAGAAAAATAAATAAATAAAATTTTACTAGTGAAATAAAGTGACAACAGCATCTGGATGACCGTTCACCAAGTGTTTCTGACGCTGCAAAGTGGAGGTCAGTTAAATTGCATATTTCCAATTTTAGTAACATTGAAGTAACCGAGTTTTGCTGAACAGAACTTTACGAAAAAGAATAATATATGATATGTGTGTGTGTGTGTGATATGGTATTTAATTTTTATAATCTAGTTGTGTTATAAATGAGATATTTTCTTTATATTTTAATTGAGAAAACAAAGTATATAGGTTTAGTCATACAAAATTATGAGAAATTTTAATATACTTCTCATAATTTTATCTTATGATGTCGAATGAATTAAGAGTTATGATGGAAATTGGTGTTTTAAAGTGAAAGATCTAAATTAAGTTTTTAGAAAAATGACTAATGAGAGAAATAATACTAGAGATATTGATTTTTATAAGAAACAAAAGTAAAGTCAAGTTGTATTTTTTTTTTCTCCATTGAATTCAATTGTTTTGTTAATTATTTTATTCAGCAGTAATCTTATTGCATGTCAATTATTTTTTTTTTATTTTGAAATTGTGTGTTTTGATATACCGGCCATATATCAGGATTCACTATTTCTCGAAATTTTCCTTATCTAAAATTAAAATTAATTTAATAACTTGAAGCTTAATTTTGGATATTATACAGTGGATAAGGGAGAATACAATCATTATAATTTTGTATATGTCTCGAAACATTAAGAGGACAAACTTGTTTAGTTTGATATGTACACCTCTCATTGTTTTTTATCAGCATCACTGAACATCTGTGAGTTGATGACACAGATTTCTCAGAGAGATGTGTTCAAAATTAAGTAAGGTGATACAGTTTTATTAGTGAATGTGTGATGCAAGAGAAACTCAAGAATTTTTGTCTATGAAACCTGTTTTTAGAATGTTACGGAAAGATTCAAAATATTGCATGCGATATTAAGTTGCAATGAATATTGTGAAAAATTTTCATACATACTAAAAGTTATTATTGAAGTGAGTCCACTTTTCCGACTCAAAATAATAAAAAAAGAGCTCTTATATTCTTATAATTTTTATATTTTATAACGCATATGAAATAAAATACTGTTTATTGTGTTGAATAGTGCATATATAAGTTGTGTGTTGTACACTGTTTTCATATTATTAATAATTTCATTTTATTGGTGTCTATGTTTTTTTATCTTTTTAAAAATGTATTTCATATATGCAAAATTTAGTGTATCAATGGCGCCAGAGTAGATATTTATACAAAATTATTATTTTAACATTTGTATGATATCATGTATTTTTATATTTACTATCTTATTATTTGATATATTATTTTCCAATATAATTTTTTTTAAAAACATTATCTGCTAGCTATAATATAAATCTATTATTATGAATGAATAGGATGAAACACGAGCTCTTATTCTAGATGTCGAATAGATTTAAACCAGCTAATCTTCAATTATATGTATGGAAATTCATTTTTATCAATTAATTGTCATTACTGTGTTTATTGTTATAGTTTCGTTTATTGTATTGCTTTTTGATTTTAGTATTAATATTGCTTAAATATTTCTACTGTGTTTAATATGTCTTTCTAAATAATGTTATGTATTGTTTTGTGTTTATTGAAAATTGATTAAGTTTGTAAGGAGAGAAAAAAAAACCACGCCATGACTCCCTTTTAAAATTGCGGGGCAAATGTAAGGATAATTAAATTAGATTAAAAATTAAATTCCCTATTTAACGCACTTGACTAATCTTTCTCAGTTCCCATCTTCAAGTATCAAACTAATCACCCATTTATGTCTTCCGAACATATGACCTAGCCAATAAACATGTCTATTTCCAGATCGTTAGATTTAATAGTCCACATATGTCAGCATTAACTTGCAAGCAACCTCTTCAAAGCAGCGATACTTACCATATGTTTTTCAAGTGTTATCCACTTGAAACCACCACCATGGCGTGTTTTTTCCTCCCTGCTCTCACAGACAGAACATGTGTATAAATGATCGAATAAAGGTCTTCCCTTTTAAAACTTTAAACTGATTCTGTCTTAAAAATCATGACACACATATATATATATATATATATATATATATATATATATATATATAAATTATATATATTTATATATATATATATAAATATATATATATAAATTATATATTAATATATCTGTTTATACTTATATATTTATATCTGTTTATCAGTATCAATGTATTTATATACACTCAGTAACATTGAAAATAGCGACCCAAGAAGAAAGCATCGGATTGAAACGAAATTCAATACCCCTAATGACGCAGATGAGAGATTCACTTGATCTCAAAAATAAGACTTTTAAACGAATACAGGATGTGCAACGACAGAAATACAGGGCAACTTCAACAGCTCTTTGGACCACCTCCAGCTGTAATACTTGCCGCCACACGGTCCGGCATTGAGTTAATTAGACACCTTATGTTGTCCTGAGGCAGATGGGCCCACAAATCTTGAATAGCCATCTCTAAATCATGTACAGAGTTACACGATGACATCTGTCGTTTTAGCTGATCGCACACGTGCTCTACAGGGGACAAATCGGGGGAGCGGGCCAGCCATGGAAGAGTGGGAAAAGGACGTAGGAAGTCTTAAACAACTCTAGCTGTATGCGGACGAGCATTATCTTGCTGGATTATTGCCCCTGGGAGACCATTTAGGAAAGATCCTACATGGGGTCGATCAATATCATCAACGTAATGTTGGCCCATTAAGGTTCCACGCATCACAATTAAAGTGAACCGGCTATCATATGCTATGGCCCACCAGACCATTTCACCAGCTGTGCGGGCAGTGTGACGTAGAACAATGTGGGTGGAATTGTACCACTCACCAGGTCACCTCAACACTCGTACATGGTTATCATTTGTCCCCAAAACAAACCGGGATTCATCACTAAACACAACCTTTTGCCAAAATGTGACATTCCACATTGATCTGGCTTGGCACCACTGTAGACTCAGTTTCCCGTGTTCCGGTGTTAAAGTGAGTGCACGGAATAGGCGCTTGGATATAAGATTTGCTTCTGCAAGGTGTCTGGAAATTGTTTGTGGAACAATTGCTAAGCCTACGTCTGCTCGCATCGTTGAACGAGTCACTGTGGGGTCCACAAGTGCTTGCCGCTCGATCTCTCGATCCTCTCTCCTCGTGGTCTTCCTGGTCGCTCCAGACCCTTTTTTCTTCGCGTGGGTACCTTCTCGTGTCCACTGATCCCAAAAATTTCTAACGGCACACTGCGTACGATCCACCTGGCCAGCCTACAGTATTTATCCCGATGATCAGGCCTCTCTCAAACTCGCTTAATTGTGAGAAATGTCTTCCAGCACGTTTACCTGGCATGTTTCGCTTACCAAAGACTTCCTACAATCGGCGGGTAATCGTCACGTTTATGAATCTTCGAATTTGCGCTGGCTTATATAGCACCCTCTTCCTGACTGTAGCGCCACCTCGGCGTGTATGAGCATGCACGTATTGCACAAAACTTGGATAATTTGCATATCACATTATGCTGTACTTATTTGAAAAGTTTCGCGATTGTACTTAGGTTCTTTCTTGGGTCGCTATTTTCAATGTTCCTGAGTGTATATCGATCTATCTATCTATCTATCTATCTATATATATATATATATATGTCTGTTTTATGTCTATATATTTATATCTGCTTATCTGTATCCATATATTTATCTCTTTTTTCTATGTATAATTGACCTATGCAAATGTATAATTGTAGGTAATAAACAGTTCCCTTCTTGCGAATCATTTTAAATAAAATAGAATTTCCGTGGTGAAATAGAATTTCCGTGGTTTTCTGTTTTTGCAATCCTGCTTTTTTCTCCGTGGTATCTCTTATTAATCCGTATTTTGGCTCATAGGCTTATATTAATCATAATTTAACTATTCGGAATTTTCTTTTTTGAAATTTTACTCCTTAAGAATCGATCTTCTAAACCCTCTTCCAGTATGGAAATATTATAACGAGTGAAATTTGTACAAAAAAAAAGAAAAAGAAATGAGCCTTACAGTAGTCGCATATGATGTGTAACATCTGACATGTTGCGTGAGTGAGTGAGTGTGTGAATATTAAAGTCGAACTGTTCAGCTACACGAGGACATTATCTGACATATATGTTGCAACAATAACTTATAACCTGTAAAAAATGAATCGGGTACGATTGGAAATAATTTTCTATGGAATAAATATATCTTCAATGAAAATTTGATTTAATTAACACAAATAGTAATGCAATTTTTTTAGCAAAAATAATTATTCTTGTTCAGTGTGGGGAAAAGCGAACATAATAGACATATGATAACTAAAATATGACACATAAACTTGTGATTTCAAAATATTTAAAATCGTTGAAAAACAACATCAATAACAGGACCACTGTTTGTTGTCGAAACATTTTGATTTGTGTTCATTTTGTGCTTGAGTTCATCATTCAAAAAAGCTATGAGCGGTTCAGCTTTTGATAAACTGATGATAAAATTAAAATCACCACCCAAAATCATGGGAAACGAGTGATAGTTTTTTTAAAAAAATCGGGTGGGGCTTTGCTGGGGCCCACAGCCGTTGGTTTTAACGTGAAAAGTCTATGTTAGCGAATTGCTTTTAAAGTAAAAGATTGAAATAAATAAAAACAGGATTGACGGAGTTTTAAGCATTTTAATAAAAAAGAACAGATACATAATAGAAACATAAATTATTATTACAATTAATATTCGACAACGATTTTATTTAACATAGGTCTGTGATATGTGAAATAAGAAACATACGGCATAATGTCAACGTTAATATTTCTGGTGAATGTACAGTCTATAGTGGTATTGCCTAATGTTGTCGGTGATGTTTGTACGTAGTTAAGGCCGAATTCATTCCTCATGAACTCAACAAGATAGCTGTTCTGTTGTGGATCGCAATTGAAATCGCCGCATAGAACGATTGGAGTCTCCAAGTCTGGCTGAGAGTTCGGTATTAATTTTGTTAAATTTGCTGAATATGGCAGTAGTGATTGATAAAGACATAGCTTATAACAACTTCAGCCGACGCCTTAGGATGTATATAAACGGCACCGAGGATAAACAGCGTAAGATCTTCGACTTTAACATCCACCAAGCATATGTCGCTGACATTATGTTTTCTCAAGACTGAATTTCCGCATGACTTGTTGGTATTTACTATGATTTCTCTACAGTTCGTGGAGCTTTGTAGGTTTCTGTAGATTGCAGAACCTCCGGCTGCAGAAACTCGCACCGGCAATTCAGATCAGGTAGACGGACAATGTGTACGATGTTCAAGTGCGGTGTTATTACTTGCTTTTAGTTCGAAGCCATTGATCATCACAGTGTTCGCGCATATCATCCACAAGTCTCGCTAATTACCGTATAATCGGAGTTCATCAATATATTATCGCTTTCAATATCTCCTGCATGGTTAACCAAACTTTGTGCATTGAAAGCAGATACGATCAAAATTAATTGCCGTCGTCGATGGAGGTAGCCACCCTGGTCTTCATTGCGTTCGGCTAGGACGTCTCGCTTACAGAAGGCTCTTGCTTGCATTGACAACGTGGGAAGGCTATGATTGGCCATCCGATCATACTCGTCACGCATATCTTTCACCGTTGGCGCCGTGCTGTCTCGCCCGTGATAAAATTTAAAATCGTCTTTATCATTGGAGAGATACAGACCGTCAATCGATGTTACTCTACTCAGCGCAACGTACACAAGCTGTATCTGTTGTGACTTATCGTAGTTGAAAACGACTTCGTCGAATGTGCCACCTTGCGACTTATGAATGGTGATCGCGCTTGCGGACACAACCGGAAATTGGTTACGTCTACACTTGATATTCCCACAGAGCGGTATGTTGGCGGCTCTGGTCACAATAGGTGTCCACTTTAAATCTAACACATCACGTTTGCACATAGCGTGGGGCTTCGCTTTTACTCTACATAGTTGGCCCATGCTTGGATTTGGAAACTCCAGCCAAAGGCGTACTCTATTCCGAATTCTTGTTGAGGTTGACGGCTGAGGTTCGACATCTACTTCTGTCGTTCCATAGATTGTCACCTGTTCTTCTTCAGTGAGATATTCTATATACTTAAGCGTACCGATAGCGCCATTCACTAGTCCATCTTCAACATCTAAGTTCATAGTAATCATATATGGATAACCGACAGCTAGTTTTAAACTGTACGGCAAGCCGCCCGACTCTACGACGCTCATTTTGTGCAAGTTGTGGCGAGCAGTGGCGACCTCCGTTAGCGTATTGTAGCCAATCATCTTGTCGTCTGCAATAATTTCGAAATCAGGTATGAAAGCGTTGTTGTTATATGCGTCAACGTTGTGGTTGCGATGAAAGAAGCGAATAGTCGCTGGTACGTTTACTTTACAAAAAGCTCTACTTCTGAAGCGTGATTCGATCAGAGCAATTTGCTCGGTACCGAGTCTCTCACCGTTACCGATTTTCGTGAGTATTTCCGAGAAGGTGGAATCACTTTGTCCCATTACCTGTTCGAGTGGATAGTAGTCGAGCGATTGCCACAGCAGATTGGCCCACAGATCGAGTTTCTCGGCCCTTTGTAGAACGTTAAAGCATTTACGGGCAGTAACTGATGAAGATCTCCGCAGTAGATGATGTTAAGATTGCCAAACGGTTGGTCGTGTACACCAGTGATCTCTTGCAAGCGCAGGTTTATTTTATGTAGCACATCGCATCCAATCATGCTCACTTCGCCGATAATGATGCATTTCACACCAATGAATGTACTTCTGTAATTTTAAAGCACCTCTCTTGCCATAGTGCCGATACGTCTTGATTGAGTAATCTTGAAAGCGGAATGTACAGTCATGCCACCCAAGTTTATGGCTGCTTTGCCGGTAGACGCGCAAGCAACAAAGCATTGCGAAGCGAATTATGTCGTTGGGTGTTTCTATTGTACCTCTCCATTAGCAATTTGAGCACATAGGTCTTACCACTGCCAGAAGGGCCGGTAAAGAAAATTTGAATGGGAATCGAATCACTCATGTGCATCCGATGTATCGTCTCGAGAATCAATTCGCGTTGGCCGTTATTTGTGCAGCGCATCATGTGGCAGTACTCTTGTTTAGACATCACATTGCTGCGTTTACGAACAGCCGATATACCTATTGTATTAACGGCATTCTCAAAGTCATCGTTGTTTTCCGTACCATCGGGCCCTAAAACGTTTCGGACGAAATCATCTCGACTGTTGCTTGTATCTAATGGATCAACGTTATCGAAGTCTTCGCAGATCTTCTTCAATTCATCAAGTATCTTCGCGATATCTATGTTAGACTCGAATTCTTTACGCTTTGCCATGATCTCTGCCTCCCTTTCGTCGTACATCCTGAGGAAGCCATTTCGGTCCAGAATTTCAACTGTCTTGTTCTTAAATGGTAAATAGAGTTACCATTTCTCGCTTATAGTTCACAACATCATTCAATTCATAGCCTCGGTAGCGAATGACTCGCGGGGCTCTCCGTTTACGGTACGCGCTGCCAATTGTCGAGGTGGACTCGTCTGGTACGTTGTCCGGTGCTGGCTCGTCATCACCAGATGCATCACCGTTTACTTCAGTTCCAAGCGGTCGACCCTTTTTAAATACTGGTGTGTACCACGCGACAAAGTCAGCGAGGCACTTGTCTTCAAGTTCACTCGGCCTTTCTTCGTACCACTGTATCATACTCTTAGTCCAAATGTCGGTGATATTTTCGTCTAAGTTCTCCTCGTCCATCACCGCTTTACGCTTTCGTAATGTATGACGTTCTTGTGGACACACAGTCGGGATATAGCTCACTTCACGGCTGCTACGACTCATTGGTTGGCGAAGCAGGTAACATGCGGCCTCCTGCGATGACATTTCTTCAGTGTTGAGGAACTTAACGTCGAGTTGTTTCATAATCTCGACATACTCCTTCTCGGGGTTCTGTTCTTGTATTTTAATAAGTTCTTGGTGCAGATTGCTAATGCCGCGGTTTGACTTATTGACGTATTCTACAACATAAGCTGCGTAGCTGTACTCTTCCAATATAAACTGCAAATCACTGTTAGCGCAAATGGTGCGCGCAATCCACGGGTTGAAAAGGGGTATTAGTATAAATTTCATTTAAGTCCGCTTGAACACCACAGTTGGACGACGCAACGTTGCTCTGATTGTGTCTAAGTAATGCGCCATTGTTAGGTTGTTATCAACTAGAAACTTGCCAAGCGTCTCGTAGTTCTTTTCTTCTAACAACTTGCGTAACTTAGTGGCTCTTGTCTGTAACCCTTTTTTGCGTCCATCGTCCTTGGGCAACGGCAGCAGCACTCTAGTCTCCGTCATCGGCCATTATGGTATGCCGAAGCGGCAGCTAGTTTCTCCGCGCTTCGTACACGTGAACGTATGCTTATGGACTTGATTCACTTACAACTCACCGGGTAGATCATTGCGACTCACCGAGCAGAGATCAGTCAAGAGTTGAATAGTCTTTGGCATGTTTTCAGAGATTTTTTCGTGTGGATCGTTCTCGAGCCATAGCAGAACATGAGCATGAGGACTACCGCGGTGCTGGAACTCAATACGAAAAAAGCAATCGAGAACCCGGTAAAGGCCGGATGGGTTGTATGTCATTTTCGCTTGCAGCATCGCCATAATTGTGTCGACCAATTTGTTGAAATACACGCAACAGGTTACCGGATCTTCATTAACAAAATGGCTCCGCTGAGATCGATTCAAGTTGACTAAAGGATCTTCGACATGAATATCTTTGAATTAGTCGCTAAGGCAATGTAGTATTTTCAGCAGTTTCGGCCACTTGATCTCGTTAGCACTGATAGTAAAAAACACTGTTGGTTTTCCAAGCTGGCACAACATTGCAAATACGTCTTTTTTGCGAGTCATCCAATATTGAATGGAGTTCGGTATCGACTTTAAGAAGACGAAATTCTTATCAATACATTCATCCATAAAGTTTCGGTCCTCAAGCATCTTGCGTGTGATTGACTCAGTCTGTTTTACACAACGAAACATGTTGTAAAAACCTTCTATAACGCGGATACGAAGCATCTTCATGGCCATGTAGAGAACATGATCCGGAGTTGCACCACGTCAATCAGTACGTCGAATCTCGCTGGTTGCCATCATGTACGGAGTCACCCGCACGTTGAGGTCGAATTGACGAGGCACGCTGTAGTATATTTGAGGGAAAGATAGGTCCTCTCCATGAACATCATAAATTATGTTGTTCGGAGATGAGTTCTGTCCCGGAGCAATATCCAAACATTGTTCCTCATTCCATAACACAGTATGTTGTCGAGCCAGCAAGATTTCAAATTCTGGGGCAAAGTCGGGGTAGAGAGACTCAATCTGAAATTCGAGCTCAATATAGTCATCCATATCTTTGTCAAACACACTCCAGTCGATCTTTATGGCATAGTGTTTGTACAGCGGTTGGTTTACCAAATAACGCAGCCAGGCTTTGATAACCGATTTACGTACGAAACCACTCAAGTAATTCGATTTGTGAATAAGTTTCTTTTTTATGTTGACATTAAAAGCAAAATCGTCGTCTATCCGCCTCGGTAGTTGCTGCACCATGTTGTTTACATCGACAGGTACATTGATTACCTGACCGACTATACCATAGTTACCTTCGTAGCGTAATCGACGAATCTGCATAAATGGTAACCGCGGTGAAATCAATCGAATGCTGATCGGGTCAAGCAGCGGCAGACCGCTCGGCTTTGGAGGATAACGAAAACCGTTTGAGAGCGACAGCGTCGGGATTTTATTGGCATCTATTGACTTGCTACAGGTACTGCATAAGCGAAATTTCGTCACATTTTCATCGGGTAATTTTGTTTGAAGGAAAGAAATGTTGCGATGTTTCACTTTCTTTAAGTCTCTTTCGAACCAAAGTCTATCACAACCGCTGCAAGATAAACCAAACGGATTGGCTTCAAATACCGTTTTGAAGCGTTTGTCCGCTGAACGCCAATGATTTTGCATTGCTTCACTTCTACTGATATTAAGATCTCTCAGTTCCGTGGCAGATCCAATAGATATATCGATTGTCTGTTCATTCGTTACGTCCATAAGTACAGGTATTCCAGTGGTAGAGGTGCTCGCGAGATTGGCGGCAGCAGAAAAGTTCCTCGCGGCGTCGGCTTTGCGACGTTCCCGAAACCGTCTCGCTCGCTCGGCGCCGGACATTGGGGTACCTGTGTGTGGCCCATAGCCCCCTCTTTCCAACGATAGCCGTGATTTATATTTCTGGCTGGCTCTTGCACGAGCTGAGGCCAGCATAGCAAATGTTTATATATTTTTTATCACTTTCTGGTTATTTTTAATATACATACTGTCCAAATTACACTTATTTTTGTATGAATCAATCGGTTTCAATAATCTTGATAAACACACGAAAGAATAACCGCGCTATCAAGTCGGAATCACGAGTTACACTGAATAGAAACGAGCGAGAGCGCCGGTTTCGCACAGTTAACTCAGTACCCCTCCCCCGCCGCCCCGCTCGACCCAGACCCGGACTCAAGGTCATAACAGCGAGCTGACTATATAAGTGAAATATTCACACCACATTTTTTTTTCTAGGACTAATAGTTTTGTAATTATTAAGGTACGATGATATAGACCTTTTCGTTATGGTCCACTTTTTGAACCTGGTACCCGTATGTTTCGGTGCGATTTTAAAGACGTTTCACGTTAAAATAGTAGAACCATCTTCGGTATATCCCTTTAAGACCCGGATTATTTTTTATCTTTAAATATTAAATTCTTCTGGTTATTAATACTTTTTGGACCCCAATGACACTGGGAAAAATACTAAAAAAATTCCCACTCCCCTTCCCCTGAACATAGACGGTACCCGCATGATCATGCGGTTTCTGCGTTATCTGTGAAACAGGTCACTTATGTAATTTTACGTGTTATACATTTTAGCTCTAAGTTTATAGCATAAACAATCTTAATTCAACTAAACTTGTTACAAATAATAAACATTATTGATGCATAAGTAACTCTTTTATCAATTCATTATTTATTTACTGTAAAAATATGTTGTTTTGTTTTTGGCAAATATAACTGCAAGTCGAACTGATTTCGTAGTTTTCATTTTTGCACTTGCGAGGCCTTGAAATGTCATCATCACATCGAAAATGGCTATACATGTCAAGCATTTTATTCTGGAATGGCCAGGATAAAAGCCGTGACATGTATAGCAGGTGGATCATAACGCTTCGATCTTTTTGAGAGTGAAATTACAACACTGTTGTAATTTCATCAGCTAAAATACTTTTGTTAGTAAGTGAAGAGGCTCATAATTCTTCAACTATCTCCAACTTAAATTTTAAGTAATCCATTTGATTTTTTGAGGAATTTTATTTAATATTGCATCTTGTTTGCACATAAACCAAGGATTTTCAACAGCTAAATCAATGTTGTGAATGTGCTAATAAAAATAAAGTAAAAAACGAAAAACAGGAAAGAACGTGGAAATTTTAATTTTAACAAGTGAAATAATTTTCGAAGGAAATTAAAGTGATTTTAAGTATATTTGAAAGGAGCAATCACCCGGAAATAGGACCCCAGACAATTGATTTCAAGTCAGCTTCTCTAACCTCGAGGTGACAAGAGCTCGTGGAAAGACGTAAAGTAAGCTTTTAGGATGGGTGAGAAGAATGTGAAGGGTAACGGAGAGACGACACTACGCACTCTCATTGATCAAATCAAATAGCGCGCTAACGTCACTTCCTGTTACCCACATCCGTCCCTTTTCAAGAAATCACTCCGATAAATATCCAGCAATCGAGAGGAAAGATGTTACACATCAAAAAGTTGCGCTGTGTTTTGCCCATGGGTGAAGTTGCTGACGGAATGAAAAAATATTAACATTGCACTGTTCAGGTACACTAGGGCTTTTTGACACACGGACCTCGTAATTTTCAGCCATGGTAAAGTGACGAGGACGATACCTGAGCTAAAACCTTCCTCTCCTAACTACCACAACAACGGGAGGACGTTTGAGCTCTTGACAGATTTATAGTGGATGGCTCCCGTACATGTCGGGTCTTTAGTGGCACTGAGATCGAACTCATGACATGCATGCCATAATTCGATACCTTAACCACTGGGCAACCGCAACCCCAAATTGCTGACGAAAGGAAGGATGTCTTTGCCTTTTTTAAAATTACGATCATTCTTTTCTTACTGAAATCAGAAAAAAATAATTACAGAATCGGAAAGATCACTTGTTTCGCCCCGATACAGTACAAAATTTTTACAAAATAATGAAATTTTGCATTTTTCACTATTTTTTCTGAAATGAGTCAATATTGATATATTTTTATTATAATTTTTTATATATAATATTATTTCAAACGTTCTGTTCGGATTTCTTACCATTGCAATGAATCGAAATTCTGCACTAAAACAGTACATACTTTGTTCTTTTAGAATCAGTTTTTTAAAATATAAAATGCCGAAAACACATATGTCTCCGACACATTTATAGAATTATTTGTTCGAGTTTAACACAGTCACATCAATCGTGGAAAATCGACTCGGGACTCTTAGTAAATACAAATAATTGTGTGTGACTACCTTTGTCAAATTTAAAAAAATATATTAAATATACATTGCGACAAGGTGGATAAATCACCAATACCTTAATTCTGAAGTAATGCATACCAAGTAGAGGTTGGACAATTTAATAAATTCTTCTATGGAAATTTAAAATAGATGATTTTTTGACACGATACGTTTGTTCTAAAATCACACTCTTATCAAAATATTTAAAAATAAGTGTTGATGAAATTGTAAATAAATACTGAAAGCCCAAAATTTGTCTCCTTAGATCTAAATAAAATTCGAAGCAATCGACATGCATGGATAGTTTAAGTTCAAGTTCTCCTTAAAAAGGCATAAGGCTATGTGGCGTGTAAAACTGGAACAAATTTTAAAAAATACCCTTTAATTAGTTTATGCCAAATTCAGCTCTTTTGTCTTCAAATGGATTCATAATGATTTAATGCATACTTAAAGATAATTTCGAGATCACTGAGAAAACTAAATTTATAATTTAGCAAATTAAAGCAGAAAACACATTCATTGTAAGTAGTTCCTTGAAAATTTTATGGATATTTAATGCATGGTGAAGATTGCCTTTTGATCTTTATGAGCTAAATTATGGTGACCTGCTGACCTTTAATTAACTCATTCTAAGTGACAACGTTTGGGATATTTTTGTTGGAAAAGATTATCGTGTTAATTAAGAGATTTCGTTCTTAAGCATAACCAATCAGGTGTGAGATGTGTGAAATTTTACTACGCAGTTTTAATCGAACTTTTGGACGGTAGTTTATTAACTCTTTGCCCATGACATTGTATTTTATGAGACATCTCTCGCCAAGCATTCGTAGAAAAATTAATTTTTCTAACATTTTCAAAAAGCAAGCTTATTAACATTATTCTGTACCATATATTTATTTCTTGCAAGGTTAATATAAAAAGTGTGATTCGAAATAGTATTTTGCTGCAGAATATAAAGTAATAAAAACGTATTATACGTACCCCTTTCGCGTTGAACAATCCATAAACTTAAAGCCAACAATAGACAGACACTACAATATATATGGATGATTATAGTGCTATCAAAGTAAAAGAATGGTACATGGATTGGATTCACCTTCCATATTTTCATTTCATATTTCACGAAAACTCTAAAATTTAATTTACCTTTTGACGTGTAGAAATGTTCCTACTAAGCAGAACACATTATTCTTATAGTCAATGATCAACTTCACTCAAGCAGACGTTCTGCTAATGAAGATCTCAGCACAAAATCCTGTGCAATCTGGCGTTTTCCTATATACAGTCGAACCTGTATATTGTGAATTTTTCTATACAGCGAACTTTTTCCTGGAACCTTGAACATTTCTTGATTTTCTTTGTAAACTAACCTCTCTATTGCGAAGTGTATTTTCTATATAACTAAAATTTTCTTTTGAGATTCAATTTTTTTACTCCCTGTTTTTCAAGTATTTCTGAACATTTCAAATTATTCCCTCTTTTAACACATTTTAAGGTGGTCATAAATCTTTTATTAGATCCTAACTCGCCGAGAGCAATAGAGTCATAGACGTTTCATCCAAGAAGTGCAACTTTTAACCCCCAATGTTCAGTTCATTAGAAGAATCTTCGAGATATTCCCTTTCACACACAATGGAGTTGTCCCGTGTCCCCATGTTATAGTAATAATATAGTGTATAATTAATATTATTTGAATGCTGTATAAATGTCCTTAAAATACATTAATTTTAAAATAAAATTATGTTTTTAAATATTGAAAATATAGGGTATTCTTCGACATTCTTTTTTCTTATTTTCCTTGCAGTTTTTCTTTCTTTTTTTAATGGGTAAGATATATAGAATAAACAACTATTAAATTTTTTTAAAAAAGGCGTGAATAATTCATTTTTTAATACATAGAGTTTAGGAATCTAAAATTTATTTTATGGGTTTTTTGAAGTATATTAAACGATGAGAACCTCTATGTAACGAATTTTCCATCTACGAACGTTTTTCCGGGACTTAGTGACATTGTTATATAGAGGTCCGACTGTAATTCAAATATTTACTCTTAAACGTCCACCTGTGTTGTTTCGACACCGCGATATGAAATATACAAAGCAATTGTCTTAACTTAATAATTGCAGGTCTGCTGTTCATTAGGGTTTATATTTAAGATTTTTTAAATATTATTTCCTATAATTGTGTCATATTTTATGACCTTTTATACAAAAAAATCATAAATTTACTGACATTATGTTTGGTAACGTTTTTGGTCCACTGCCTCATCGCAAATCTACCAGGAACATTACCAGTATACAGTATCCATTCTGCACTATCTCTATCGACATGTATCTGGATTTACTGCGATATTATCAATTTCATCTGCAGATTCTTTGCAGTCTCTTTAGCGCAATCTTATGTCTTCATCAGAATGTAAATTAGAGCAAGACAGCTGTCCACCATCCGATTCATTCTCAGAAAGCTTTCGCAACAAACCAGCTATTTCATCAGGGCTGGACCTTATTTACCAGCCATCGTTTCAGGGTGTCCGCTTTACACAAGATTTCAAAATCGAAGTTGCCTTGGTGTCGAAACGGAACACCAGAGGATGATCTTCGTATGTTTAGTTGTAAAATTCATCTAATTAAGTTAGAATCACAGATCTCGGCGGAAATGCTGAAAGAAGAATAAACTAAACAGGTTGCGGTGCCCAGATACCACCGAGGGAAGTTAATGTAATAATCTAATTTTTCTCTATAGTTCTTTCTTAATAATTTTTCTTTTCACTGATGTATCTATATAAATAACTCTCGTTATGTTCTAAATAAAATAAAGAACTATTATCGCTTTTTATATGTTGAATGCAGAATTATAAAATTTTGAAGTGGAATGTTTTAAAATGGATAGACACACACATAGGCCATTCAATTACTTTAATTCAGTCAAAGTTATATTATTTTTTTGTATTTTTTAGGCGTCAAGTACTGAATTTTTTCTATCAGTAATGCTCGTATTTCTGTTCTGAGTGCATTTCTTTCTAATATGCAGATTCTCTTCAAAAGAGTTAAATGAAAATGTTTAGTGTGAATATGAGTAGAGAAGATGATAACAATTTGTTTTTTTTTAATCGACTTTGCTTATAAATATATCGGAGTTCATGTTTCTAGTTTGAAGACAAATGAGTCATTTCGCATTTATGCAATGAGTCATTCGCAAACTATGGAATATTCTTTTATCAAACAAATTATTTCTCTGTTATTCTTGTATTGTCGTCCTTATACCTCGTTTGACATTGTTTTTTATCACCCTTAAGTTTTTATGACTATATTTGCTATTTCTTTGAATGCTTACTACATTAACTACCTCAGAATTGGTAGTAAGACTGAATAGTATACCAAATTCTTACAATATTTTAATAAGCGTAAAACTCCTTGTACAATATATCTAGTATATTTCTATTAGATATATATTCTATATCAGACGTTAGGTAAATAAATACAATTTATCAATACAAGATAAGCTTACTAGCGTCTCGATTTTTTTTAATTTTAAATTTTATTCTACATTTAACAGACAAATTTATATGTGTACATGAGTTAAAATTCCATAGCCAGTGTTAAATGTTTTGCTATAACATTTGAATGAGCAAAACTATAGTGATTTTAGTTTCTTCATCTTTTTGCCTTATATTTTTATGCGAGTTTTATTTAAAATGGTCTTGTTTCTTTCGTTTTTGATCCTATTATTTTCTTCTCAGATACTGACAGCTCCTAATATCTTTGCTTGTTATATGAAACTTTCGATCTTTTTAAGATTAGTTACTTTTATCATTATTCCGATCAAGATAATATCATTTTTATTAAAGTCGAAAGTTTTTGAATGTTTCTTGTTCAGAGACTCTTTCATTCGCGTCCAGGGTAGACAAAAATAAAATTTGCATAACATTTAGTTTTTTTTTTTTTTTTTTCTAAGATAATTTTATATGATAAAAATATTTATGAACAATGATTTTGTAGAAGGGTCAATAATGTCATAATAAGGCAGACTAATGCACGCTAAAGGAAACCGGATTTTAGAGTATTCACGAGTTATTCAGAACGAGGAGCAAACTCAATGTCTTTTTGTATCGTGGTACTTAACATGTCAACAAAACTGTGGATCAAATTCCGTAAAAACGCTTAAAACGATATCATATCGAAACTCAAAACATAGCAAAATGTATGTGCTGAGGATGATAATCACAATTTTTAATATCTTTTTCTGTTACTGTCGTGAAACATCTTAAAATTCGAAAAAAAATTATTAACAAATAAATAAAACTTATAATTTAAAATATCCTCTTAAAATATTACTTAAAAATATAATCTTAAAAATGATTATTTAAAAATATAATCTTAAAAATATCCTCTTAACAATGATTATATTTAAAAATTTCCTTCTTTTCTGTATTAAGTAAAAAATTTACTTCACGAGTAGAGGAAAGAAAAAAACATTTGAAATTTTTGTAAGACATTGCGTACTTAAGTTAATCGAGACAATATCATACCTAATTGACACGGACTGAAATAGTTGAGAAAAAAAGGTATCTTCTCGGCAATTTTCAGCATGAATGTATCAGAGACTATATACAAGGTATCACACTCACAAAAAAGCATCAAGAATATTTTCGGAGCTACTTTAGAGATATTTTAATACTAGATGTTAAATATGTATGCCTTATATCTAGGTGTATAACATATACATCTGCTTTTCCCTTTCGGAGATAACTTTCCATGTGTTAAACTGTGTATGCCACTCACAGCTCTACAAAGGAAACAAAAGAACTGGTAAGTTCATTAAGTAACTAGGTCAGCTTTTCTCAAACTGTGGGGTGCACCCTTGTAGGGGGCGCAATTATATTGAAAAGTCAAAAGTAAATTTCAAAGTCAAAAGTAAAAGTCAAAAGATTATTTTGAAAAAAAAATATTAATTTACTGAAAGTAAAGAAACAAAATACATGTTGTTATAATAAAATTGTAATATAATGCTGATATAAGTAAATTTCAAAGTAAAGGGTAAAAGTCAAAGGATTATTTTGAAAAAAAAATATTAATTTACTGAAAGTAAAGAAACAAAATACATGTTGATATAATAAAAAAAAATGCAAGGCACATTTACATTGATATAATACACTTATAAATGCTTCAGTACTTAACAATGCGTTTTATAATTAATTTAACATTACTAAGTTAAAAATAAGTTTAATAATTATCAGTGACACCATGGACTTGTCATAAAAAATTGCACAAAAATTAATACTGTGCGTGGTTTATAAATAATATCTTAAATGCATATTAAAATTTACGTGATTCACTTCCCCTTGCCATCGTTTTCCAGGTAGGTGAGCGTATGTCATATATTTGGGGGGGGAAAGGAATAAATAAGCAATTCCACTGAAATGAGTAAATCCTACGCAAACACTGTCAAGGTCCGTTTATTACATTCCAAAGCTTTCGAAATGGTTTTATGGATAGAAGTGCACAAAAGGAACCCCATCGGAACGACGTATATACGTATGTAAGCTTTGAGGTATATATACGGAGACGCATATATACGTGCAAGATAGTTAACGCTATGGCTGAGCGAGATGTTTATATACGTCGGTGGCCCTTAAGAGTTAAAAGTTCTATTGTAGCTTTAATGACAAAATATAATTTTATTGAATCTAATACATTGTTGTTGTTCTTTTTTGGGGGGAGAGGGTGCGATGGGAATTATGATTAATTATTAGGTCCCAAATATTAAGAGTTATAGATGAACTGGACTAAGTCGTTAAATGTTGTAAAATGATCTTCTGAAAACCCGTAGATTGACGCGGGGTCTACCTTTTACATTTTTAAGGTATTCGAATACGTTTGAAAACATGATTTTGCAAAAGAGTTAAAATGAATAATATTTTTGATATTTAGTGTCATTTGAATCAGAGTATGCCTCTGCAATTGTTTTAAGAATAGTATTACAAGAAAATTATTTATAAATGCAATTTTACGGAAAAAAAGAAGGAAGAATAACATACTCTTTCAAAAGTTTCTTTAATAACAATATTTTACATATACTTAGCTAAGTCTTCTCTACAGAGACTGGACAAGGAGTTTTGAAACGTACAATTTAAAAGTGGTTTTTTTTCAGATTTTAATGCTAGAAGTATAAGATATTTCAGAGTAAAGGGGTTAAACAAAAAAAAAACTCGTAGTTATTTCAATTGATAAATACTCTAAAAACAATGTGAATTTTTTTGTAAAATCCTAGTTGAGGCTCCAGAGAAATCAATTAGTTATACATAGGCAAAATATTATCCCAATAGAATCATTTTGAAAATAAAAGAGTATGGTTTCAAAATATGCATATCTTTATTCGTTTTTTTCCTTTCGCCAAATTATTGCACACCCACACACACATTTAAATAATTCTCTTACTATAATAATACTCTTAATAACGTTGTAAATGTATATTTTATTCGAATATTCGAATATATATTTCATGTATACACTATTCCAAAATAATGGTTTCGAGTGTAGTCGGATGAGTTAAATGCATCCTATTCCATAGAATTAGCAATAGTCCAGAAATTAAGACCTTTGGAATCCATGAATTTGATTCCACAAACGATTATCTTGAGGAATTATAGGCGCTTCTGTGAGTTAAATCAAAGTAAATTTCTAAATTCTTACAAGAAAGGCTGGAAGATTAAAAAAAATGTATCTAATAAAGTATTTTCCTTATGCAAGGAAATACGTTTAACGCGAAAACACTTAAGAATATATATCGGTTAAGACGAAATAATAGAACGATTCCGACTAACTCCCATGTATTTCCATGCTTTTATTTTCTTTTAACACTAAAATATTTCCCTTCTGGCAATGTGCAGAAAAAAACCCGCAGGTTCATCATCGAAACAGTTCGTTGTAGTAGATGAGTGGTTCTCAAAGTGGTCTACATCGACACCCAGTCGCCAAGAAGATCTGAAAGGGATCCAGGTCAGCGGATAAGGGGTACATGACATATAGATGGGAGTCTAAGCGATAGTGGATCTCATTAAACCAGATCATGACTTTAATTTTAAAAGAAAATTAAATCAACTGAGAGAGAACCGATGTACTTATTTTACAGATATATTTACTAAATTGAATGAGGTTAATTTGCAGTTCCAGCAACATCATGCATTTAATAAAAACAATGGCTATCATTTAAGCGTTTCTTGCCAGAACTAAGCTAAAAAATCATAATACTAAGCGTCGCAAATTTTTCCAGTTTCTTAATTTGTTACAGACATTCTGCGAGAAAATGACGTTTTAGTCTACGTTAAACATTTAAATTCCCTTTATTCAGATTTTGAAACTAGATTTGGGAATGCTTTGGCTATGATGATGGCCCAATAGGCAATGAATCAAATGGTTACATCGAAAAAAAGAATGTTAGATTACGAGAGGAACTGATAAGAATGTACCTTACCGAAGATCTCGAAGTAAAGTTTAGAAAGGGATGTGAGCAATTTTGACTTCACACAAAGATATTTCTATTTTTTATCCCAAATTATAGAATGAATAACTTGAGAAAGTTTATAATTGCTTTTTCTAGTCAGGAGCTTCAGCGTGGTTGCCAAAAAAAAAAAAAAAATTAAAAAGAAAGAAAGTATAATATCTGGACAATATACTAACCGATGATATGCAGGGTTAAATCTGTCAAGATTGATGCTAAATGTTGAACATTTGTTATTAAAACACTCCATTAATCCCTCCCATTAAAGGCATTTATTTGTTGCTCAGTTACTTTATATAACAAACATTTTATGTATTAATTTTTTTTAATTAAACTAATAAATATATATTTCTTAAGTTTTAAACACTATACTTCACTACAGTAAGAAATTTAAATCTCTTAACGTGATTCTATACCAGCTACCAAAAAGATATTTTAGTTGATAAAATTGCAAAAAAAATCAATATTAGGTAAGCAGGTGTCTACTCCAAACCAAAAAACTTGCCAAGGGGTATAAGGGACAAAAAAAATTGGGAACCTCTGCAGTGGATGATAATGTGTGTAAGGCCCCGATTATAGCAGAAAAAGACATCTGGAGTGTGTTAAAAGTTAAAAAAAATCATTGATTCTGATTCTGACGAAGCAAAAGAGATAAATAATGCACCTACTGATCCCACGTCATCCGAAATGAAGAATATCACGAAAAGTATGCGCAGTTATTTAGATGCACATTCCAAATGTTGAAATGAACAACAAAATTGACGACTTCAACCAATTTGTTCACAATTTGATACTCAAAAAGGCAATGTATAGAAACATAACAGATTATTTTTCTAAACTCAGTAATAATGTTTTGTTTTTCAAAACCTTGAAAATTTTGTATTATATTAACTGTGCATGTTTTTGTTTCATTGATTTTTAAATACATGCATATATACATATCTATGTAAATAAAGTGTACCTTAATAAACTTTAATTTTATTGAGGTTGGGGTTTTATTGCAATACCCTTTAACACGAAAACTTATTTTTGTCCATTCAGTTGCGCGTTAAACGATTTTCATTGCACTATGAACAGTACTCGAGTAGTTTAAATTATATTATCAGTAACCAGTTTGAACTGTGATTATAAGCACCCAACCTTTAAAAGTTTATTAACCCTTCAGCGGGCAGTGACTAATAGGTCTAGCCACATATTGAAATGTTTTTCTCCAAGTGTGTGTTGGAAATTTAGTCTACCATATGCGTTATTTGAAGCTAAAACTCATAAAAATTAATACGAATGGCAGGCTGATACCTTTTTTTTTTGCATTTCATTTCTTCTGATGGTTTGTTAAAAACAGTGCTTCTCGGTGTAAATCTATAAATTGTATTTTGAATACTATAAATAAAATTTCTGATCTTTGAAAAAAAAAATTCGACATATCTTAAATATACTTATCTCTGATCTGAATAAATTAAGCAAATTTGCATTAAAACAAAAGTTTTTATTTAGGTTTTTGGAAAGCTTTTATGTGTGGATACAGGCTCTATCCACTGCCCCCATAGAACAGAAAAATGACCTATTTCCTGTACTTGAGACAGAGTACTTAGAATCATATGAGAATGTTGGGGATCGGAAATATAAACAAACTCTGTTTACAATATGTCGTGCAAGATTATCGGATTCAAAAACATTTCATTACAGCTTTTCTGATTGGAGAAAACGTTTGCATATTATAAAGTTTCACAGTAAATAGCTCATTAAAAATTTGTGAAATAACTAATTTAAATTCTCAAAAATATTATTTTATTTTTAAATTTTTATACTAAATTAAATAAAATATAAAATGTGGATGGATACCAATTTCAGTGTATATTCCATGTATTCTGTATATATTCTAAGTAAGTATTCTATGTTGTACAATTATTATATTATCATTTAATTGCACTTATACTTTGTATTCAATTGTTATGTCCGTACAATTATATTGTTGTTTGTCCGTATAAATGTTAATTTTTCATAAAAAGTTTATTGTGATATGATTCATTATTTCTGTCCTGAAAAGTAAGTTGAATATTTTAATTGCGCAGTGGCTATAACGTCTAGCGACCAGCCAGGAAAAAACCCCTCGATCAGATATTTTTTTGAGACTAAATAACGTTTATAGAGGATGAAAACATTACATTTAACAAGTACTTTATCACAGAAAATAGTATTTTAGCTCCGTACCCGTTAAAGGGCTAATATATCCCTAATTGTTAACATATACATTATTTATGTATGTATCCTAATGATAATTTAATACATAGTTAAGTTAATTGTTTTAACACCATTTACAATTTAATACTAATTTTGGTTTAAGGAATTATTGTAGTTTCCTTTTAGATAAATTATTACCTATATCAAACGTTTTAGTTAGATTGATCCGAAGTGCCCATGAAACGGATTATAATGCAAATTAATTTAACTGTTCTTTTTTCTCCCATATTTTTTAACTGTGGAAAAAAATCATTTTTAAAATATTGCTTTGATTTAAATTTATCTGTATGATATTTTATGAATACAGCCAATGTTTTTGCAAAAATGATAATTATTTGAACTCGGATGTACCCCTCATTATTGTTTCTCAATTATAAGCACACATCTTATAAACTCTCCAATAATACTTCTTTTACTTTTTATCAGTTAAAAATATTGCTTCGATTAAATATTTCTTATGTGTGTATTTTTTAAATATTGGTGCTAAAAATGAAAACAGAGACACTTACTTGGACAAGATGGAGGATCATTATCAAAATAGATGTGACCTTGACAAGTATCTTTTGCTGTTGTTCCTCCAGGCGTATCTTCCCAACATTGCCATCCATCCCAAGTTCGGGGGCAATAAGGTCCATCTGAAAGAAGCAAAACAAATACATAAAAGCTTACAAATATGAAACTCTTTCATGTTGAAGTACCATAATAAGGTACATATACAGGGTGGTCCCGAATTAAGGGTACAAACTTTAAGGGTAGGTACAGGACATTGTAATAATCATTTACGGTATAGGGATGAATGGGCGCAAGTGATGAGGTGAGGCACAAACTCAAAAATTAAGAGACGAAAGGAAAGACAAAGTGTTTATTGAAAGCGTCGTTGGCAAGTGTAATATTTACAATAATTGTTCAAAATTGCATTCACTAGTAGTGATACATGCTTCACAGTACCCGTCGCGGAGTGATTGGCGTACACGTTCAAGGATACCAGGTATTTCACACCCACGTTCAGCAACTTCAGATATTCAAGCAACGAGGTCCTCATCTGAGTCAAGTGGAGTCCCATAAAAAAGCTTCTTCTGATGTCCTCATGAAAAGTAACCAATAATCGATAAATCGGTTATCGGGGTGGTCAAAGAACTGGTTCACAAAATCCAAACGTGGCATTCTGGTATATAAGTACGCACTTCACTGAAAGCTGAAATAATCTACGATCTGGCATTTGTCGATCAAGAAACTGCACGAGATGTATTCGTAGTACAACTTTGTCGTAACCATTTGCACGGCCGTACATGTAATGCATATCTGTTTTTTCAGCATATGTAAAGTCTCCCATCCTAGGCATCAGTACAATTGTGAAAGGCATTTTCCCCTACTAAGATGCATTATGTTGAATCGTGCTAAACATCTACTACCCCTACCGGTAACTCAATCAACCGATAACTATATTTCTCTTTTATTTTGTTTCCCCTCTTCCCGCCTCACTGTATTCCTTGAATCCATAAATTCCTATGCAATAAATGATAGTTATAGTGCCCTGAAGTTAGCCTTAAAGTTTGTACCATGAATTTGTAACCACCCTGTATACAAGAAGTCCGTTATGAACCAGTTAGTTTTTGAATGGCAAGAGGTACAGTCACAAAAGTGGGGTCTAGGTATAGTAACGTTGTCATGCGCTACACCAAAAAAAACTGATTACAGTGTCACTTGTCGCATCAATTTGGAGTTAGCATTCTTATCTGGAAGACAGTACTAGATACTAGAAAAAAGTTAATTATAAAGTTGTTCAACATCATTGATTTAGTAAAATAAGACACATTCCTATTAGCAATATTAAAAACAGAAGGCTTTAACAGCATATTTATTTGGTTCGTAACTCTCAAAATTGGAACGCGATATAACACAGAAGAAACGGAAAAATATCACACTCGTAAAGATTTGATTGGTGCAACTTAATTATGAGCCGAATGGAGGTCCAACGTTTCTTACCAACAGCATATGGACGGAGGAGGCATGCTTTTAGTTTACTACAATGCACAATAAAAAAAAGAAAAGAGGAGGACATCCTTTCTAGTGTCTGAGTAATCCAAGATGTGCTCTCAAAATTCGGAATGAAGTTCACTAATCGATAAATGTGTAGTGCGGACAATTAGAAAATAGTTTGAGATTCGTCAGACGTTTTACGAAGGGAAGTCAACCTTATTCCTATATTTTATATTAATGAAGGACATACTACAGTGCTTCACAAACATTTATTATTTGCAACCCCATATTCAATTATAATTTTCACCCCCCTTCCTCCATACAGTAACAATGTATTAATTTCAATAAAAACACACTTTGGTATTATACACTGGTGTGCAAAAATTACGTACGAGGTTTTTTCAAATGTGTTTTACTCGAAATGTATTTTTTTCGAAAAACTCAAACGAGGATAGTGATTGGTTAAAAAGTTTTTAAAATAATTTGTTGAAATTTTTTGTGTATGTTATGTATAACAACTGCAGTATTTTAATGTTTACATTTATCAATCACTGTTTTATAACAAAATTTACAGTTCTTTATGTGAATATAGTCACTGTTTCTTAAGGAATTTTAAATAATAACTAATATAACGTGCTCTAGCTTTTGTAAAAATTAAAATATATTTTATTCTGAAGGTCATTTTGAAAAGAAATAGCAAAGTAAAATGCATCAAAATTAAAAAATTGAGAATATGTTCATTTACTAATTGTACAGAGGGGGCCCGTTTATGATTTTACGTCAATTTTTACCCATTTTTTCCCATTTTAGTAGTAATGATTTATTTTTCTCTTCTTAATTTTAACCTGTTTTTCTTAAAATGTTCTAAATAAATCTAAGAACCACAAACAAATCTCGATATCTCCATTTTATTTTTTTTTACAAAAAGTTCTCGCAAGTTGTCGGATACATTAAGGCTGTCTTCGGTAAAAGTACGAGATCTAGAACTAAACGTAAAGCACATTTTCAGATAGAAAAATGCCTCAATTTCCATAGAAACTTGTAGAATTATAGCTTGTGTTCTTAAAAATTTCAAAATATTCCATGAATACATCCTTTTTTATTTTAATACGGGAAGGCATAGCCCTTTTAACATTACGGTATAGGACAGTGTTTCTCAAACTGTGGGGCGCGTCCCCCTGGGGGGGCGCGATAACCCTACAAGGGGGGCGCGAGCATATCGAAAATAAAATATTTAAAAAATAATTAATTTACTGGAATGAATTAAAACAAAATACTTTCAGACATAATAAAAAATGCACTTTTACTCTGATATAATTTATAGGCGCGCGCGATATTAAGTCTTAAAAAATAAAAACGTCTTCAATACCTAATTAGTTATCTTTGATCGTATAACCAAATAAAAAAACTTTTATTTGATTTGCTGTAATCCCGTGATAAAAAATTCATCACTCTGATTATTTTTGAAATACTGCACATTATAGCTGTAATCTGTTTTTGCTGATAATCTGTTTGACCTAAGTTCTTTGTTCAGTTAGTTATGACGCCTCTCTTATGTTTGTTTCTCATTTAGGGAAGTTGTAACTAATGTATTTTACTCTGGTGCGCTTTTTTCCATGCAAAGGAGTTTTATGATACATATAAACATATCTCAAACATATAAAGCGCAACGAAAAACGTTTTACACAATTGCTTTTAGCAGCAACATAGATATTATCATAATAAATACACTTTTTACCAGGAAGTGGTCGCGCGGGACACACAGAACACGATACCGTTAATTCGGACACAATTGCTTATTTGTTACCGAAGAAATATTAAAAATTCCTTGAAAGCAGGTAAGTTTACTTTCTCTTAATTAAATTATTTGCTGGAATCACGATTTGTATCGTGTACAGAAAAATAATTATAAAGAAAAAGAGGATTGGGGTGACTCAATAACCCTCTACCGTATCGAGTGCGCGCCTGCTCCCGGGTTAAGACATGTTGAAGTCTTTTCGCTTTAAATATTAAAAATAATACAATTATTCTTCATCGGAATTTTATATTATTGTTCATTCTTTAACATCAATTATAAATGCTAATTCTGTGAGGCTTATAATTACAATTCGCTTAAAACTAATGAAAATTTGAGCAATCGTTTTATGTTTTTGCAAACATTGTCGCGCACTTGGCATTACTCTCCTTACAATTCAGCTATTATATCAATAATGTTTTATTTTCTTATAAATGAACTCGTGCAAAGAGCGCCCACTTCAGCCGGTATACTTTTAATGTATCAGTGCTACACAGAGTATTTTATAACGAATTAATTAATACTAAATTAAGAATAAATTTAATAAGTATTAACGACTTCCATGGGCTTGTCTTGCAAAGCAAAGTTTTTATAAGGAATGCTTATGATTAGAATTTGACCCTCTAAGTTCTTTTTCTATATTTAGCTGATATCTATATTTTGTCTTCTAAGCAGTCACCGCATTTTGTAATATGCTCAATTTTAAAATTAGAGAAAGGAAAAATAACATAATAATTATCCTATTACTTAATTTATTTTTGATTAAAAGTAACGTATACAAAATTTAATAGTTGCGTTATTAATTTGTGTGGTTTATAATTAAGATCGCGTATTGTAGCTTTAGCGTCAAAGTGCATTATTATTGCATTCAGTGCATTATTAATGCATAAGGGGGGCGCGATAAAAATTGTGATTGAAAAGGGGGGCGCCAGTATTGAAAGTTTGAGAAGCACTGATATAGGAGAAAAAACACGAAACACATGTTATACCAAAAAAAATGAATCAACTCTGTTAAAAAAGGGAAGTATGATAAAAAATACTGCTATCTAAAGGATAGTGTGAATCAAGGACATCATATTAATTTTTCATTTCTTTTATATGTGAAAAAATGTTCCACACAAATTCGGGTAGTTTTCTTTAACATTTAACGAAAACAGCCTTGAGGAACTCTGAAAATGTGTTATTCATACATAATAACTTTATTTTGTAATAGTTTGTAAACTGTTACTATAATGTATTTAAAAGAGCATTAAAACGTTTTATCTTTATGTGTACGACTATTGTTTACTGCCCCGTGTTCTGTGAGATAATTGTATACTCGTTAGTACAATGTCTTGCAAAACTAAATAGTTTTATAAAGAAAAATGCATCATTTTGCTTTTGCGGTAAAATCCTACAATAAAGGAGAGTGAACAATTAAATTGTCAACTTATCGAATTGTCAACAGATTTGATGTTGAAAATCTAAAATTAAGCAAGAATTACTCCTTAATTTTAGGTTGCAAATTCATGTAAATTGAAGAGTATTTTTCACGCAGCCATATGAACATTTTAAGGCCATTAAGAATAATGTATTTAAGGTATCCGACTACGTTCTGAACCTTGATTTTAAAAATGCATGAGTAGATAACACTTGGATAATAGATTATTATTGTTAATCAGTAAATTATATTAAAGATAGATTATTTTTTTTAATAATAAATGTAATACTTTTTGTAATTGTCTGTACATAAAGTGCCTTTAACATGCTGATCTACTCTAAGTATTGTTTTAAAAAATATTTTTCTAAATGTATGTGTTGAATAGGACACCATAAAAATATTTTCTAGTTCTAGGGGTTCCATGAAAATACCTTTTAGTCTTAGGGGTTCCATAATTTGAAAATGTGTGAGGACTTCTGGTATAAAGTATCGCGTTGCGCACAGTATATTCAAGACACATTCCAGTTACAGGCCATTAGGCGTAATGGTTCCATTAAATGGTCTGTTAGGTCACCTGATCTGAACCTATTTGATCTTATCCATGCAATCCCTTCATCAATACCGTAAGATTTTCGAAACCGTATAACGGATGCTTGTGATAGCGTGTTACGTGTAAGGCTGTAGACAGAAATAGGAAAATGTGAGCGCATGTCCAGATGTGTGAGACAATTTTGAGTAAAACAGATAGATACGTAAGCGTTATTTTCGGAAAGTGCGGATTGTTCAATGGGGTCTAGTACATATGTGCTTTGTGCTTTTTGTGTAAATCATTTTGGAGTACAGGATGTTTTTCTTACTGAATTAATAATGCTGAGTAAATTTGTAATGTATTTTTAATCATATCTTCTACTGTTTTCCACATAAGAAAGCCAACTCCAAATTTATCCTCTAGATGACACTGTAAGCAGTTTTTTGCGTAGCGCAGGACAAGTTCAAAAATTATTGGAGTGACAACGGACTTTAGCGGGCTCCCTGTATAGGCATGTATCGGTGGTATCTACATAAGCTAGTAATAGCCTCTGGACAGAGGTGATACCATTTATCTAGTGGTATGTAACGTGTTAACGAATCCAGAGGTTGCGGGTTCTGTCCTCCAGATAAGTGACTCCTCATTAGTGACATGGATACAGAACTAAGAAAAACGCACCTTGCAGCTGTAGTGGTGCCATCTACCCATCGCAAGAGCAAACAAAACTCGTCAGATCTGCTCGACGTAGCGACCAAAGCCGTGAAACCCACTTGACGCAGCAACCAAAGCCGTCAGGTACACTTAACGTGACAAAGACTTCAAGCTTACTTGACGCCGCAGCAACAACTCTCACGCTCGCCATAACAAATATATCGTTCATTGACCTATCCACCTACTCATTGGTGAGGGAGTACTATAGCAGTGGTATCTACATAAGCCAGTAACAGCCTCAAGGCAGAGGTGATCACTTTTGTCTAGTAATACGTTACGTGAATCCGGAGGTCATGGGTTTAGTCCTCCGGATAAGTGCCTCCTCAGGCTCATACTACCGCTCTTAAAAATTGCAAAATGATAAACGAATCATTGGAAGATATGAAATTTAATCCGCGTTTAAATAATAAGTAAGTGGCTTAAGTAAATGATTAAACTTAAAGAGCACAAAAAAATCAATTTATCATACAACCAACACTGATATCTGCACATTACATTTAAATCTTTGTGTAATAAAAACGAATCGTTTTTATTTTCCAAATATGTAACATGTGTTTCATTAATAAATATTTTTGCCCGATTTTTGGAGAAATATTTAGAAATTTTCATCTTACATGATTTTTTTCAAACTTGTGTGTGTGTGGAACATATTCCAAAATTTACTGTATTTAGCATATATATATTTTTTACACATTTTTTGCACGGTTTCTTAAGGAATATATCTACCTTGTAAAAAGGAGTCGAGTGTATATATATTCAGAAATAAATTAAATTAAATAAATATTTGTAATTTTACGGACAAAAAAATAATGTTTCTTCTCTTAGAATTTTTAAAATTTGACTGGATATTTTATATATAATGTATTTATTTTAATTATAAGTATTCAAAAAAGATAGAAATCTTAAACATTGACTTATGAATGCAAAGTGCTAAACAGCATTTTATGTTTTTTAAAATTGCAAGGATTTTCAGTTACAAATAGAAAAAAGTGATGAATTTATTGAGGCCACAAATATTAAAAGTATATCATGATTGAATAACAGATCAGCTTATTGTAACGCCTTCTTATTTTTCACCATAAGAGGGCGTGCGAGAGCCACTTATGTATTTTTTGTAACTGAGTAAAAAAAAAATTAATTAAGCTTCTTCAAACGGACCTGACCGATTTCTTTCTATCGCATTCATTTTGGTCCCTTGAGCTACCAGAGCATTCAAGTCAAAACATTTAATTGATGAAGTGAAAAGTGGTCTGCGACATTTGTCGAAAAAATCAAGCACAAAAACATAATATATTCAATAATCATTGCAAGCATTGAACTTGGAGTTTGGGAAGGTTACAAACAGTCAAACATGGACGCCATTCTTAAACAAAAGAAAATCTTTGTTGTGGTTGTTTTCTAATGCCACCTGTCTGACGTAGTCAGATCGAGGCCCAAGAAATTCATCGGGGCATGGGCAAGAGGTACGCCTGTCGTTGGCCTTGAGCACCATACCGGTGACAGCAATATTGAGCTCGGCGAAATTCCCCAAAGGGACGATAGATGGCGACACGACCTCTATCTCCACCTCCATAATTTCTGCATGTAAACTGAAGGGGAGGGAAATATTTTCCAGTCCCTGCGCTCGTGATTAAGCCCCCAAGACTACGGACCCACTGATTTAACGAGCACGTACTCCGTGTGTACTCGGAGGGTGTTTGGTGGCATCGAGAAAATCTTAAAAGGTAAGCTAGCTCGTTTAGTTTCAAAAGTATATGATTTACAATATCAAGAAACTTCTGTATCCATTATTGAAGTTTATGAAATATAGATGTTAATTCAATAGATATTGAAATCAATAATTTAAGCGATAATCTTTTAAGCACTTGTGCAGATGAAGATTTTAACGTTTATGAAATGGAAATGCATGATTTATTTTCTAAATTAGATACACTAAAAATTATTTTAAAAGAGGAAATAGAAAAAACTTGTTAATGATAATAATACTAATGCATGCCAAAACATTGTTAACACTAATGTAAACAATATTAAACTTCCTTGCATAGAATTGCCAGTATTCACTTCAAATTATATAGACTGGATCTTTTTCGCGATTTATTTCTTGCGAGTGTAAGGAATAATAGTACTTGAAGTGATAGTCAAAAACTGCAGTATCTTAAACTCTTTGCAAAAAGCGAAGCAGCCATATTATTACAATCCAAAAATCACAAACGATAAATCACAAACGATAATTATAAAAAGGCGTGGAATGCATTAACTGAGCCCTGTGAGAATGAACAAGAAATTATAAATGCGGCATTAAATAAATTAGTTTCGCAGCCTGTTTTAAAACAAGAATCAGCTTCAGGATTACGAAAGCTAATTGACTCCACCCAACAGTGCATTGACACCCTGCAAACATTGAGGCAGCCCGTGGAATATTGGGACACCCTCATAATTTTCTTGCTGAGGGGGAAAATCGACTCCGAAATATTACGCGTTTGGACTCTCGAATAAACGAAAAAAAATCCCTCTTTCTCTGAGTTTAAGTAGTTCGTTTTAAGCAGGACGACCGCTATTGCGCCTTTAGCCAAGTGCCAGAAAGAAAAAAAAAACGTCTGTTCTCTTCGAAGCGGGGGGAAGTAAAATGACTAACACAAATAAAAAATTTTCCTACTCTTCACAAATAGTCTCGAATGTTTGCGTACATTGCAATAGCGATACACATTTTGGATTATTCATGTGCGATAGTTTTGTAGAACTTCCGATTAAAGAAAAATGGGATGTTGTTAAAAAATGCAAATTGTGTTTTAACTGTCTTAGGGAAACTGTCAACTGTCTCCAGCCAGGCCCAATAGACATTTTGTTAGGTTCTGACGTATTTGGAGAAATCATGCTCAATAGACATTTAGGTTGACAAGAATAGCTTATGGAACTGCATCATCACCGTACCTTGTAATAAAATGCTTACAGCAGTTGGCATTAAACGAAGCAAATAATTTTCCTCTTGCTTCTAAAGCAGCTCTCAACGACTTCTTCGTTGATGATTTGATGTCCGGAGCCAATTCACTCTCTGAAGCCTTGGAACTACAAAACCAATTGACTCAAATGTTGTCCAGTGCCAGACTTGTATTGAGAAAATGGACTTCTAATTGCAACGAACTCTTAAATTCAATCGATTCAGATATGCGTTTATCTAATATTTGTTTGAATATAGACAATGATGATACAGTAAAAATCTTAGGTATCCTGTGACATCCAGCTTCAGATGTATTTTACTTCAAAATCACTCCTCATTTATCTTTTGAAGGCCGCTTAACCAAAATAACATTACTTTCTACAATTGCTAAGACTTTCGATCCACTTGGATGGCTGTCACCCATCACAATCCAGTATAAAACAATCATGCAAAGACTGTGGAAACAACAGTTGCAGTGCGACGAAAGGGTTCCTCCAGACATTACACTTGAATGGGAACAACTTGCTAAGGATGTGCAATTAGTCAAAGACATCAAAATTCCACGATTCTTGTTCGTCGATTCAGACAATCAGTTTCATCTATTTGGCTTCAGTGATGCTTCCGAAAAGGCTTATGCAGCTGTAATTTGCTGTCACTCTGTTTCAGATACAGGAAAAAGCAACGTTCAACTAATAATAGCCAAGACAAGAGTTGCCCCACTGAAACCTGTCTCATTTTCTCTACTAGAATTGTGTGGAGCTCTTCTGCTAGTTACACTGATGGACTTTTCTTGTAAATCTCTGAATTACCCTATATCACAAACCCAAATTTATATGGATTCCACTGTCGTACTTGCTTGGGTTGGATCCCATGCCAGCCGATGGAAGACCTTCATAGCCAACAGAGTGACAAAAGTCCAGGCGTTATCTTCTGCTACCCAATGGCATCATATCAGTGGAAGTGCAAATCCTGCAGATCTTGCAACCCGTGGTGTATCATTTTCAACTTTACTCACTTCAATATGGTTGTGTGGTCCCAAGTTTTTACATGAAACTTTTCCTTTTCAGACAGAATCTTCTATTCCTTCATTGAACGATGCTGTGCCAGAAGAAAAGTATTGTGCATTACAATCAACTATTGTTCCAAATCACTTACCTGATGTTAATGATTTACTTCAAAAATTCTCTTCTCTTTCTAAACTTAAACGTGTAATAGCATATTGTTTAAGATTTATCAATACTTGTATAAATTCAAATGATAAAATTATTGGACTTTTAAAAACTAGTGAACTAACTAATGCTATGTATATGTATATTAATTAAATCAGTGCAAATTGTTGAGTTTAACAATGAGATCAATGCTTTAAAAGGAATTCAATCACTATCTTGCAGAAGCAAAATTTTATCTCTAAATCCATTTTTAGATGGTTTAAATATTCTCAGGGTGGGCAGTCGTTTGCGACATGCAAATCTCGCATATGGCCACAAACATCCCATCTTACTGCCAAAAAGGCATTTCTAACAGATTTCATTGTTAGACATTATCATGAAATTCTCTTGCATGCTGGTACACAACTTGTGCAATCTTGTATTCAAGAACAATATTGGATAATAAGTACTAGAGATGTCATCAGACACTTAATCAGAAAATGTATAAAATGTTGCAAAATAAGAGCTTCCGTCACTAATCAAATGATGAGCGATTTGCCATCTTCACGCATTTTTCCTGCTCCTGCCTTTATGCGCTATGGAGTAGATTATGCTGGTCCTTTTCAAATTAAAATCATTAAAGGCAGAGGTTCAAAATCCTTTAAAGCATACATAGCTCTGTTTGTTTGTTTCACTACTAGAGCTATTCATCTAGAACTGGTGACTAATCTTTCAGCAGATGCATTTATTGCAGCTCTGAAGAGGTTTATTTCCCGCAGAGGAAAATGCAGTGACCTATACAGTGATTGCGGTTACAACTTTGTAGGCGCAAAACGCAAACTCATGGAATTTGAAAAGCTTGCAAAATCGGACAATTATAATCAAAATATTAGTAAATTTTTAACTGGCAATGGTATTAAATGGCATCAAAATGTTCCAGGTGCACCACACATGGGTGGTCTCTGGGAAGCAGAAATAAAGTTATTTAAGTATCACTTAAAACACGTTGTTAGAGAAACGAAATTAACATACGAAGAATTTGAAACATTTCTAGCTCAAATTGAGGCTAGTCTTAATTCCAGACCATTAACGCCCATATCTAATGACCCATATGACATATCAGCCTTAACACCTGGTCATTTCATTATTGGAAGGTCATTGAAAAGTATTCCTGAACCCAATTATATTGACTCAAATAATTCCTATCTAACTAGATGGCAACAAACTCAAGAACTAGTTCAACAGTTTTGGAAAGGTTGTCACAAGGAGTATTTAACTCGATTGCAACAAAGGCCAAAATGGCTTCTGCCAACTAAAAATTTTCAAGTGAATGACTTGTGCCTTATAAAAGATGACAATTTACCTCTACTAGATGGTAGAATTGTTCAATTGTATCCTGGTCTAGACAATAAAGTCAGGGTTGTCAATGTCAAAACATAAGATGGAATATTTAAAATAAATATAACAAAATTAAGTCTTCTACCGATTTAAATCCATATTTTATTATTTATAGCTCATTTAAATATGCATATACTACATTGTTTTGAATGTTTTCTTAAATTTTAAATTTTCATTTATGTAACTTTATATTATTGGAGAACTTTATATTAAACTTCTTAATCTTATATATTGAAATAATATTTCAAGGTGGGGGGCATGTTGTAACGCCTTCTTAGTTTTCACCGTAAGAGGGCGCGTGAGTGCCGCCGGATGTATTTTTTTGTAACTGAGTGAAAAAACAAAAAAAAATAGTTTCTTTAATCGGACCTGACCGATTTCTTTCCATCGCATTCACAGCTATTTGAGATAAAGCACTTTGTCACTGATGTTTTATTTAATAATGTATATAATTATAGTTCATTTAAGTCATGAATTGTTTTTTTATTTTTAGGACCTATCCACTTTTTGAGTATATATTCAATTGTACGTGAACTGCTGTCATCAAAAATTCAGAACTTTAATTTCTAGAAATGTTATTTTTCTAATTTCTAATGGGTTGCGGATTGATGCTACAGCAAACCTAGTACATTCCCTAAAGCTGGTATTTTTTAGTGTACACCATATAGGTGGATATCAATTATCCAATTTCCTCCCTAGAGGGAGGCACCTTAACTCTGACAGTGCGAACCTGTACTAGGATTTAATTTTGCCGAAAGCACCTAAGCCAAACAGACTTTCTTGGGATCTTATTCGTCTCGTATAATCATATGACATGGCCATTGTCGATTTTCTACATCATGGAAATCCACCGACTTGGACCGGGGTTGAACTTGCAATCTTGAGTGCCGAAGGTCAGCGACAAACCAACCGTGTACCCCCAACTGTGCTTTTTCTAAAAATGTCATTTCTAAAATTTTAATCAAGTGTTGCGGAATAAACGCACATTTTCTTTATCTTAAAAAATGTCTCTTCTCATTTAAATAATTGTCCTAGTAAATACCAGTCATAAGTTGCAGTTAATCTTAAATGAATTACATATTTATAAATGTCTGTTATTGCTTAACCCACGTAGAAATATTAAAAGAAAAACTGAAAGAAACAGAGAAAATCCAATAGTAGAACCTAAGGTTTATGAAAATTTGCGCTTAAGCACATTTATTAATACTGACATATTTGATATCTTTGCAGAAAAGTTCAAAAGATTCTGAAGGCTGAATAATCCTTTTACTCATTCTATAATTTCAAGTTATTTCGTAGTTGTTAAGGATGTCACTAATACATAATCTTTTTAAGCGTGGAATTCAGGGCATTCTAAAAGTATTCAAGAACGGCATTTTTAAGAAAATAGATTTAATATGTATTCTTTTGTCCTTTCAATACTTGATAATAACTTCTCAATCATCACAATTTTCACCTCCTATATGTTATGTTTTAAGAATTCCACTTCGGCCATAGAATGAATATTTATTGTTATTTTATATCTGTAATTATATAACACCATTATACTATAGCATGCATTTAGCAAGTAATTATAAATATGTTTTTTTTTTGTTTTCTTAAGGTAATCAGGAGAATTCTTTAGTGTATCTTTGCGCTTGTTTTGAAGGAAAATAATTTCTTGTGAGTTACATATCTTTAAGCGCATGTGAAAATTAATTTAAAAAGCTATGTATTGGAAAAAGTTTTTATTGAAAAAGAGTGTTTATTTATATATAAAAATTTAATACACTATTTTGAAAATTCTACATTTCTTTTAATTTAGTTTTAAAAAAATGCCTGTACAGAAAAATTTATTTTGACATACTCAGTAGTATTTTTATATGGGAAGTAAACGCTGCTTCATTAACTTTACGTAACATAATTTGAGTTTTTAAACTAATTAGTAACTTAACCATACACATATTATTAGATGCATGCTTAATTATATAGTAAATGATACACACGCACGCACACACACACACACACATACATATATATATATATATATATATATATATATATATATATATATTATTTGTTCATCATTTCTTTTATTTATATATTGTTATATAGTACTCTCCATTTCTGTGAAATATTTACTTTTACATCTATCGTACAGTACATGAAAATATACTATTCTATCAACTTGTACTACTTGAGCGACCATACTCCATTATTGAGTCAATATTTTATGAATATGAAAAATGATATGTGTCTTAACGTACACTTTACTATTAAGAGCTTACTTTTTTCTGTCCAATAGAAATTGATAATGTGGCTTATAAAACCAGATTAAAGATAGCAAGGCCTGTGCAAATTGTGTAGCGCTGCGCATCATTTATACGCAAGCGAGGGTGCTGTGGTAACTGCATATATAGCGTGTACTGTGGTTGTTTTGAATTAGTTGTTGGAATTGCTAGTATGGGTAAAGTGCCTGATTTAGACACCTTCGATCGCGGACGAATCGTAGGGGCGCACAGTGGGCAGTTTTCCCTATCTAGCGAACGGAAATTATTTTATGGCTTTAAAATCTTCTTGATGATCTAATATCATAGTAATTGATGTATGTTGGGTATTCTTTGCTGTTTTTTATTAACAAATAAGGTTAATAGGGTCTTAACATTTTTTGATCATGAATAAATGATTGCTAAGTAGAACAAGATTTTGAACCAGGATCTAAGGATATTAAGGGAAGTAGTAATTTACACGTGGGAGGATATATACAAGAAATAGCGTGGAAAAGTTAAAAAAAATTCATATAATAAATATTAAAGGTTAAACAATTGCAATCAAACATAACATTTTACATATGCAATAAAGGATAATAGGTAGTGATTATAAAAGGACTCGTCACCCTTTGAGCATTTATTTATATATTTAAAAATTGCATTTAAGCATTTCATATAATGTTTATTTAAGAAAATGATACGAGATAAAATTTTCACATATTATTCACACAATTTTACTAATTTAATTTCTTTTAAAAAATTTGGAAATTTTTAAAATTTTACTTTTTTTGTGTTAATGAATTTTTTGACATGAAATATTTGTAATATTTCTGATGAACGCCTTAAGGGATCGATTTTACAATATCTTAATTAGTTTTGGAGAAAAAAAAAAAAATAACAAAATGTTGATATATATATATATATATATATATATATATGCTAAAATTCAATCAAAAGTCAAATATTTCCCACATTTAATTTTTATAAAAAAAGAAGTATTCAATTTAAAGCAAAACGGATCCCTAATTTTTTCTACATGCATTACATATAAGACACAAGGAAGAAATGGAAATGATTGGTAAATAATTTTGGTAGAAGTGATATTCTCTCTGAATGTGAAAAAACACAAACCGAGAAAAACCATTTTAAGCTTATAATTCTGAAAAAAAAATTCATTATAAGCTTAAACAAACATAAAATACCACATTAAAATAGTAGCTATATATTTTTCTCACAAAAATAATAAAATATAATATAAATCTTACTCCCCCAAGAACCACACATCATTCGACTTGGAGAAGAACTTTTCATTTCTATGGCACCTCATCCATATTCCCCCTACAAACGAGCAGAACCTTTTAACAGTTTTTCAAAATTGAAATTGCTGCTGTCTTTCTGTTTATCAAAGTCCGTTGTAGTCCTCACTTAACTCAAAACAACATTAGTTTTGTGCTAGTATCTTGCTCTTCCTTCCGTGCATTGAATAAGGCACGCTGAGTAATACCATCAACCAACGCTGAAAAAAAATCATAACTTTGGGAGCAGCAGGAAGTAGCAGCTAAGTTGGGTATTAAATTAAAAGTCTATGTCTACTCTATGTGACTTAAGTGTTTCTGTGATCAATCCGTGTCAATCCCAAAAGTTATACTCCAATAAACAGAAAAAACCGACATATGATAGTAGGAGCTACATGCTGTGCTAAATGTTATGTTTTTACAATTTTTAATCAAACTTGAACCTAATTTTTACTTCAAATCAAGAAATTACTTGCCCATGGCATGTATTAAAAAAACGCTTACATCTGCAAAACCTTTTTCAGACGAAACGATTGAACTTCTTACTAGAAAGTGACATTCACAAGTGTTTCTTGTAGCAAAAAGAAACCCGATCTAAACCGCTGATTGTAGAATACTTCTATTCACATATTGACGAGAAAACTGTTTATCACATGGTTAGGGAAACTATGAGGATAATAAATAGTGTTTTTTTAATTCCATGCGGATTCATTTTTGGACTTTCCGAGCGCCAGATTGGGAAAACTGCCTACTGTGGGGCGTGATGCATGGACCATTCAATTTCCGAAATCGTCAGATAGCTAGGATCTTCAAGGTCGACAGTGTGATGAATGCATGGATGGTGGACAAAAACTAGCGATCGGCCAAAGGACAATTAGACTTGATAGTACGTGTTGACCGACGGCTCAGGCGTGTTATATGTAGCCAGGGAAGCAAAACATTACCTCAAATTACAACCCAGTTGAATTCGGTGCCAGTTGTATAGTAAGTAAATGAACTGTGCAGGACTCGCTTCACCGTATGGGTTTCGGGAGCCATTGACCTACAAGAGTACAATTGCTCAATACTCGCCATTGGGCTGAACGTCTTATCTGGGCAGGAGAGCACAGAATCTGGAGCGTAGAGGACTGGAAACGAGAAGCATGGAGTAACGAGTCTCCATTGCGACTACTTAACGCCGACGAGAGGCTGAGAATATGGCGTCAGGCTATGAAGCCGAGGATCCTGCATTCCAGGTTTGAACTGCACAAGGGCATGGTGGCTCAATCATGGTCTGGGATGTTTTTTGGTGGCACAGTTTGAGATTTTCTGTGCATATATCAACCTCCATAAATGCAATTCAGTGCGTAGAGTTGCTGGGTGATCACCTCCCGTTAATGCTGTTCTGTTATTCGCACGGTAACGGAGTTTCCCACCAAAACCACTGTACCTCTCACAAGTCCCGGTCGGCTATTAGCTGGTTGGATGAGCCTTCTTATGGCTTTTCTGTCGTAAACTGGCCACCTAGAAAAGCTCAGTTTTAAATCCTATTGAGCATCTTTGAGATGTTTTGGAAGAAGGTGAGAAAGGCCATCATACGTCATCAACGAACGCTACTGAATTATGGACAACTATAGCCAATATTTGTCAAGTCATTCCCATGGAATTGTTCCAAAAACTAGTTGAATCTATGCCTCATTGTGTGGCAGCCATTATCAAGGTCAGAGGAGGCCCAACTTGCTATTAGGTAGGTATCCCTACTTCAGAGGAACTTCAGTGTACTAGCCGTTACCCTCCTGCTTCGTTGGATATTTCATAATGTTATATGATTTATACTGTTTTTATATAAACATAAATTATTGAGATCTAAGTTCTAGAACTAAGCATTTGATTGTACAAAAAAGATTCTTTTATCTCTCACCTATTGATTTAAGAACATAACCTCTGAATAATAATTTAGAATAATTTCAAAAATTTTGAAGTAGAGTTATCTTTTATGCTCTCGTTATATCTTCCTCCGTAGTAAATTTCGTCAAAATATATTTATATTGAATCTATACTCAATAAAATAAATATGCTTCCCAAATTTCAAGTCTCAAATTAATTGATCAAAAACGGAATTTATTTTTTTAACAATAAGCCCCATAAACCCCTTTGAAAGTTAGTTTCCGTTACACCCGTGGTCAGCAGATTTCAACTCAACAACAGCAATGAAAATTATGTTTAAAAAAGTAATTTTTATGAACACTCTCCAGTAACTCTCCTCTCCCCCAAAGAAGACAATTTCCTAAAAATCCATTCTTATCACATCTCTATTTACTAAAGAAACATGTTTACCAAATATCAAGTATGTCAGTCTGATAATCCCAAATTAAGGTTTTTTTTATCTATGACGCCTCTTAACCTCTTTGGGATCGATTTTCATAAAACCAATTCTTAGCTGAATAGTACTTAATGAAAGCAACATGGATACCAAATGTCCAGTTTGTAGGTCTAACTATTCCAAAAGAGCAAAATTAATCTATAGAGTGTTTTTTTCCAGGTATAGAAGTTTAAGTTGGCATACTTTCCAAGATGGCGACCGATTTAATAGCTGTCAAGTGATTTATTATCAGTTTGATTTGGCAATTCATCAAAACGATCATCAAGCAAGGCGTAGATTCGTCGAATGGGCTCAAAACGAGATTGCCGCTGTTCCCGATTTTCATTAGCGAATTTTGTTTAGCGATGAAGCGCACATCTGGTTGAATGGCTACGTCATCAAACAAAACTGCCACATTTGGAGTGAAGCTAATCCACAAGTGTATGTCGAAACACCGTTACATCCAGAAAAACTGACTGTTTGGTGCGCTTTATGGGCTGGTGGAGTCATTGGTCCGTACTTCTTCAAAAACGATGAAGGCCACAACGTTACAGTCAATAGTGATCGGTATAGAGCCATGATTACTAATTTTTCATTCCTGAATTGAACAATCATGATGGAGCTATGGTTCCAACAAGTCGGCGCAACATGTCACACAGCTCGTGCCACAATCGATTTATTGAAAGACACGTTTGGTGGCCGCCTAATTTCACGTTTTGGACCTGTGAATTGGCCTCCAAGATCTTGTGATTTAACACCGCTAGACTATTTTCTGTGAGGCTATGTAAAGTCATCGGTCTATGCGGATAAGCCACAAACTCTTGACCATTTGGAAGATAACATTCGCCGTGTTATTGCCGATATACGGCCACAAATGTTGAAAAAAGTCATCGAAAATTGGACGTCCAGATTAGACTACATCGGAGTCAGCCGTGGCAGTCGTATGCCAGAAATCATATTTAAAATGTAATGCCACAAGATTATCTTCCGAATAAAAAAAAATTATGTCAATCGAATAATACATCGTTGTTTTATTGCAATTTAAAGTTCTATACCTCTAAAAAAACACCCTTTATAACGTCCTTAAACTCCTCGCAACTCTCCTTGGGGGTCTGATTTTGCAAAACGACTTTTGTAAGGGATTTCTACTCCAGGAAAGGAATATCCAAGTTAAAATTTAAATGTGTAGGTGTAAGAGCTCAAAAAAGGGAAAATTTATCTATAACGTCAATTAAGACCTCTCAAACACCCTCGGGGCTTGATTTTTGCATTACCCTTTTGTAGGAAATGAAAGAAACACGCCTACCAAATTTCAAGTCTGTAAGTTAAATAGCTCCAAAACATGAATATTTATCTGTACTGTCTTTTAACTCCTCACAACCCCATTGAAGGTCCATTTTCTCAGAACTTCTTTTATAACGGATCTCTATTCCATGAAGAAAATATACCTACCGAATTTCAAGCATATAGATCAAATATTTTCAAAATAGAAATTGTTTGCTATAAGGCCCCTTGAGTTTCTATTTTTCTTAAATCCCTTTTGTAGGGGATATGTACTGTATGAAAGGAAAGTGCCTATACCGAATTTCAAGTGTGAAGTTGTAATAGTTCAACAGAGAATATTTATCTATAGGGTTCTTTACACCCATCGCATCCCCTTGGGAAACGAATGTTGTAGGGGATCTCTGTTGTATGAAAAGAACATGCTTGTCAAGTTTCAGATTTATCTGTCAGTAATTCTAATAGTTCAAAAAGGGTATGTTTTATCTTTAACGTCTCTTAATGCCGCATATCCTCTGTCGGGGTGCACTTTTCGCAATCTCTAAGCGAATCTCTACTCCATAAAATGAACGCGCATGCCAAATTTAAAGTCTGTGGGTCTCGTAGTTTGAGAGATATCGTGATGAATGTTTAAGTGTTTGAGTCGCTTTTTTCTTTTATATGTATAGATATATCAGGAAAGAAGTTGAAAATGTGTGTGTGCTGTTTAACTATTTGTTGATAGATTTTAAACGAAAAGATTTAATGCGTAACAGTATCAATGTATCACGTATTGCTAACATATTAGGAATTAATTATGCACCATTGACCAAAGAAAATGGTGCTTTTGGAATAGAAATCTTCAAGATATACTTGACTCTCAATTATTCAGAATAAATAGGAATTATGAAATTTTAAATAACAAAAATATTATTTAAACTATTATATATTCGAAAATGAAACAATTTTATAAAGTTAGAGAGTAAAAAAGTTTAACAGTTATTGAATAGTGCTTCAATCAGGATTAATCTTGCTTAGATTTTTCAGGATAAATTTTTCTTCACATTTGTCTTCTTTGTTTATCGAATTATTAAGAGAAAAGGCATGTGTAAAAACATAACTGTGACTTAACACTACGTCCGTTTCGATTCGAAGTAATTTTCTGCAGCAATATTTTGTTCATTTTAACCTGTCTAAGGAACATATCTTAAGATTAGAATTTCGCTCAATATTTTATATCTAGTCAAATTGACATTATTTCAACAATTAAGAGGTCACAGGGTGTTAATCTTGTATTTTTTTCGAATTTTCGAAAAAAATATATGTTGTTCCTCATTTTCTTTTGAACATTTTGATACCAACCACGTGATAGTACTACAAAAGCTTCGAAAGTTATTCGAAAAATTCCAAACAGAAATTTAGTAATAACAATGTTTAAATGGCAACATGCACACCCACTTATTCTTGATTTCCGCATACGTTTTATTTTTCTGTTTTTAAAAAGCCTCATGAAATATTTTAAACACTTGGTTAAATGAGAAGGAAGCTTGCAACTCAACACACACTTTTTTAATGTGTTTTGATTCTGTTTTGGTAATGCTAGCATGTTGTTTGAAATAACTTATCGAAATTCAAAACAGCGTTGTTTAAAACCGTTTATCAAAATTGAAAACAAAATTCTCTCGATTGAAAAGGAAAATACTCATCGTAGACCTTCAGGTAAACGTCCAAAGAAAAGAAGAGATTTAGAGGGAACCAATTCATGAAGGTATGTCCTCATACATATGTTGCAGAAAGGAGAGATACAAGTATGTGTGCTTCCAGTAATAAAATCTCAGGAATTCAGACTTCATTAAAGTCAAATCTTGTTAAGGTAAATGAAAACACACACTTCAAAGGATATCGTATTTTTGATTTTATTTCAACGTTTAGCTCTATTTTATCAGTATCATGTTGTTTAAAATGTCATAAACCATAAACCATTAACAATTAATGAAAAGTCCACTCGTGGTTTATGTTCGAATTTTGAAATACGTTGTAAAAACTGTGGGAGTGTTTGTACTTTTTCAAGCTGTGAAGACACTGGGAATAAAAAAAATGCTCCAGAAATTAACAGAAGATCTATTTTAGCAATTAGATGCATAGTCCAAGGTTTAGAGTCATTAAAAACTTTTTGTGCTGTAATGAGTCTTCCTAATCATTTTGAACAAAAATCATATGATGTTATTAATAATAAACTTTCACGTGTTATGAAGGATGTCGCTGAAGAAAGCATGAAAAGGGCAGCTGTCGAAGAAAATTCTTCGTCACCTGATAACCTTTTAACGGTAAGTGGTGATGGTACCTGGAAGACGAGAGGACATTCATCGTTGATTGGAGTATGTACTGTAATAGGGGCCGAAACAGGTAAGGTTTTGGATAGGGAAGTGTTGTCCTCATTTTGCAAAGGATGCGACAGTTATAAAGAGGTAAAGTTTGGTATCAAGTACAATAAATGGCAAATAGTGCATAAGATTTCATGTAGAAAAAATTATTTTGGCTCTGCTGGTAAGATGGAGGTTGACGGGATGTTGAGGATTTTTAATTGATCAGAAAAGCTTCACAACCTGAAATATTCGAACTACAGTGGAGATGGCGACACAAAAACATTCAATGTCCTTTCTGAAAACAAGCCATACGGCGATGATCATCTTATTCAGAAAATACAATGTGTAGGTCATGTGCAGAAGAGAATGGGTACAAGACTTAAGAAGCTAAATTAGTATATGTTAAAAAGAAATTATCTGATGGTAAAACTATAGGCGGTAAAGGTAGGTTAACGGATAGTTTAATAGATACGCTTGCGCATTACTATGGTAATGCTATTCGATGCAATTCTACTAGTGTAAAGAAAATGCGGAAAGCCATTTGGGTTGTTTGAGGTCATTCTTGCAGCACTGATGATGAACCGATGCACTGGTTTTGTCCTACAAATCCAAATACATGGTTCAATTACGCACATTGCGTTTCAAAAACTATCATACTTTGATGTATAAAACTTTACAGAATTATAAATTTTATCATAATATTCAAATCCTAGCTATTTATAGTATTATAAAATTTTAATTTTTTGAAATATTTCAACAAAAATTGATTTTTTTTAAAAAAATTTAAAAAATGTACTTTTTTTATTTTTAAAAATATTATTTTTTATTCTATTTATATAAGATAGGCCAGCATGTAATAAGGATATATTTGACTTTATAAATAAACTTTTTGCTAGTAATTAGAATTACTATTACATAAAATATCATGCGCGTCTTAAAACTTACTATTTGTTTCTTACAAAATTTTTTCTTATATTTATGTGCTTATTATTTTTAAAATTATGATTATATTTTAGATATTTTATACTTTTTTGAAACTTTATTCCCTTATAAGAAATGTGTAAATGAATCAAATTATTTCATTTTAATCTCAAAGAATTATTTCTAGTCGAAAATTGTTTGTATTTTGTGCTCTCGAAACATTTTTAACACCCCTGTGACCCCTTAAAAATGTTTCCTCATCAACACTTTCACTCGAATCTATGCTTTGCGTATTCAAAACTGTGTAAACAATAACTTTAAAATCCAGCATATCCCCCACATTTTCTTTTGTTGTAATCCCTCACAATTTTTGCAAATGTGATATTATTTATTTCCATGTAAAATAAACGTTGTGAATACATTGCATCATATCAAATTCTTCGAAAATACAAGCAATTCATTACAGTCTTATTATTCAAATTTCGGCTATTAATTTTCATTTTTTTACAAATGCTATTTTAAACATTCAAATAACGTAAATTTAATTACATTCCTTTAAACTTAACGCAATATGCTTGTAAAGAAAATAAGAATAATTTGCGCACCAAATAGGAACCAGAACTTTGAAGGAATTACACAACAGCTTAACATATGTTTAAAATTACATCAAAGCTATGCGCCTGTCATTCATTCTACAGTTAAGATTCCAATCAAATGATTTAATGTTTGCCATTTCTCGTGTAATTGTTCAATAAATCAGCTCATAAATGACATGCACATACTATAAGAGGCTTATGAACCTCTGAATCAAGCCTAATGGCAGTAGGTAATCATGCCAAGTACTATATCTAAGGATAGTGACTAATTGCTTATAGCTACTACTGCTTATCACAAATGTTAACACACATTTTATTTAAATAAAACTCATACGTTTACTATACATTATAATTTCAAATTTAAAAATAAAATGAATGGAATTTGTGAAAAGTAAAATAAAGGGAATATATGCGTGCTTGTTTTTCAGATAGGTAGGATAATTATCTCATTAGTTGAAACAAACAATAATTCATTGGTAATTCTCTTAAGTTAAAATTGCTTAATTGATTTTACTTATATTTAAGGGGTTACCCATGTGATGGGCTAAAAAATTTTTTTAAAAAATTGTTTCATGAATTGCTTTTTTCCACGTGTAGAATACGGAGGTAAAGTGATTTTTTTTTAAATTCGAAGTCGTTATACAGAAGCAGATGTTAGAAGAGTAGCTATTCGTAACGCTAAGTTAAAACTTTCATTGTTTTAGCCGGACTTAAAACTTTTAACGCGTTTTTATCAAACTGTGTTTTTCAAACGTTCCTCCATCATATCCTAATAACAGTTTGACCGAATGACTTTAAATTTATAAGGTAGACTCAGCACATTTATACCCGCCAAATAGACTACAATCATTTCAAAATTCAAAATATTTCTATTTTACAACACACTATAACAAACCAACCCATGACATTCAAAACTTTTCTTCAGAAATCTGCCAAAAATCCACGATTTGATGTTTTTAATCGAATGTAGTTCATTCTGTGCATTTAAGCTTATAGTTAAAATGACAAGTTATTTTATTTTTTTTTATTTCAGATAAGCCAATCAGCCGGAATCGTGAAGGAAGTGAGTTTCCCTTTTTTCTAAGCGAGTGTTCATAGCTCTATAATTCACGTTCTATTCGATATTTTTGGATAAACATTTATATACATTTTCTTAAAACACCTATAAGTAAATAATAAAAACTTAAAACGATAATTATATTATTTTGAATTACACAGACTTGCGATGAAAAAAATACAAGAGAGGTAATGAGTTAATTTTATGCATTTTTTGGTGCTGATTTAAAAAATAATAATGAAAAAATTCTATCACGTCATGTTTTGATGAAAATTTCTATTTTAAATTGATTTTTATGAGTATTACTAAAAATTCAGCATTTAATTTTATCCCTCTTCGACTGTCCTTAATTATACCGTTGTGATACATACGTAATACGACTATGTGGCACCTTTCTGGGACTGTTTCTCTTTACCAATAGTTTAGCCACAAGTTCAGGATCCGATGCCGAATTTAAGATCTCCGCTGCCAATTTACCTCAGACCTTCTATGAGGTTGAATATAATGATTATAAATCTGGGCAGTTCGAAAAATGCAGTTGAATTGCTGGGCTCCAGATTGAAATTAAAAATGTATTGATGAAAGGAACATATTTTTACTGGCACAGCAGTGTTCCTCAAACTATGGAGCGCACCCCTCTTGAGAAGCGTGATAATCTTGCGAGTGAGGCGCGAGCACATTAAAATGTCAAAAACAAAAGATTATTATAAAAAAATATTAATTTAGTGAAAGTAAACAAATAAAATACATTCTGACATAGAAAAAAAAAAATAAACTTTTACACTGATATAAGACACTTATAAATGTATCAGTACTTCACAATGCATTTTATAATTATTTTAACAGTTCTAAGTAAAGAACAAGTTTATTAATTACCAATGAGAGAGCCCATGGGCTTCTCATATATATAAAAGGTAAACAAAAATTAACTCTTATCTTCATAATTTATATGCTTTGTAATTACGTCTCAAATGCCTATTAAAAATTACACGATCTCTATAATGCCAACGTTCAACACGTAGGCGAGCGTATTTGGTGTATTGGAAAGTGAGAGGGATAGAGCAAAGCAAATCCTCTGAAATAAGTCAAACCTTGGCAAACACTGTCAATGTGATTTTCGAAATAATTTTATGGAGAGCCGTTCACATAAAAGATCGTACTTCGGAAAGACGTATATATACGCCCGGTGCAATCAGAGCATTGGTTGAGCGAATACGTTTATATACGCAGTTAGTATTTAAGAGGTTAAAGTCGTATTGTTGGTTTAGCGTCGAAGTATAGTATTATTGAATTCGATGTATTGTGATTGTATGGAGGGGGCGCAATGTAAATTATGATTGAATATCGAATCGCAAATATTGAACGTTTAAGAAGCGCTGCGATACGGGAATCGAGAAAAATAATTTGTCAAGCATACTTTTAGGAAGACAAAAGCCGGATGTATGTTCATATGCTTCCTGAATGATGAGAAAATTTGATGTGCTAAAATTCAGATACTCCCGGATTGATGAGATCCATTTATTTTTATCGTAGGTGAAGTCTACGATAAAAAACAAGTGGTGGTAGTTTATAGATTCATCGAAAATGAGCCTTAAGACTATCTTTCTTTATCACGGAATACAGTAAACGTCTGTACTAGAGGGATTGCAATACCGGGATACCGAATACTGGTATTTTGAGCCATTTGTACAATTTTGTAATACCGGTCTTTACAAGTTTAAATACCGGTTTATCAGTATTAACCATAAATGTTTTAAATTGTCTCCATTATATGCTCAAGGATCGCCAATATTGCAAATTAGTATACTTTTTTGTTTTTATGTCTCCCTAACTGGTGAAACTGATTAGACTATGGATATACAGTTGTTACGGACAATCAAGAGAAGTGATGAGAAGTGTTAATAACCCTTAGTGGTTGGCCGAAACTATCGTATTACAGCTTAGAGCGATACTACACACTCGTAGGATCGAGGTTGATATTCACACCTGTGAAAGCCAAGCTGTAATTGTGAGGAACGTGTGTAATATTTCGATATTTTTTAATTGGTATGTTTGAATTTGTAATTGGTGGCATTGTATTTGCATATCATGCTTTAGGTTTCTAAATATTTTTCAAATTCATTAAATTTATACTCTTAAATAATAACCCATAATAATGAATAAGAATAACTTTAAAGAGATAAAAAAAAAGTCAGTTGATAATACTTCCATTTAGTTTCCTTATTTATTCCATGAAAAGAATATGGTGGCACAGTGTAAAAATTTATCAAGAGTTATTAAATTGAATGGGGGAACTACAAGCGAACTCCATACACATTTGAAAACGAAACGTGATGCACATTTGTTAAAGAGGAAATAATCTAAATGGCGATGAAGATACAAATTTAAGCACACTTTCTTAGCCCAACCCCACAGGGATTTTAGATTATTTTGAAAACTAATGCTATAGTCATGGTGCGACTTTTGAAACTAAAAAATCTTTTCCAAAAAGAAATGATCGACTAAAACCTGCAAATTAATTTTTCCGATACTGAATTCGATTTAATATTCATAACTCTATCAACTCTATTTTCAATACAACTGGCTGTTAAGGCATTGTGTCGGTGAGATTCTAATTTATTAGCAACTATTGTACCAATAAATTTTATAATGTAGTCATTGTAAGAACCGCACTCATCACTATCTGAAGAAATGTATATTACATTGAAAAATCACACAGAAGAAACGTATACCGAAATAGAAAATGACGTACAGTAATTATATAAGTATAACAATTTTAAACATGGAAATGATAAAGAAGAAAAGAGACTAACCAATTCAAATTTGATCAAGTTTATAGTAAATGTTTTAAAAAATTTTACGCACAAACATATATACATACCGAAGAATTCGGTACAGTTTACGAAGATAATAACCCTAATGAAGATTGTGAAAAAGTATTGTCTCGAACAAAAATTAGAATTCGTGATAACTAAAAATATTTCAACAAACCAAAATATAAAACAGAAATTCAGCTATATTCATAATCATCTCACGAGAAATTCATTTATTTGATGATAAGGGATTTAGAGGTAAATGCTTGGAAAAAGAGAGTATACCTCGCATTGCTATCAGTACCCCAGTACCCCGTTTTACCTGTATTCTTCGTCAACAAAATAAAATACACATACCACTGTTGGACTATTTGCGGTGATTTTGCATTGTTGAAAATTATCCTCATGCTTCTTGGTAATAAGTACAAAGTTCCCATGTTGCATTTGTGGGTGGAGCAGCCTTGATAATACCCAAAAATGGTTATAAAGGAAATCTTAAATCAGGCACCAAGAATATGATTCTGAACAGCTTGGTTGAGCCGAACAATGTATTGCTAACCCTTTTGCATATGGAACTAGGTGTAAGAAAGCAGGTTGACAAAGCTATTACAGAAGTTGGTGATTGCAAAACCTTTCTTGTTTATTCGATGCCAAGTTCAGAAAGAGGGAATTTTTGTTGGTCTAGAAATTCGTAAGTTTATGAAGGATAAGGAATTTGAGACTTCTATGAGAACAACGGAAACGGGAGCTTATGTTAGTTGGATCAAAATACTTTTCGTCATTCGTCTGTAAGCCTTTTCCTCAAAATGTAGGATAAGTCAGCGAAGAACGGGGTGAAAGCTTACACTTATGATGACCCCCCTGGGTCACACCTTGAACACCAAGATTAATTGGAGGTTGGAGGCAAAGAACCACCAAAAGCCATTTTGAATGATAATATTATTTATTTTTGTTATAATTTCCTCAAAAATCTCTGATAACAAATAATACAATAATGTTACGTCTTCTAAAGGGATTTGCCTTTATATTAAATTAAATTACTAAGAATATACGATTGATTACTATAATTTAGCTCAACTCAAGTAAAGTTTACCGAAACAGGAGATCCGAGAAACACACGTATTCGAATTCTTATATAACTGTCATTAACTTTAACTAAGTATCTCAAACTTACGCTTACTTTAAGCGTACGTGAATTATATTAACCACTGGTTTGCATAAGCTTTCTGGTACGTCTAGCAGCACGACGTCTTCACGAATCTAATCTCTTTGAATCTTCTAGTTTTGCTTTAAACGTTGTTGGCTCAATAGCCTACCATCATCTCTCTTGCTATCTCACAACCCTCGACTTAAATACATTATCTAATTTTAATATCCCAAACTTAGTTGATTGGAAATAAACGCGAATTTATATTCCCCAGAAAGACGCCTAAGAAGATTAGTGGAAAGGTTCCGTACAGATTCGTCACACACTAAGTTATCAAAGATATGGAGCACAAATATCTAGAAGGGAAAAAACATGAATCCCGATTACTGTTGGATGTTAACAAGAAATAAGCCCGTTACTGCAATGCTTCTCAAACTTTCTATACTTGCGACCCAATTTTCAATCATAATTTTCATCGCACCCCATGCATACAATAACAATGTATTGAATTAAATAATAATATACTTTGACATAAAGCTAAAATATGACTTTAATTATAAACCAATTAAATTATCAAGATAAATATTAAATTTTGCATATAATTTTATCACATTCCCATAAGGTCACTGGTAATTATTCAAAACTTGTTCTTACCTTAGTACTGTTAAATTATTTATGAAATACATTGTGCAGTTCTGATACATTTATAAGTTATTATATCAGTGTAAATCTGTATTTTATGATGCCAGAATGTATTTTTTTTGCTTCCTTTCAGTAAAAATTATTAATTTTTTTTAAAAAATAATCTTTTATTTTCGACTTTTCGATATACTCACGCCCCTCTTGTAGGGTTATCATGCCCCCTGGAGGGCGAGCCCCACAGTTTGAGAAACACGGCGTTACTGAAAACAAAAGAAAAACGTCAAAATGAAGTTTCAAAGGGAAAAAGAGTACGCATTTAAATATAAACTATACTTTTCGTTTTGCTTTTTGCCTAGTTAAATTGTGTCATGTTCACAGGCATAAATAATAATTGCTTATCTTGGCCAATCATTAATTTTATATAAATTACTTTTATGTCAGCTAATTAAAATAGTTTGTTCATGATTATTTCTAGAAACTGCACCATAAACGGATATAAAAAGCTTAAACTTCAAGGAAACTTCTTGCTTTTCTCTCAACCAGAAGCCACTCGTAAGGTATAAGGACAATGCTTTTTATCCATTTACTGAATAATCAATTCGCTTCATTAATAATCGATATTTATATAGATTTACTGGATAAAACATATTATTGCTAAATGATTCATACTAAAATATTCGGGATAATTTCTTTTCAAATAGTATATTAGCAAAAATATCTATATCGAGTTCATAAAAATTCCTGATGGGATGGCAAAAAGTGGTGGTCATTTTCAAAATTTGTACACCAGATCACATGAAAATCACCGAAAACTCCTTTTGTATTTTTCAAAAACTCTCATTTTGCAGGACTATGTTATAGAACATATTTGCAGGCAGCTTAATATTTTCAGAACTAGTGTCTCAAACTGAAAATTCCATGAAAGAAGGAATATAAATTTTTAATTTATACTTTTAGGGTCTTTTTAAAGATGACGTATTTAAAATTGATTTATAATTTAAAATTTCTGTGGGATAGGCAAATGTGATTTTAAGGTATCCGTACACCCTCAAAACGTCATTTTCGTCAAATTTTCAATTTTTTAATTTAAATGTTATTTTAAAATATGAACTTTTTTCTTTAAAATGGTGTTTAAATTTTGTTTCTATCTTATTTAGAACTTAAGTTATGGGGATTTGAGTTTCATTCGATAGCACCTTTTGAACCCGGAAGTACAAGTCTGCATTTGAAGTAGAAAAAAAATGTTTGTTGACATTTTTATTTTTCAAAGTATCGTTTAAATATGCAATCGTAAGAAATTTAAACTTTTTAAAATATGAATTTGAGTTTTCAGAATTATCAAAAATATAATTGGCAACAGGTTTTTATTTATATTTTTATCTAGAATCTGGCAAGAAAATAGAGTGCTTTACTGTTTGTTTACATTTGGTTATGATTGCGTAGCTCTTTATAAGCTTTTGTTTAATCCTTTTTTATAGCAGAAAATTTTAATTTTTGTCATTTAAAATGGGTAATGCTAAACATAGAGTTAGTGCAAAGAGAAAACGCCAATTTCGAGGTAATGGATCTACTATTAAACATTCAAAAAATAGCAGCGCAACATCTACCAACGCCAGTTCTTCAAAAATTAAAATACCTGCTGTCTTTGATGAAGAAATAGCAAAATATCAACGTAAACCACTTACTGATAACAGAATAATTGATATGGAAGTCCTTTTAAATTTGTTTTTACAACTTTGCTGCCCAAGATGTTTCGAAGAAGGTATCCTGCTTTCTGAGGATTTCACATATGGTTTGTGCTCAAATTTTGTTATCAGGTGTAAACATTGTGACTTTTACTCAGGGTTTTCTAGTTCAAAGAAAACTTTAAACTGTCCTGAAGTAAATACAAGATTTGTGTATGGTATGAGACAAATTGGGAAAGGTTTTTCTGCTGGGTTTAAATTATGTGGTATGTTAAATTTACCCAGGCTCAGTAAAACTGCGTACACTAATCATGAGAATAAACCCATGTCCGTGATTTCAGAAGTTAGTGAACTATCAATGCAAAAAGCAGCTTCCGAACTGTTAGTGCTACATCCTACTAAAAATAAAATTGTTGAATGTGGCATTTCAGTTGATGGAACGTGGCAGCGTAGAGGTTATTCTTCCATGAATGGGTGTGTCGCAGCTTTGTCAGTTGACACTGGTAAAGTAGTAGACATTGAAATAATGTCGTCATATTGTCCTACCTGCATATATATTTCTAAAATGCCTAGAAGCATTGAGTCGGAAACTTTTGCAGCAGATCACGTGTGCCATAGCAATTTTCAAGGTTCTGCGTTAAAAATGGAAGCTGTTGGTGCTACGAGAATCTTCCAACGTTCTTTTGTCAAACGAGGCCTTAAATATGCACATTATTATGGTGACGGGGACTCTAAGGGCTTTATCAGTGTCGAAGATACTTATGGGAAGGATAGCGTCACAAAATATGAATGCATTGGTCATGTTCAAAAGAGAGTACGTGCGAGATTGCGCAAACTAAAGTCTAAAAATAAAAATCTGTCTGGTAAAGGCAAACTCACCGACTCTTTTATTGACCGATTGCAAAACTACTATGGGATTGCTGTTCGTAGCAATGTTGGAAACCTATCCGGTCTTCAGCAAAATGTTATTGCGGCTTTGTTTCATTGCTCATAAAGTGTCGAGAAACCGATGCATGGGCAGTGTCCCATCGGAAAAGATAGTTGGTGCTACTACCAGCGAGCACTGTCTTGTTGCAAAAATCCAAAAGAAAAATATAAAGGCTTATCAAATGAAGTGCTAAACATGATTAAGCCTACATATTTAGAGTTGTGTACCAAAGAACTGTTTACTAAATGCCTGCATGGCAAAACACAAAATTCAAACGAGTGTTTAAATTGCGTTATATGGCAGAGAGTACCCAAGGAAGTTTTCGTGTGCCTCAAAACTTTAAAATCTGGTGCATTGGATGCTGTGATACAATTTAATGATGGATACAAGGGTTATGTTGAAATTTTCAAAAAAGAAATATAACTCCTGGTTATTTTACTTTAAAATCATTCAAACATCTTCACATCAATAGAATTAACGACGCAGAACGATATTCAACACCAAATGTAAAGCAGCGTAGAAAAATTTTAAGAGCTACAAGGAAAAAAAAAATCAATGTTTTAGAGAGTAAAGAAGGTGTTATTTATAAATCAGGAGCATTTTAAGTATATCAAATTTTGTTTAATATTAAAATTTGCAGTTGAAAGTTTATTTCTGATTTATCTCAAAATGAATTTGTTTAACGTATTGACATCTGACAACGCAAATATCAGAAAAATTTGTGAACCAAATTAGTTCAAATTTTATAAATATATTTGTTTTATAGATTTAAAGTACCCCTACTACTTTCATAATTATATAGTTGATATGTTTTAGTAACTAAGGTATATATCATGCTCGTAATAATTTTTTAATGATTTTTCAATGTTCTTTTACTCGAAACTTGATAAAAATTGTAATAAATTGATTATCATCAGGAAAATAGTACCAGCCCTAACAAATGTTATTATGATCATCCTCAAATTTACAGAAAAGGGATAGTTTTGTTTACATTTGAGTTATGTGCGTTATTCTAATAATCAATTTAATTACTATTTACACTATGCTTTACTCCCTAAAATTTTTTTATGTACTACAAGTAACATATTAAATGCATTTTTCATATTTTTAAGTTACATTTCATCAGTAAAAAATGTTTTAATAGCAAATATTACAGATTTAAAAAAAAATTTCTTCGAAGGTGTACAGCTACCTTAAGAAAAACTAAGCATCAATGGAAATTTCCATGAAGGTAGTGCGTCCCTCAAAGAATGATTGGTCAAAGCAGTTTGAAACCAAAAGGTGGCAATTTTTGAATAAAAGTTGCAATATTTTAAATTTAAAGACAAAATGAAACTTTAATAGAGTAGTTTTAAATACGGTGTACCGAGTACTATTCAGGTTCTTCTACTAATGCTCTTGGGGAATTTTATTAATGATGGTTTACCTCATTTTGTTAACATGACTTAGAAATTTTGTAAATGAGGTGCAACTTAGATGTCGTTCTCTGTACTCGCCAAAATACCATTTCTTCCTGTAAAGTGTACCGTTAAAACCAATCGGTAAACCTAGTAAATTTGAAATTTAAATACATGTACAGCCGTCAAAGAAAAGTACGCTCTTTAATCTCATTTGAATTTCTCGTAGTTCTTTATGTTTTATTAGCAATTAAACATTAGCATTTAAGGAAATATGTTTTATTTTGCTGGATTTTATGTTTCAATTTAAATTTTAGGGATGAGAAGTATACTTCCCAAGAAACCATTCATAACCTAAAGGAAAACTAAATTTAATGGTGATTATTTGCCATGTAAAAAGATGAGAAGTATGTTGCAATGCACAAGAAAACACCACATTCTGCAGCCGGCTCTCTTTTCTCCTCCCTTTCTACTACATTTCCTAGAGTAAGGAAATGAAAGATACTATTAATATTATTAAAGGTATCCTACCATTGAACACAACGGTATATAAAAAGTTGTAATTATTTATTCTTTCAAATTACATTTTAATTTTCATTCTTGCTCCGAATAAATAAAGTATATATATATTACTTTCAGATTTGAAGTTCCACTAGAAGAACTATTCAGTACAACACATTTTTTCTTATCCTCTTATATACTTTACATCCTTTTCTCATAAAACATATATTACCTATACAGAATAATTCTAATTTTATTTTAAAAAAAATAAAGTCAATTCCTACTTTAAATGAATGAATAGAAAGTATTTTATTACGATCAAAAATTTGAAATATATATATATATATATATATATATATATGTGTGTGTGTGTGTGTCTTATTATTGAGACTTATTCTCTACAAACAAGATATAAACATCAAATAATCACATTCGAAAACACATAGACAGTAGGGAAATCACACAATGAAGGACACATAAGCATCCGAGATTAAAAATGTTAAAATTGATGCTGCAGTATTATAAAAGATGCCGAATTAGGACAGCTAATACATAAAATAATTTATATAAAAGTGGAGTTGAACATGTTTTTTACCAGCCAACCTTCCTCCTTTATGTAAATAATACTGAGCAAAAACATATTGACAGTAATGCATAGGAATATCTAAATCCATTACAAGATAGAGGTAATTCACCTAAAAATGCACTTAAAAATGCAGAGCCCGCGCTAAAAATGAGTGCTATAAATAAGTTATTGCCAGATTCTGGACCCTGATGCAGATTCAGATCATGTAAATGGCTGAAATGTAGCACTTAATAGAAGTATAAAAGAATAGGAATAAAAAATAATAAGAGAGTTACAAATTATATACATACCATACCTTTAGTGACACACACACAAATACATACATATATATATGTAAAAATAATTAAGTTAGATTAAAAATTAAATTACCTATCTAGCACATGATTCATCTTTCTCAGTTAACATCTTCAAATATCAAACTAATTACCCATTTATTTTTTCCGAACATATGGCCTAGCCAATAAACATGTCCAATTCCAGATCGTTAGATTTAATAGTCCCCATATGTCAGCATTAACTTTCAAGCACCACCATAAAATCCGCGATAATCACCACATGCGTGTTTCAAGTGTATCCATTTAACCGAAACCATGGCGTGCTTTTTTTACTTTCTGCTCTTAGCGTTAGAACAGATGTAGAAATGATTGAATAAAGTTCGTTTTAAACTTTAATCTGATACTGTCTCGAAACATGACATATATATATATATATATATATATATATATATATATATATATATATATATATATATATATATATATATATATATATATGAATATATATGTATATATATATGAATATATATATATGCATATATATATATATGAATATATATGTATATATATGAATATATATATATATATATATATATATATATATATATATATATATATAGGAATATATATGTATATATATGATATATATATATATATATATATATATATATATATATATATATATATATATGAATATATATGTATATATATGAATATATATATATATATATATATATATATATATATATATATAGGAATATATATGTAAATATATATATGAATATATATATATATATATGAATATATATATATATATATATATGAATATATATATATATGAATATATATATATATATATATATATATATATATATATATATATATATATATATATATATATATATATATAGGGTGAGAGTGAGCTAATAATAGGAACTGAAAAAGAGCATAAATTATCTGCATTGTTGTAACAATGCATACCAGGTTTGTCTGTAAAACCCATTTTCGACACCAACTTTTGTCATTGCTTTAACAGTTTCATTGTTACAACAGTGGAGACAAATCTATGTTGGTATCAAAAACCGGTAAATAATTTTATTAAGTTTAAATAACGAATTTATATTTGGAAAAACTGTATTGTTATCCAGTACAAGTTTTTATAAAAAAATTATTTGAACTTGATTGGATGAATAGAAAGTATTTTATGATGGAGTGAAAATCTTTACAAGATAAAAATATATGTTTAAATATAGATAGAGTGTAAGCTTATAGTAGGAATTAAATAAATACTCTTTCATTAAAAACTACTGAAAATATCGAAAAAAACAAGCAACTGCAAAAACATTACTAATATTGATGAGTAACTGGTATTTTTGGAAGTAAGCGTCAACAAAGATTGTAACGTTTCTGAAAGAAATACTTCTTTAGACAAATAATCCAATAATGTCCCGATATAGAAACATTTTGAAAGGGGTCAATTTCATAGTACCAGAATTAAAGAAAAAAACAAATAAAACCCCAGAAAATAAACCTTTTCGATAAAAAGGGCATAACTTTCATAGAAAAGAAAAATAAAATTACTGTTTGCTTCAATGAAATCTTTGGAAAAGCTACCTACAGAGAGTATTTTATCCTTTTAGATTACGATGCAACACTAATTGCTAGATTAATAGAAGACCCCAGCACAAAAATTTCATCATAAATGTATTCGAACATTAAGATTAACGATTCAATCATGGTTACTTTTGAATACTTTTTTCGTACTTCTTAAACTTTTTAAACGCTGGTATATCAGTGCTTCTCATACTTTCAATATTTGCGACCCAATATTCAATCATGCTTTTCAATGCCCCCCTCCACTTACAAATAGCAATGGATTCAATTCAATAATACTATATTTTGACACTATAGCTACAATGCGACTTAAACCTCTCTCTCTCCCAAACATATATATACGTCTTTCCGAAATACGATCTTTTCTTACTGCTATCCATAAAATTATTCCAAAGGCTTTAAAATGCAATAAATGACCTTCACAGTGTTTGAAAACAATTTACTTATATCAGAGGACTTCTTGATTTATTCCTTTTCTTCTTCCCTCCAATACATGAAATCCCCCTACGTTGCAAATGAAAGCATTCGGGAGCGAATTGCGTAACTTTTAATCGGCAGATATTATTTTTAAATTGTATAAATTATCAAGATATGTGTTGTTAAAATTTTTCTTTTTTATATGTGACAAGCCCATTGAGTCACTTGTAATTATTAAATTTGTTCTTACCTTAGGGTTGCAAAGTTAATTATAAAATACTTTTTGTGCTTTAATGATACCTTTGTAAGTTTATTATATCAGTGTAAATGCCAATTCTATTTCGATTCAGTAAATCAATATTTTTTTAAAAATGATCTTTCATTTTGGATTTTTTCACTATGCTCGCACCCCTCTCGTGGAGTTAAGACACACCCCTAGGGGCGCGCCCCACAGTTCGAAAAAGTTGTTTTATATACATACAGGGAGTTGCCGAATTCAACATATAAATTTAGAGGAGTGCCAGTAGGCTACTTGGGGACGACAAATCACCACAGAACATAGGGTCACAATTTACGTTTAGTCGTAGTAAGTCACAAAAAAAGTTATGTGATGTCGAGTGAAATGAAAAGAGGCAAAAGGGAAAATAAATGCATTCATTAGACTTAAAGCATGTTTATTATACGAACAATGTGCACAGCTCGACCAGAAATGCCACGACAAGTGATTGAACGAAATTGCAGCCGCGTAGGTCATAGCACGGCCGACCCAGACGGATGCAGGATTGTTAGATGCGTTCAAACAAATCTGGTGTGCTGGTGGTGTCAGCTGAAGCAACAACGAACCATGCCGTAAGATCCTCCACTGTAGTAACGGGGCGTATCATACGCAAGCTTTTTCAAGTGGCCATGGAGAAGAAATCCAAGAGATTGAAGTCCAGAAAACGTAGAAGTCATGTAATGAGTTCATTGTGTCCAATTCACTTCCCGAAAGAAGTAGCATTCTTAACAACAAACATATTCTTTGAAAGCTAAAATCTTATTTTTTTGACAATTTTAATTTGTTACATTTTCAAATTGTATAGATTTTAACCTTTCTAAGAATGTCTTACTTTAATCTCTGAGGTAATTAGAAGCCTTTAAAACCTATTTTTAAATAATCGTTGAAACTGGGTCACACCCATTTTAATGGCGAAAAATGTAAGCAAAGTACTTCGTTTTTGCCTTAACGTTTAACGTCTGATATAAACTAAAACATGTATCTTTTATTGTAAACTGAGCCTTTTTTTTCAATTTCTAGCTGATTAGAAGTCTCACTGCATACATTAAAATCAATTAATCTTAAAATGTACATTTTCATGTTCGATGTACAATTTCTGAAATTCAAAAGAAATTCAAATTTAGCTAAAAGCTCATTTCAGCGTAATGAGAAAGGTATACTTTAATGGTATAAAAAATTTAAAGCATGTACATACAACAGATTTTGAGAAAAAGTACATCGAAAACAGCCAATTTAACATTGTTATTATGTATAGATAGAGGTTTTACTCTCCTTAATTCTCCAACTCTCTTTAAGCTTTGCAATCAAGAAATGTGTTAATGCACCATCATGCATGAACCACACGTTCTGTTGCACAGTGGCCAGTACTTCACGCAGCAACTTTTCTAGAAGTAGGAAATTTGCATACGTTTAGGTTTCTTCAACCCTACCACAGTACACTAAATTTCCGCAGTCGCTTGGCCATTTCCCTCGTCTGGCTCATCATTCTCCTGACGCTGCTATTATCTCGATTTTCATCCATTAAATGTTTTTTGCGTCTCAATGTTTTATGGTGATTTGTCAGCCCCATGCTACCTACCATCCCCCTTTTTGGTTCGTTGGTTTAATTTGGCAACACCCTGTATAACCATTAATTCTAAATTAATAAACGAAATTACTAAATTTAGCCCCTTATAACTTTATTCATTGTTTTCGAGCCATTTTTATCTAAGTCCTAACATTAAGATTTAAATTGTACTTAAAAATGTTTTTACAGCTCGCACATTTTGATTTAAAAAGGACAAGACTCGGGATTTCTAAAACAGAAATTTGTTTGTCATTCACACGCCTGTAGCCCCTTACCCTCGGAGACTATTGCCTTCAACATCATTTTTAGTTGATCCCTACTCAAGAAAGGAAGCATGTTCTCTAACTTTGAAATTTGTAAATCTATTAGTTCAAAAACAGAAAATTTTGTCAAAATCACCCCTGCAGTCTTTTAGTTATTAGCATACATTTTTATTTTCGAACCCTGTGATTTCGCATTTATTTACAAACGAATTTATATTCAGAGAAATTATTCTTCCAGATTAAAATTGGTGTATTATGTTCTGTTAAGAAGACTGAAATTTTTTTTTGCTCAATAACAAAAAAATTGAAAGTAGCATAAAAACAAATTTTTCCCCTTTTACAAGACATTATCGAAGCAAGGACATCAATAAAATTTGTAATTTCTTTCTGCATTCATTTTGCTTCGTGGTTCCTTGCATGATGTGAAGACGCCCTATTCTCTATTAGAGACTACCATAACTTGGATGGAATATTTTATCACTTAGATAATGCAATCAGGTTGATATTTGTATACAAGAAAGATACTTTTGGCTTCAAATTTTTCAAACGGGAATATAGAAACATAATTTAAATTTACGAAGTATAATTGTTACTCCTTGAAAAAGTGTCAAATGCAAATAAATATCTGCAATCATTATAATTTGCTTTATTCCAATTTTCAACCATGTACACTTGAACCCAGGGAACACTTTCTTTTTATTGCCTCTTTGCTGGACAATGTTCTGATAAATTTTGTTTGGAAGTGTTGTCTTTGGAAACTTCTTTTCAAAATAGAAATCCCCAACTTCTTGAATTAATTGGGTTATCCCTGTATCAGTTTTTTTGTGGTTTCTAAGCAAATACTCTTAATTATCCAGCCAGAACGAGTCATTGTTATTCTTTTTCTCACACAACTCCATTTTTCTATTGAAGAAAGTGTCGCATTTTTATGCAAATTAACTTTTATTCTATCGGTAATTCGTGTAAAGACACTTGAAATGCCTGTCACCTTTCTTCTGGAATTAACTACCTACAAAAAAAAAAAAAATATTTATTTATTTTTTACTTTTTGATTTTTTTTGCCAGAGAGGAATTTGCAACTCAATTCCTATTTGCCAAGCAATAAGATGGGACTATTCTAGAAACATCCAGGATTCTTTCGAAAGAAAGCACTTGTTAACTATTTCTTGGAGTGGGACCTTAATCCGAGTTTAGCATGGAAAACCAAGGGAGTGGTTGGGTTTGGATTAGGGTGTCTAAATAATCTGAAATAATTTGAAGTAGCTAGTTTTGACTGAACTATTGATTTCGACACCCGATATAAATTTCAACTGTTAGCACTGCTGATATTAGCGATAGTTCATCACAAATTTCTTAGAAGGGGAAATCTCTTCCAACAGAGAGGTCAGAGTGTAATAAGAAAAACAAAAACACTCCCGTAGGTTAGGGGAGAATTTTTGCAGCTTGTCGTTGAAAGAATATTATTTGTCCTGATCAAATTATATTCATTTGTTGAAGATAATTTCGCTACCTAAATATATTTAGGTTTTAAAGGGACATATGATTCAAGATTCTGATGAAATTCTGATAAAGGTTGATAACGTAAGTACTTACACTTAAAAATGTTGATTATATAATTTGTTACTTAAAAATCCTTTTCGGATTAATGTCTTCATTATAAACTATTTAATTGAACCACAGTTTGAGGGAAATGGACCATCAAACTGTTTAGATGAGAATATGCTAAAAAACTCACAACCTTCCTTATTTGTTATTTTTCTTAACCAAACTTTTGTGTAAAATTTTTCCATTAGTATTTAGTTATTTCTATACAACAAAAAGCAAAGGATTGCATAAGCAAGGAATCAGTTACACAAATAAAATGCCTTAAATAGAAAAATATATATTTATATCATACGTTTTCGTTGCTCTAGAAAAAATAAAGAGTGCAGTGTTTATTAATATTAATCTCTTAGCACCCCAACATTAAAAAATAAAATAATTGATCCAGGATTGTTTACAAGAAAGTTTAAAATTGATCCTCAAACATGAAACAGGATGAAGCTTTGAGAACAACTTCTCAGACATCATCTGAAGCTGGGAGAGCATTTTCTGCAGGATATTCGTAATAAAGCTTACAAAGGGAGGGCGTGAATGAGAAAATTCATTTGGTAACGAGATTTGGTGTAATAGCAGTACTACTTTAGGGTGTTCAACTCTCAATGTAATAGCGCCGAATGGCCAGTCAATTCGAAGAAAATAGCCTTAGAAATTCATGCTTAGCTTTCATACAATTAAGTTTCAATAACCTCTAGTGTGACGCAGTGGCTTAGTTGGTAGCATGTTTGCTTTATAAGCGGGCAAATATTGTTTGATCCACGTGAGCAACTTTTTTAAAATTCATTTAGTTATTTTTTTAAAAATTAAATAAATTGATTTAAAAATGACTTATTAAATATTTTATATAATTATAAAATAATTAAATTCATAATATATAGAAAAATATATAATTTTCATTACATTAACTGTAAAATATAATTAATTTATTAACAATATATTTAAAAGATTATTTTATATTTTTTTTAAATATTTTATTTATAATGTATTGTATTTCCCATTATAAAACAATTTGTAACTATTTTTTACACAAAAAATATCATTTAATATTTATTATATAATATATTTTGTTATAAATATTACTTATTAATATAAATATATATTTGTAAACTATAATATAAATATTTATATCATAACAACAAATTTTACTTTATAAAATACAAATTAATTACATAAAACAATTTAATATTTAATAAGCCTTTGACGCCAGTGATTCATTCGTGAACATGTCCCTGACCAAGCTTATAACATCATGCCAATAATTTACGAATTTAAAGTGATATTATGCAATCCGGTTACGGATTAGTTTGCGATTGCATCACTAAATGATGTCAGATGGTAAAATTTGGTGTAAGAATCTCTACACCGTAGTTCTGAATTATAATGAGAATGGATGTCTCTATTGTGTGCTTTTTTAATTGTTGTAATAAAGTTATGCTCCAATAAACGTTACATAAGATATTTGCAGAGACCGTCTAATTGAGTTGCAACAACGAAGGCACCTGAGCTGGCACTTTTCTCCACTCAATGAAAGGATTTTCATCTTTGACAAATTTAATGTTCATCAGCCCTTGCTCTTGGTGAGTTCAATTTCATCAGGTTTCGAACCCATCACTGGAAAACGTCGGCCCTAAAATTGCGATCAGGAGCACTCGGCTACTGTCTACACATCAAATAAAAAACGTATTTCTGTAAAAAGTAGTTTTATTTATTACCTGCGAAGAATTTTTCTAGTATTTTTAATTATGTGTGCATGAACTGTGTATAATAAAAATAATATTAAAATATTTGACTGTTTTAACATTGCAATATTGTACAGGGCACATAAAATTGTAAGCAACCCAATTTTTTAAAGTTATTATTTATTCTTACTTTAGATAGTTATTTTATATCTGTTGGCAGAATTAAATAAAAGTTATCAAAATAAAATAAAATTAGAAATTTTCATATATGTTAATCATATTAATGCAGTGATTCTCAAAGTTTTAATATTTGCGACCCAATAACCAATCATAATTTTCTTCGCGCCCCCGTTCCTTAAAATAACAATGTATTGAATTCAATAATACCATACTTGACGCAAAAATTACAATATGCTGTAGCCTCTTAAGTACCACCGGCGAATATAAACGTCTCACTCGACCAAAGCATTAGTTATCCAGAACGTATATATGCGTCTTTACGAAGTACGATCATTTCTGTGCACTAATATCAATAAAATTATTCCAAAAGTTTTGAAACGCAATAAAAGAACTTTGACAGTGTTTGTAAAGGAATTACTTACTGGCATTTAGGAGCGAATCACGTAACTTTTTACTGACAGTTAAGGGATTAATTATAAACCGTACAAATTATCAAGATAAGTGTTAATTTTTGTATATAATTTTATATTACAAGCCCATGGGGCCATTGGTAAATTAATTATAAAAAATGCATTATTTAGTACTGAGTCATTTATAAGTGTGTTATACCAGTGTAAATGTGTTTTTATTTTTTATGTTGTTTGTATTTTATTTGTTTACTCTCAGTAAATCAATTATATAATTAAGTAAGCATATTTTTTCGACATTCTAATATGCTCACGCCCCCCTAGAGGGGCGTACCCCACAGTTTGAGAAAAGCTGTATTAATCATCATTAAAAATTAAAATTGTAGAGTACAGTAATACCTCGACTTAGCGAAACCGGAATTCTATGATTTTCAAGTGCTTTTGCTTAAGTTCTTTTTTTCCACCACTGAAACTCTGGCGGAATCAGTACCAGAGCCTGCTGCAATTGATAATATGGTGGAAGAAGTTGTCGAACTTGCCAGGCAAATAAGATTAGAATTGGATAGTGATAATATTCAAGAACAGATGAATTCCCATAATTAGGAGCTAACAATTAATGAGATCACAAAAATGCATGAGCAAGAGCAAAACATTGAAGAACGACGTTTTCAGATCCAGTTCAATCAGACAATCGAATGATGATTGGGAATTTTAAAGGCCTTAATTTAATTGAAAAAATGTTACAAATTTTAGAAAACATAGACTCAAACGAAGAGTGATACTTTTCAACGAAACAAGAAATAAAAATTATTAGCATTCTATGGGGACATTTTAAGGGAGAAAAATATTTGAGCGTTCTGAATGCATTGTTAAATTTTACGTAACCTCCAACATCAAAATAACTTTGGTTTTTGCTATTTTATGCATGTGATATCTATGATTTTGCTAAACATTTTTTTTTCTAAATTATTTTCTTTAGTCTGCTGTCCTAACTAAAAAATATTTCTATGTATTTTTATGCAAAAATACATCCCGACTTACGTGAATTTAACTTAAATGGTTATCACTCAGTCCCACCTATCAAGTTCAGGGATTACTGTATGCTTAACTGCTATCAAGATGCGTATAGCAGATAGGGCAAATTCAATATCTGGGCTTTATTATCAAAATTTTATACTTTCCCTTAGAAGTTCTTTGATACATTCTATGTATTGTTCGTAAGTTCTGTTATGATAACATTTGGAACATTTCGATGTGTCTATGTCAATCGTACTTTGCCTTTTACAGTAATTTGGGAAAAAAGAGAAACATTTTCCAGTACTTCCTTTTTTAAACCTTGAGAAAACACGCACTCGATGTTTACGTTTGTGATCGCGCGGGGGACGGAGTCACCCTAATACTTTTTGAACAGTTATTTTTATTGTACACGATAAGAAATGTAATTCCGATGAATAATTTAACTAAGAGAAAGTATACTTATCTTCTTTTAAGTAATTCTCAATTTTATATTTGATAATTTCTGAAAAAATCCAATTAAACTGAGCTAAACTGTTTCAAATGTGCGTGAGTTTAATAACGCACACAAACTACGGACACTTTTCGGCAACATTATAGGAATAATATTTGGAGGCGAAACTGTTATATCTATATATAGTTCTAGTTATTGTAGTTTTATTGTCCTTAGGTGATTGGCAATAAGTACTTGGAACTTTTGCTTAACAGGGGGCAGTGTGCCTTATGGTGCGTGTGGCATTACATCTGCTTTGATGGAGTTCTTTAGGTAGCATTTGAAATTCTCCCTATCGATTCAAACATTTCATGCTCATCAATTTTCTCAAATATAATTTCTCTCTACTGATTAAGATACATTATTTCATCAGGATTTTCCTAGCTGACAAATTTATTTTTCCAAAGTACCATTTTTATCCAATATAGATCGCAGATGCCCATTTATTACTTTTTTAATACTATGTTAATTTATATTTATAAAGCATAATGAGTCGCACAACACAGCAATCAAAACCACTAAGTTGTTCACTGGGGAAAATGTAGCCCTTCCGAGGAAAATAATTGGGAAGGAAAGTGGCCGCACTAGGACTAAGACACCCCAAGTACCTTAACCTTTAGAGGACGGCTGGTCGATAGTGCGACCAAAAAGAGTAGCCCCTTAAAGGACGGCGCTGGTCGGAGTAGCGACCAAGCTCTTCTTTCCCCCTTTTAACAGATTTCGGATCACTGCGGTTCCTATTAGAATCCAGGGACGTCAATCACTTGACCGGTCTCTTTTGTATTGAGAATGGGAAGGGGTGTTCCCTCTTTTCCACTTATCTAGAATTCCCTCTTTTTCCCTCTAATGCCCTTTCTTCACTAGGAGATTTAATCTTTACACAGTTGTTATTGTAAATGGGTTTTTTTTCTTGCCTTTTTACATATTCATCTCTATATTTTTTTCATATTTAAATTAACTTGATTTTTTTAAAAAAACAGAAGAGAAAATGCCAAAACGGAAAAGAAGTCTGGCCATTTAAGAGATCCAGAAACTTTTGATTGAATTAGAAGACGAAATTTTTGACGATTCAGATTCTGATTGTGAATTAGAAAATGAAGAAGATTTAGATCAATCTATGAATTAGGTCCATACTATAAAATCTATACTAGAGATAGTAAAAATTTCTTAGAATTTATTTCATTTTGGAAAGGAATAAATGCAGAGAGTGGTGATGGGGGGTAGCGCATAGTTATTCAAACTCATCTAAAAAAAACAATAGGATTGTGATCGCCACAGATCTGAAGTTTGGAGGAGTCTTCAATTATATTCAATCTTTTAGAGAGTACTCTATCAATTGCAGTGTTTCTGCAGGTGAGAATGATTAGATAGGATTCTGCAGGAGATAGTGATCAAATCTTTAAATGCCACATAACAGAGATGAAGCACCTAAAACATTCAGCTGTAGTAAAGCGCAATAAATTGCACAATAGTGAATAAGTTCAATCTAATCAATCACTTAAAAAATGGCAGATACCTGTGAAGGCCTTTTACACGTTTTGAGTGTAAATTATTGGGAGAGGGGATTGATCTTACATTGATTTTCAAATGTAATTGTTTTTATTGCTATGTTAATAAAGAATATTCGATTATTGTGTGTGAATTTTTCGATTTATTTTTGGACTGGGGCTAATTTTTTTTTCTGAGCTGCACATTTGGAAACTATTGTATTACCATGCGTCCTAAAAAGGAAGATTATGTTTAGAATTAGAATGACGCGTGCATTATATTTCTTAAAATATTTTTGAAGTTTATTTTTATCACACAGAGATCAGAGCGTTTATCTTAGAATTTCAGCAATGTTATACTAACTGACACATCAAAAGAATTATAATTTATTGTAACTTAAAAATAAGAAACTAACAAGCTTAACTTATATCCAAAAAACTAATAAAATAACCTTTTTGTATGAAAAATGAAAAAGTAAGAAATAAATGTGTTGTAATTAGTCATAAAACAACAATTAAATTCGAATAAGAATAGCTTTTTCCTTATATAAATTAGTTTATCAAGATACATGAATGATTTGCTCCTTGCTGACTTAAAGATATGTGTTGTCATAATTTTGTCTTATGTCAACTAATTGTTTGCGTTTTACTAATCAAGAATTTTTCTAAAAATTCAAAGGATTTGATATTTTATGCTAACGAAAGCAGTTTATTACAGTTGGAAAAATATAAATTTTACATTTATTCATTTGTGTTTTTTTAAAGGATTTATTTTTAAGAACATGCAAATAAATAGATAGTTTATTAATGTCTCATTCAGATGAAACATGAGGGATAACGCAATGAGATGGATCTCATTATTTTGAATAACAATCAAGCAACGAGGATGATATCCGACCTGGAACCCAGTCGATTATGTTATGACGGCAATGAAAGTACTTTAAGGCTTTAGAAAGTTAACGTGTATTAGAGCCCTGCTAGATGATGGAATCCTCAATTGTGATCACTCGGCTACCACAGCTGTAAAAACATGTGGAATGTACAAAGTGGTACTGTTTAACAATTCACCTCTATTTATGATTTTGAGATATAGTATTAAGTTAACGCCACATTCTTGCCATTTATCACATTTACCTGTCATTGTTAATCGACTATCATAATTTTCAGCATACATAGGGACAATTAGATCAACAATGAACATTATCATATAATTTTAATCCTTGAAAAATGCTAGGTGTAAAAATCTAAACTAAATCTTAAGATTCAATAATTATTATGAAATCTAATGCATCAAAACAGAATTATCGAGGCAATAAAAAAATGACATTTATCAATGTTTTTATTCTTTTAAGAAAGAAAGTATACAAAAATTCTTAACAGAGTGTTATATAAATAAATGATTAATTCTCAGAGAAACAATTATAAATTGATTAACCTCAATATAGCTTAGTTGAATATTTACATGTCTATTGGTACACAAATGTTCAATGTTATAAGATTTTTTAAACTCACTTATAGTTAATGTAATTTTGTTATTTGTTTAAAACTTTTGTATGTTTCTTAAAGCAAATATTTTCCATTATAAATAGATAGGGAGCTTCAGACTACTATATGATTATAAAATAGCCCATTATCGATTTGAGATTTTACATTATGGCATATAGAGACAGGCAAAAATTTTGCTTTTTCTTTCCATTTTTTTAATTCATTGTATGTATCTAAATGTTCAAAATAATTATATTATTATTTGTTTTTCAAAATTAATTAATTTAAGAGTTAACACGATAATTTGAGTTTGTGTGTACGAAATTACTGCGTTTAACAGAAGAAAAATAAATCTATAACATTTTCAACATTTTAAAATATTCACTGAAAATCAAAATAAATAAATTTTACCTTGATAAATTAATTTAAATTTGCTTTACGTTATTATACCTTTGACTGAAATGAAAAAAGCGTTTCCTTTTTTGTGCAATATTTTACATTTTGATTAGTGTTTTATATAATAATCAATGTTTTATACTATTTCATTCACAATGCCTTTAATAATACTGAAAAAGAAATCTTGGTGGAATGTGGTTTAAATTCGTAGGAAGTGTTTCCTTTAAAAGGAAAAGATACTTTTGAACTGAAATCAGTAGTAATTATTACACGCGATTTCCAAACACAAGTTTCTCTAAGAAAAGGAAAAGGGGGACTTTCAAACTTAGAAAGTTCTACAGTATTGGATAATTTTTTTTATAAAAACACTATCCAATCCAAAATATCTGAAAAAATAAATATAATCAGAACGTAATCTAACAGATAGTTACATTTAAATTAAAATAATATGTTCGTTCTCTTTTTTTTCGCCTATTTATTCGTGAGTCACGCATTTTATGTACAATAGTACAAAGAAAAGAGTGTTCGGGGGCGCTCCAAGGCTATTGAATGTTTGAAACTCTGAATACAGAATAAAATGGTTCTTGTAAATGAATATGGAAAGCAAGTCGTAAAATCTTGTATATCGACAAAAAATGCCTCGTTGATTATTCTTGATTCTTCAGTTTTTGGTCATTGTTGATTATATATCTTTTTGGTGTAAGAAAACCTAGAAATGTACATCTGCCTTTTTGTAAATCTTCTAAGGTTGCTTTCAAGTAGCCGGAAAACTATTTTTCCTCTTATTGCCGTTATAAATCTTTGGAAAGGGCATTTCCTTTTCTGTTAAATTGTCGGACAAAGGATAAATAGAAACTATGCCGACAAAGCTTTCTTCTACTTACCCGGTCACTTTAGGGGACTGTTCAAACGAAGAGGGGGGCGGTGATATTTGAAGCTAAAGTCTTTCTTCGTTTTGAAAAAGTAAAGAAAAATTGTTGTCACAGTTATCTGCAACTCGATTGAGGAGTCAGTGCGTTGAGAAGGAAATGTTTTTGTAATTGTTTTGAATGTTGATCGAAGGAGTTGTCTTCGTAGGAATGTATTGGCTCTACCTTACGCACAAAATCGGTTCATCATCGCACAAAAATCAGAGCAATAATCTTAGAATTGAGGCATTATGCAATTCTTTTGAAATTTTAAGTAAAAAGTAAGGATTATCCAAAGGCTAAGAATATAACTTTTTTGTACAAAAGTCGAAAAAAATTAAGAAGCCCAGTATGTTGTCATTACTCGCAAAAGAAACAATTTAGTACAAGAAGAATAGCATATTCCTTTTATGTAAACAAGTTTACCGAGATACATGAAGCTCCTCGGCAAATTAAAAATGTTTGTATTCATAATATTTTGTCTTTGATATCAGCTTATTGTTTGTACTTTACTATCAAGTTTTCTAAAATTCAAAAGCATTTCCTCTTTTTTTTACAAATGAAAACGATTTATTACTGTTGAAAAAAAATATAATCTTAAATTTCTTATGTGTATTTAAAGAATTTATTTTTAGAAACACGTAGGTAAATTGATAAATTATTAATATTTCATTTACGAGTTCCATTAGGAACAAAGTAATAAGACGACCTCGTAATTTAAATGACGATCAAGTAACGAAAACGATAGCCAAGCTAGAGCCCCCACTTCTAATTTCCACACCACGGCAACGTAAGGATTTTGACTTAATGCGTATCAGTTCTGTTACTTGATGGAACCCATAATCGTGATTATTTTTCAATAAAAACATGAAGGGACTACAATGTGGCACTATTTAACATGTGCCAACATTCATAGCCTTAAGATGTTCCCATTTTATAGCATAATGCGAAACACCTACCTGCTGTTCATCTCATTTATTTGCCACAGTAAATGTTTTATCTTAATTTGCAGTATATATAGGAAGAATTAGATCAAAGGAAAATATAATTTAAATTTTTGAAAAATACTTGTAAATAAAATTTAGACTTATTTTAAGGATTCTTTAAGTATTATAAATTCTAATATATCAAAACAGAATGGATTAAGAGTAACAAGTTTTCTGCAAATATATTCTAAAAGAGAAAAACAATTATAAAATCATTAACAGTGCAGTTTCCTAAGAATCGTAGTTGATTTTTGACGATGTCCATTGGAATACATATGTTGCAAATACGTACAACAACTTTTAAACAAAACACATATTTCACGCAATTTTCTTCTTGATTGAAAAAAAAGCCGTATGCAAGTGTCTCAAAGTAGATATTTTCATTTAAAAAAAGATAGAGCTTCAAAGTGTTAAACTATTGTAGATAAATTCTTTAACGATCTAAGAAAATCTAAATTTTACATTATGACATAAAGCAAACCCACATTCTCCATTTTATTTTATTTTATATTATTGATTATACATTATTATAATTAATTAAAAATTACATTATTTTTGAGACCTGCGTAAACTAAGTTTGTGTAACAAATTCCTACATTTAATAAAATGAAAAATGAAATTATAACAATTTACTTATTTTAATGCATTTACTGAAAATCAAAATATAAATAAGTTTTACTAAACAAAATTTAATTAATTTTACCTAAGTTTATTGTACCTTTAACTAAAATGAAATAAGCACTTCTATTTTTTACGCAATGCTTTATATTATCAGCACTGTTTTATATAATAATAAATTTCGTATGCTATTTCACTCAATGCTTTTAAAAATATTGAAGATGAAATCTAGGTGGAGAATGCAGCTTAAATTATAGGGAAATGTCTCCTTTTTTAAAAAATAAAAAATAAATAAATTTTTCTAGATTTCTTGAACTGAAATCATTAGTAGCTGTTACACCGTATTCTAAGAAAACATGTTTCCCTAAGAAAGGGAAATCTTCGCATTTAGGAACTTTCTAAAACGCGGACATCCCCACTTCACAGCAGGAGACTTAAGTTATCTTGCTTCTTTTGTCTGCCGGTCGCATCCATCAGTGAGAAAAAGGGGGGAAATCAGCGTGTCTAAAAGTGCCGTCCTGCGGAAAATTTTCGACTGAAAACCGCCGTCTCCAAAAGGTTAAGATTGTTCGTCACTCACAAGAAAAGGGAGATGTGTGACAAATACATTTTAGTTAGGGGCGTAGCTACCACCGGATCAGCCATATCAACGGTACGGGGCCCCCAAGCTACAGAGGCTCCAACTTGTGTAACTACAGTCCAACTAATAGGGTTCTCATACCAAAAAAAGAACCACTCAGAACTAGCTTCACCAGGGATTTTAGTTCCTATAAAGACTGTCATATAAGATAATAGTGACGTCTTTGGTAACAAATAAACAGTTCTCCCTGAATTAAAAATTTCATGAACCTGGGGTTAGTCTGTGCTCCAAGAACCCGCTCCCAAGTTAGATAAGGTAATTCGATAAAACAATGGATTCAATACATTTTTCCTGCTAAATGCAAGCATAAATTAACTTTAAGAATAAAATGTGGTACCTTTTTGGAGGGGCGGTTGACTGAGCATTTTGTTGCAGCAGCGCACGGCAGCTAAACAGCAGTTCTTCCACTTCCAAATGTATGAATCAGCGGCGAAGGACTCCATCAATTCAATGCTGGTATTCATGGGAGTCGCTTCGTACGTAAGATTGGTGATGGGATCTCGGAGGAGGGACAGCCAGCTCATATATCTGCATGGAAACGTACTGATCAATGGATGAACACGCGCAAACAGTAACATACTTATCATAACACAACAATATATATATATATATATATATCTGAGTTCGGAGTACTTTTTTTAAAAAATAGCATACTAAAACATTATAAATCCCATTTTAGGGATAAGTACCAATAAATATAAAAAATTATATATATGTAATAATATTTTCAAAAGAATATCTAAAGTTTTACAAAATTTCCAATTATAAATGAAATTTTAGCAATATTTCTGAAAACTTCAAAGTAATTAAAGAAAATAGTAAAAAAACTTATAACAGTAAATACATTGCTAAAACAAATTAGATGCAGTTACCTGGAGAATGTACTAAATGTATTATTAGAATTTAAAAATTTTAGAATTGATCGAGTAAATGTTGCAAGAAATGTCACATTCTTTGATATCATTATTTAAAAAACAGGCCATAAATCCGAAAATATTCATACAATTAGAAATATTTAAGCACATTTCTAGTAAAAAATATATAAATATTAGTTTCAAAATGTTTCATAGAAAGATCTTGAGTTTTCAGATTCGCCAAGAAAGACTTAAATCTTTTTCATTGTCCACTTCTGGTAAATTAAAGACACATTTCCAATTTTACTACTTTTATAAAATTCGTTGTATCTTGCCCTCTAGGTAACGTAGGAAAGAAAACAAAGTATGTTTTGTAAAGCCAAAAGTTAGCTGTATTCAATAAAACGGTTTTTTTTAAAAAAAAGGTGTTTTGATCAAATGGGACAATTCAACGTGTTTGGATACTTTTTAATACAGAAAATATTGGTAAAAGTTTAAAACCATATTAATTACAAGCTGAAAGTTGCAGATAAAAATTAGTTCAAAATTTCGGACAAATTGAGCACAGATACATTCCCCTTAAAAAGTTCCTTAAATTTAAAGGCACACTTGGACTTTCACACGTAAGTAAAAAAGTATTCAGAAAATTTTAATTGACTAAATGATTATTTCAATAAACAGCTTGTATTGAAGCACATACACAAAATGCAAATATAAGTTAATGAAGAAAATTAAAACATTTTTGAATAAATTTAAAGTTATGTATTTGGCTTCATTTTTCAAATGACTTCATCTTTCATATCCTTGGTGTCCGCCAGAAGAGCCAAGATATAAATAAAACAAGATAACTACTTAATGAAAGAACCATTAGTATGTGTAGATACACACAGAAGTGAAGAGGACATCAGATATCAGTCATGAGGAAGAACGTCACGCTCCAATATTTTTAAAGCATTTTTTATAATATTTAAAATTAATATTAAATAATTTTTCATGTCCTTCAAAAACTATGAACTCACGAAGATATTTTTATTTCTGTGGCTCAATGCAAAATCAATCATTATCAAAATAGGTTTGGAATTAAATTTTAATCGTTCGTGAAAATATTGCCCTATTAATAATACCTAAGTGCTTTATTCTTGATATTTATGCTTACATTAATAACTATAATTGTCTTTGTTTTTCTTTTGCGTATAAAACCATTGAAAAACTCATTTTATCAACTTACGCCCTCATTCTTACGCATGTCGCAAAGTATGGAATATATTTTTTTGAATATGCACATTCATATAAGTGTTCCAAACTAATGAATGCAAATAAGTCAACATTGTTGGAAATCAGCTTGAGAAGTATCTTTCTATGTCGGCATATTTACCAATAGTTTGGAATTTTACTTTTTAAAACTAATTATAATATTTTCGCTGATTTTCAAAAATATTTCTGAAATAAAAAAATAATGGAGAAATAATTATATCTTAAGCCATTCAAATGTTTAAATGCGTATGAATATGCAGATAAGTTTTTTAATGCATGATTAAAGAAGAAGAAAGGGAAACAATTTTTAATAGACATTATTTTTTTAATGATATGCAAAGGCAGAAGCCTGAAAAGCGGCAATCAACTATTCAAAGAGCCGTGATTTGTCGAGCCCTTGTACTGAGGCAATTTTTTCAAACTTAATAACTAAAGTCCTTAAAGTTTGTAAAATATGGACTGGTAGCATTCGAAGTACTTAAACAAAAATTTTGTGCTTAATTAGAAGCGCTTTTTCTTTATAAAAATAATTAATTGTTAATAACAACCATCAAAAATGGATTGAGGCATTTTTTTTTTGCTATTTTTATTCTCAAGTTGTGCTTATCACTCTGAAAAATAAATTTTTGTGACTTACATACAATTAAAAGCGTTTGAAAACACTTATAGAAGTTTCACATGCTCCCTATAGTTAAAATACGATGCATATGTTATGGATAGACATAGAGTAATTTTAAAATATACTTTCATTAATAAGTGTAATTTTATATACGAAATAAGAAAACCGAAACAATACTGAACATCTACTTTCTGAATATTTTAAGGGGTGTGTTTTAAGTAGGAATATGACATTTATGTGGATCTTATGAATTATTAAGAATATCGAATATTATGTAATGTGTAGAATGAATGATAACGCAGGACAGTTTTAGAGCTATGAAGTAATATGGAATTAAAAAAAACACATGCGTAGTGTATGTGTGTATGAAAAATATAGACGTCAAAATAAATAACTCAGAGATATTATTAAAGAAAATATCCTAAGGTGAATTTTAGATACTTTAATGTCCAAATAGTTATAAATTCTTTAAAGAGTGTAATCGCGTGTTGTATATATATCTCTTAGAAATGCATTTCCCCCTCCATGCTTTGACGCATCAATTGATAATTTGACTTTGTTTTAAAAAGAGATTATTTAAAAATTACTATATTTTTATTTTTCGAAAAAATATCTATAATTCTGTATATGGACATAGCATAAATAAACATTTATCTCCTGAAAATGTTTTATAGGAATATCATATTTACATTGAGGAAATATAATTGTAAAAGGCATTCTTCTTTTTCATACACATGTGTAAAATTCTTTGTATTCCATTAAACGCAAATTTAAAACAAATAAAATTTAAGGTATCCTCCTACATTAAAATCAGAATTTTTTTTAGAAAATGACAACTTTTTTTTTACGATTTTATTTAAAAGGCCATCTTATAAGAGCTTTATAAAAAGTTTTTTTAAATTTTTATTTTATTTTCCATTCACTAGAACGAAAACTACAATTTTTTAAGTAAAAGTAGATGCAATAACTGTACATAGAATATCGAACTTTAAAATGCGTTTTACTCGATATGTGTTATTTTTTAAAAGTCAAACTGGACAGCGTTTGCTTAAACTGTTTTTAAATTAATTTGCTGAAATTTTGTGTGTATGGTTTTTAAAACAGTAGAAATGCTATAACCTTCAGATTCATCAATCACTGTCTTATTACAGAATTTACAGTTCTTTATGTGAATATAATTCCGGTTTTTAAAGCAACTTCATATAATAACTAAAATAAATATCTAGTTTTTGTGAAAATCAAAATATCTCTTATCCTGAAGGTTATTACAAAAATGAATAACAAACGAATACATCAAAAGTGAAAAATTGAGAATTTCCTCATTTATTATTCATACAGAGTAGGTCCCGTTTATGTAATTGTTTTTTCAATTTTTACTTATTTTTTCACATTTTAGTTCTAATAATTTATTTTCTCATCCTAATTTTAGCATTTATTTTTCTTAAAATGTACTAAATAAATCTAAAATCTACAAAAGAAATCTCACTTTCGCCTTGCGTCGAGTGGCAAGGATAAACATCACCACATTCTATAATTATAATGTGCATAAAAACATAAATATATATGCACATAAATTATTCGAAATTAATTAAATAAGTCACTAGCAAAAGAAAAAGTTTATTTTATGTAATATAATTGCATTACTAAAAACGTACAATAAATAACCCATTATATTAAAAAAAGATGAAACAATTTATGAAAGTAGAATAATATAATAATACTTAAATTTTTTTAATTTAAAAATAATTATCACGATATGTTTCAAAAGCATAAAAGACAAATTTATAGAGCTATAATATTAACACAGTTATGTAAAATCAATTATCATAGCTAAATACAAAAACAAATGCAACAAGTCTTTTTCTATAATAATCAAAATAAGTAACAATGTCACACAAAAGTTTTATCTAATCATATTTTTGATAAAAGACTTAATAAAAATGCTTTTCTCAGCTTAAATTCAGCATCATTATAATATAAGTTTTTGACTGCAATAATATTCCCACATATTTTAGAATTTAGATAAAAAGCATAGGTAAGTTAAAACCAGAAAGAGAAATAAGTGTGTTGGTTTACCGAATAAATAAGTAACTTGTACAATAATCTAAAAAATAAACAGAAAATACTCTTTTCTCCCTGCTCTGTATAAACAAATTCACAAAGACGCAATAAAATCTCTTATTGAGTATTACATCAAAGACAAATTTCATATCCAAAATGAACTATATTCTTTGCCAAACATTTTCTATTTTTCATATTAAGTTATGAGTTTTTCGTAAACGTGTATATATGTCATTAGATGTCCTATTTGAAGTTGTTTTGCATAAAAGAAATTCTAAAAGGTATTACGATAAAGATACTACGTTCAATCAAATCTCACTCGAATATAAATGTTAAGCCTTATTAGATCCTTTAAAATTTATTAGACACCAATTAAACAAATTAGTTTTTTATGCATTTAACACATCAAAGAGGTATAATTACAACATTGTTACATAAAATGATGTATACAACCGCATCACTTAGTTTGAATAGCAAACATAAACATCATAAATATTCAGATAGACTGTAAACAGAGAGAGCGTGGAATAAATTACAATATGGAAACTTCCAGATTTTCCAACATTTTTTTTTCGTTATTTTTAAAATATACGATACTTTCACTAGAATCTTAATTGAAGTAAAGCTTCGTGGTTGAACGTATATAAACGAAAATATTTTTATCTAGAACATTTTACCTCATATAATTAAACGTAATACATATTCATAAAGGTTTTGAATAAAGGTGTTTCGAGAAATTCTTATTTTTTCATATTTTTAAACATTTTCGCTTAGATGTCGCACTAATCCTTTTATGATACATAAAGCACATATTTAAATATTTCCCCTTTATTCATGTATTTTTATATTTACGGTCTCCATAAATTCGACACAACCTTTACAAGAATTAAAACAACTTTTAAATTATTCCTTTGACTCTTAGATCGGGTTGGGGGTAGGATATTAAATACAGCGAAAGTAAAACCATGCAGTTTAATGTAAATTTAATCAAACCGCTGCAAGCAGAATAAGGAATATTGCGCAGATTTTATGTTCCGCTGTAATTAATTTATATCTTTATTGTTGTTTATTTATAAACAATGCGTATGAAATCTTAATTTTTAAAGAATGCTTCTTAAATTATTCTAGAAAGCGACGCTTTCCATTTAAAAACATTCTAATCAATTAAACAAATTTGCTCATGGGTTATATACGGAATATAGCAATTTTAATATGCTCATATTTAAATAACTGTAATCACAATACGAATGATATTCAAATGCTGAAGGTAAATCTAAACAGTTTGTTTATTTATGAAGCAGAAATAAATGTATGCATGTAATAATTTAAATATTTCCATTATTCGCCTCTCCTTTACTATTGAAAGTTACATTGTATTAATAAATTGACATTTAAAACAAAAAATAATAATAATTAAATCGGCTTGCCTCAATTCCCATTTAAATATGCGCATATATAGATATACCATTATTTGTATTTGAATCTTGGAACTATCTTATTAAAAATAGGTTGCAAGTATTTTCAATTGAAACAAATGTTATTTTAAATTTATCATACCGTAATAATTATTTGGCATATTTTAACTCTAATGTGAATTATAATCGTAGTCGAATATATTTACATAAATACAGGGTGTTGCCGAATTCAACCGACAGATTAAGAGTTGTGATAGTAGGCAGCATGAGGACAAAATATCACCATTGAACATGGGTCACAGACCACATTTAATTGTTTAACACTAGAACGTCCGGGATTTTGGTTATCCTTAAATGTTCACTGGTGCCGTTTCGACACCATGATATAAAATGAACAACTAATTGTTATAACTAAATAATTACTGAACTACAGTTCAATAAGGTTTAATTTTAAGACTTTTTAATATTATTTTATGTAATTATCATATATTATGAGCCTTTATATCTTAAAAAAACTGACATTAATATTATGTTTCACGAAGTTTGTTGGGCCATTGCTTTGTCGCAAAACACATACACATTTCGAGTCACAAATCTACCAGGAACAATATTATTATATGGTTTCATTCTGTGTCATCTCTATAGCGACATATATATGAGGATTTACTAGAAAATTATCAATTACACACACACACAACTGCACTTTCTTCAGATTATTTGCAGTCACTTTCATTCCATCTTATGTTTTCAACGGAATCTAAATTAGAGCCAATTCATCCTCTGAAAGAAAGCATAACGAATTATCAATTTCATCAGGGATTAGACCTTTTCTATTAGCCATCGTTTTAGGGTGTCTCCTCTGCACTGAGTTCGAATGATATATATATTTTTATTTTTTTATGATCAGATAAATAAATAATGTGTAGTGAAACAAGTAGACACAGCAATTTTAGCATAATTGATTCATTTCCACTGTGATCTCAATAACACTGCATTCAAGGTCAAATGTCAAATACAAATAGTGATAGGACTTTGGAAAGTTTTTTTTTTTTTTTTTTTTACTACGACTATCTACTTAGTGAATTATATTTTGTTGAACGACAGCTTTTTATAATGTTAACTTGTATTGGTGTTGAAATGACACTAGCAGACGTTATAGGTATATTTAGTTTTAAAATCACTAATAATTAACCTAGAACCACAAAACGTTTTCTGTGTAATCACCAGGAAAAATGACTAAAAGTCACGAAAAAATTTCAAAATCCCTGCAAAAATGCAGAAAGGAGAACAAAGTAAACAGTCTCCGGTGTCCAAATGATACCGACAGACATTCGAATGTTAAAGTCGTGATAAAGGAATGGAGGGCGTTCACGTATACCACCTGAACTCTTCAAATGAGTTAAATACGTCTAGCCAGAGTGACTGCAGGGAGTAACAGCCACTGTGTGTCAGACCGTGTGGTCCATGCACGAGGGTGCTCTAATTACGCGGCGTCACTACATCCAAGTTACATATTCACGAAGTTCCGCGAAATATATTTAAAAAGTTTATTTGTAAATATCAAATTGTATATCACAAACAGAAAAAAGATGTTTGTAGCGCGAATTTTTTGTACTCCCTTACATTGTAAATTTTCCACAATTATTCGGATGATTTATTTTTAATTTATGTTTTAACTGCTTTATATATAATACATAATTATATATATATAGCTAATAATTAATACTTTATATAACTGATATAATGTTTTTCATAATTAATACAGGTTGGGGCATGGAAACTTCTTTTTTTGAAAATGCAATAAAACACACTACATGCTTCATTCGACTGTATTGTTATTTTCCGCCTACCCCACGGCATTGGATTTTTGAATTTACACAATTCTAAATACAATGTCTGTTAAATGTCGCGTTCCATTATTAATTGATTGATGCAGTCGTTTTTGAAATTTTTGAGTTCCCCTTTCAAACATATCGACAGGTATATTCTCCATTTCGGCTCAAATGTTGATCCATAGGTCTTCCAGGGTCTTGAAGCGATCTTTGTAAACCAGTTATTTGAAATAACCCACAGGAAGCAATCAGGAGCAGATAAACCAGGTGAGGGGGCAGGCCAGTTTACGTTCCGTCGCAGGGAGATCAATCATTGGGGGAAGGATGCTCTTAAAACACGCATGGAAAATCTAGAGATCTAGGCTGTGGCCCCATTTTGTTGTAACTGCACGTTGTCAAGATCCCTTTCTTGAAGAGCGAGTGGTAAGAATAATTGTTGGATCATTGCCACATTGTCTGCATCGACACTCGAACTCGTTCCCCATTTCCGTGTATTCTAACGGTTTTCGGAGGTCTTATTTGTTCTTTGGAACCCTTCCCCGTTGTCGGCAGTTTTAACGACTTCATGGAGGAATATCGAAATGATGACGAAAGACACGTTTTACTGCAAACATCAACCTACCATTCAAGAAATGCGCCTCCATGGCTAAAGCATCCTGCTGCCTCAATCCCAATACGTTTGAGACACAAATTTACCACACCATCCCTTCCACCAAACCGCTGCCCATGTTTCTTCCCTCCTTATGAACATCACTGCAACATGTTCAAAAAAGAAAGTTTCCATGTCCCAACCAGTGTATGTACCTATTAATAAGTCTTCTCAATTATGCCTTATTACTAATCAATATATACATAAAACTCGCAATCATTTTTACATTATAGTTATAAGAATGTAAATTACACTTAACTCTCTCGACTTTCTTAATTTCATGGAATTAAAGGGGAGGGGAACAAGAGCTTTAAACCAACTAAAAGTTTAACAAATAATTATATAATGTTAAAAGTATCTACAAGAATACTAGTTTTAAACGATTTTCAAAATTATTATCATATAACTGAACATTAATGATTAATATTCAACATACATCAAAATTTATTATTTTAAAGTCAAATAACACAAATTTTTCGTAATAATATGCTCCTGGAAACTTTCAACAAACGTTTATGATCTTCAATATACTTTATTAGTTTGAAGCATAAAACATTTCTTTTCCAAAAAATATTAGAAGCGTACTTCATACACAGTATTAATATTTCAGAAAATTTTCTAAGTAAGGGCGTCATTTATCTTCAAGATTCATCTCACAGATCTCAAGAGGCATCATCTCAAAGTTCTTAACTTTATTTTATAATACAGAAGAGGATTAGTTGACAAATCAATATCTATGATAACTTATCACTCAATGATTGAAAAATTTATATTATTTAATAATAATAAAATTCATTTTAAACTATTTTTATAAATGTAGATAAATAGTGCATTGAAATACCATGGTTATATATTTAAACTTACAGTAATTTAAGGGAATTTTAGTGAACATTTAAATAAAACCGGAAGTCCTAGAGCAGATACCTTTAGAAGTTAATTGAATAATTGTTTTTTATTCAAAAAAGAAAATTCTACCATTTCTACATTTTCATTTCCAAAAAATTTATTTTTGTTTTTTATATTACTAACAATTTCTTTTTAGGTTAAGTTAAATTTTGAATAAACTAGAAAGAAAGTCTTAGATATTTTTAAGGAATCAAAATTAGAGAAAAATTAATTAGCATCCATTAATATTTATTACCTATTATTATTATTTAGGTAATTTGATGAATGCCGTAAATTCTTGAATTACGTCGTTTAAGGTATTAAACTTGTGTTTGCTTAGATATTAAAAAAAGATTGAATAGAGAAGCAATATAAAAAAAAATCTTTAAAGTCATTGATACTTAGGCAACAAAGAAAAATCTTATTTTAGCTACTTTTTTATTAAATTATTACAATTAATATAAATATGTATATACGTATGAGAGAAGCACTTTGTAAAGTGGCAAATAGAAAGTGATTTTCCTTGCAATTTTCCATTTTTCTTTCTATATACGGTTTTGAACTATTATTTTTGTTTGTTACTCTTATTACTTAATTAAATGTTATTATTATAAGAAGATAGTGTAGTAAAATATAAATCACATTCTCGGAAATTAGGTCATTCCTAGCTCGATTCGAAACCACGGCTTTTGGATTGCAAGTGCAACGAGCTTATTATTGCGCTACAGAGACACAGCATGGAATTTTCCTTTTTATGTATGCTATTAGACTGTTAATTTTGTTTGTGATTATTGATTCCTTAATTATATTTAATTAATGAAGTTAAAATGTATTTGAACTTGAGTGGATGATTAAAAAGTGCTTTATCGAGGATTGAAATTTTAAACAAGACACACACACACAGATATATATATATATATATATATATATATATATATATATATATATATATATATATATATATATATATATATATATAAATGTAAGGATAATTAAATTAGATTAAAAATTAAATTCCCTATCTGGCATTTAACTCATATTTTTTTTTTTTTTTTCATTTCAGCTTCAAGTATCAAACTAATCATCCATTTATAACTTTATATCTTCGGAACATATAGCCTAGCCAATAAACATTTATAATTCCAGATCGTTAGATTTAATAGCCCATATGTCGACATTAACTTTCAAGTACACTCATATTTATCACAGACCGCCCTTCTCCTAGATTATTAGCGTGAACTAAAGGTGTAGGAATAAATGAAGAACTAGAAGCTGCCACCATCTTAATATTACTTTATTAAGAACTTAACTTAAACCAATAAGAGATTAGATAACAATATGATATGTGAGAGAATCTACGGTGGCTAAACACACAATATATAATACCAAAATAACGTAACCCGGACCACTGTCAATAACTAACACGCTTAAGCTCAATTTCAATGTAAACACATATACGAATATTTAAATTAACTCCTACCTTAATATGCAAAGAAGCAGCAGTTTATCTGATTCTAGCTGAAGTTGCGGATGTATGCTATTGTATGCACCTTGAATAAAGGCTCTGTTTCACGGGTAACTTCTCTTGACTGTCACTTAACTTCTCGAAATAATCTTCACAATTGCAACACGGATTATCATAACACTCCCCAAATGCCACCCCGCTTACTCTAAATTTCTGTTATTTAAAAGCTTCCTGATTTCCATCTTTCATTCACGTTTTACTTTTCGGGTTGGTTGGAAAATAATTGCCATTTATTGTGGCCCCAAAGAACCCAAAAGGACATGTTAATGAAAAAGCGCTTGAGTCCGTCCCACACATAGTACCTCCATAAAGTGATGATTTTGTTTTCTTTTTTTACTTGGAAAAATTAGGTTCTTTAATCCTTAAAAACCAATCAATGACTACAATCGGTTATTTTCATGTATTGGAAAACAATTAGCAACCATTCAAGATTTTCATTTGCCAAAAAACAGATGGAATTTTCGAGAATGGCTATATAATCTCTATCCCCATGCCAAAAATATTCCCAATTTATTCGAACATTCAGGAAAAATTTCAGCCAATATTTTGAATTGCAAAATTTCAGAAGTAAATCCCATCGATCACATATGGGGCTGAATTATCATTTCCTGCACAAAATCTTGCCCCGATCCCACTCTCGCGATTCTAGACGGTTAGGGAAAACATAGCTAAATATGACTTCAGGGGATTTCTCACGACTTATTGAGATCATGTCATGTCAAATTACTGCCCTTCGTTGAACAAAAGAAGAATATTTCACTATCATACCTCTGTCATGTAAGTGTTTGCACTTCAAAGTATATAAAAGGTTTTCAAAAAGGCTTTCGAAAAAATAAGTGGGTGGTTAAACCATCAAGACGAACAATCTTTACATTAGCACATTTAATGGCGACAGTAAATTGAGACGACTAATTTAAACTAAAAGCAATAAAAAAGTAGAAAAATAAATGTATTGTCAAATGCACATAACCCATATATTAATATCAGATAACGGAAATTTTCGTTATTTTAGTACGCAAGATAAACATTGTGCCAGGAGCTCACAAGGTAACCAGGATATCACACACATTTAAAAAAGTCGATTTTTCAATTTAAGTATTAAAAAATAGTGCATATTTTTCTGAATTTAAAAATGTATAACATTCATATGTTAGTTCATAAAATAACTTTAAAATAAGAAAATAATGTAATTGATAAAAATGTAAACAAGTGACCAAGGCTCCTGTGACACATTTTAAAAGCTAGTTCCTCTTGTGTTTAACGTATGCAATTCATTAATTTGCTTTTACTAGAAAGGAACAATAATACTTTTTACTTTTGAATGTCTACCATTTTTGAAAAATTATTTTAAATGAGAAAAAATATTCGAGATTTTCAAAACTTCAAAAATTTGGGGCTATTTCAAAAAAAATGTACAGTAATTTTATCATAAAACTATTTGAGTGTATTTTGTTCAACGTTTTATATGTGTATGTAAAATATTTTGTATATTCAAGATATATTTTTATAAAAAATAGTACGTAGATAAAAATAGTTTTGATAAAATTATGTTTATGTTCTTCTAAACAAAGAGAAATAAAATTAATTTAGAATTGATTTTGTAATTCTAAAGAATGTTTAAAGTATCATTATGAGGTATATTAAAATAAGCAGAAAAATATTATTTAGTAGTATGATATGTCAAAACATTGCTACTTTTCGTTTTTTCACTTTTTATCCAAAGCATATTTTTTGCTTTCAGATACACTTTAAAAATAAGCTATTGCACTATATTTTGCTCCAAGTTTTTTATACATATATACAAGATACTTCTGAATACTGTGTACCTACTATTTAGTTTAAGTAGTACATAGTTTTTTAAAAAAATAGTTTGTGTGTAAAAAAGGGAAAAGATGTAGAAATTTTCAGAATTACTAAGTTTTATAATTTTTTTTAAAGAAACTATCTTAATGTCTCGCTAAAAAATGTTTCACTATATTTTGTGTATTGATTCATATGTGTGCAAAAATTCTTTTTACATATTTAAGAAGTACTTTTTTTAAAAAAAAGTACCTAAACTTAAGCATGTATTATGAGGTCTCAAAAACTATATCCAAATTAAATTAAACAGAAAAACGAAAACGTTGAAGTAAGAAATTATTTTTGTGTTCCTACAGAATGACTAAAAATACATTTATTTTAAGATGCTAAAAAATATATGTTCTATTGAAAAATTTTGAAAATATATGTCCCATAAACAAAGAGTCTTAATATTGGCATTTTCCTCTTTCGAGCATGTCCGGAAAGACATTTCTGTATTCCGACCGAGTCTGGAATTCTGGAAAGAGAATCCTCTTTCTTTTGAACGAATACACACTTTTTTGGAATTTATGTGTTTCCAGTCTTTTTTGGGGCATTTTCTTAAGTGTTAACATTTATAACCCCGTGCACTACAAATTATCACACGAGGCTTACATAGTAGTAAGCGTGAAGCACACATCACAAAAAAGAGAAGGGTTAGAACACAAGCATCCATGTCCCTCTAGGGATTCGAACCCAGACCCTACGGCACCGCAGTCAGCGTCACTAACCATTTTACCGGATGCGCGACATTTTATGGCATTGGCAGGAGGATTTGGACAGCTTATGGTTTGGTTATTTCACTGATTTTCACTACAGATAGTTGAAATTGATAACTTCAGATTACGTTATTAGGCTACTCAGAATAGAAGTTATTTTAGGAAACTAGTTAAAATTAATTCGTCTTGAGTGATGCGAACACACATTTTATCGTTTTATAAAAGCCATATCGAACATACCATGTTATAACGTTTACTACAATTGAAGTATTATGTGCACTGTGTGTGTGTGTGTGTGTTTGTACAAGCTTAGATGAATACTGACATGGAAATTCTTTCCAGAAACGGCTATCAGCCTATAAAATCAAAAGACAATTTTACGAATGTAATTGCTGCTCAGAAAAACAAATATTGGTATAAATTATGAATGCAACATCATTATTTGACATGTCGATTACGATTCAAAAATTTATTCGAATCTACAAAAAATACATCTATAAATTACATTTTAACACTCGTACAATGAAAAAAATTAGTATAACATAAAAAAAAAAAAATATTTATTTAATACTTGTAGGGTTAAAATATGATCTGCAATTAATTTATTGCATTTCTTACTAAATTTAAATCTAAAATAGTTAACACATGATTATGAAGTAACACAAAATACTATGATAGTATATAGCTCATTGCCACCCTAAATATATATATATATATATATATATATATATATATATATATATATATATATATATATATATATGAAAGATAAAAATATTTGTTCAGTCTATAGTTTAGATTTTGAAGATCTTTTTAACTCTATTAATATTGATGATATGATTAATATACTTGCAAATTTACATACAGATAAATTATTTAATAATGTTAATTATGATAGATTTAGTTCATTAGTTAGGTTTTTACTAAACGAGAAATATATTTCATAAGGGTAACTATTATCTGCAGATTAAATGTTTGCCACAAGGTGGCTCTGCGTGCAACTGTCTTGCCAATTTATACTTACATTATTTTGAAAGTAGTTGCATTATTAATTCTAAATGTTATATTTATCGTTATATAGATGACGCAAACATTTTTCGCAAGTCAATTATTTACCTAATACTAATTTTTATCCACAGTATATTAATTGAATACAGACAAATAGTAACAACAATGAAGCAAATTTTCTTGACATACATATCAAATTAATTGATAATGTAATGATTTCTAATATTTATGATAAAAGAGAAGATTTTAATTTCAATATTATACAAGTTCCGCATTGGGAGAGTAACGTACATATTTCTATATTCAGAAAAAGTGTGATTAATTGCATACAACGCAATACATTTCTGGTGTCAAAAGAATCAGAAATAATAATTAACTATAAATATTTTACTAAATATTGCTTACATCATAAATACCCGATTAATTTTATTACTAGTTATATGAATAAAGCTACTCAAAATTTTAAGCATTAAAAATTCTTAGATTAATTATAGTTTAATACTATAAATTTACACATTTCATAGTTATAATTACCTCCATATTCTATTATTAGTTAAAATCATTACTATTTAATTAATATATACTCTAGTGTCTCTAAAGTTAAGGTTTTTCTTAATTCTTTTATTAATTTTTGTTTCTATTCTTTTTATACTTTAGTTAAGGGCTACAACTCAGCCATTCACATGCTTTGAATCTGGCAATAACTTATTTATTGCACTCAGATTTAGCGCGAGCTCTGCATTTAAAAGTGCATTTTTTAGGTAAATTACCTCTATTTTGAAATGGATTTAGATAGTCCTATACATTACTTTCAATAGGTTTTTGCTCAGTATTCTTAACATAAAGGGAGAAGGTTGGCTGGCCAAGAAACATGTTTAACCCCCTTTTATATAATTTTTTTATATATATTAGCTGTCCTAAGTCAGCAATGTTTATAATACTGCAGCATTCTTTTTTATAATTTTTAATCTAGTGTCCTTCATTGTATGATCTCTTTACTGTATCTGTGGTTTTTTCGAATGTGATTGAGAAATGTTTATCTCTGGTTTGTAGAGAACTAGCCTATATATATATAAATATATATATATATATATATATATATATATATATACTGGTGTGCAAAAATTAAGGACGAAGTCGAAAAATTAGCGTATCAGCTGAACGAAGAGGTAGAGCGGACAGAAACACCAATCAGGAGATTAAGTAAGGTGATGTACGGTAGCACATGCGCAGATATGCAGGTAGACGTAATGGGGGGAGTGTCTGAGTAGTATAAAGCATGTTGTCGGTGTAAGATCAGTATTTCTGGTAAAGAGATTGCACGCCGTATAGCAGTTAAAATCACACTGAGTTGCTGCCTCAGCGAGAAATGGCGAATAATCAATCTGTTAGACGACATCTGGAAGCTTTTACCCGAGGTCGAATCTTTGGGAAGTTGGAGGAAAGCCGCAGTGTGACAAGTGTGGCTGCAGAGTTCGGAATTGCTCACAGCATCGTTTCACGACTTTGGAGACAATTTCAAACTACAGGAGCAGCTATCCGGGGGTTCAGTAGTGGTCGTCCACGAGGAACCACACCCGCAGATGACCGGTACACATTGTCTTACAGACCAGAAGAAACAGGCGGCAGAAAGCGGGAGAAATTGCTAGACACACGACACAGGTGACTGGACGACTGATATCGCGTTTTACCGTGGCCAGAAGACTGCACGGTGGTGCCTGTTTGCACGACGCGCTGTACGGTGTGTACCTTTAACGCCTGCCCATCGGAGAAGGCGTTCTCTGTGGTGCCGGAAACACCGGAATTGGAGGGACAATGAATGGGGACGAGTACTCTTTACAGATGAGAGCAGATTCAGTTTGAGTAGCTATTCTCATCGCATACTCATCTGGAGAGAGCGGGGAAGCCGCAATCATTTGTCGAACATCAATGAAAGGAACAGGTATGGAGGAGGCGATGTTCTCGTTTGGGGAGGCATCATGCTTGATAGTCGTACAGATTTTCACATCTTGGACGCAGGTTCAGTCAACGGGACCCGTTATTGTAACGAGATTCTCTTTCCATATGTGCGTCTTTTTAGAAGCGCTATGGGGACGACAATGCACCCTGTCATCGCACATTAGCTGCCGAACAGCTCTTAGAGAGTGAGGATATTGAACGTATGGATTGGCCGGCATGATCTCCGGATCTCAATCCCATCGAGCATGTATGGGATTTTATACGCAGACGCTTGGCAGCTCGTACCTTACCACAAGTAACGATTCGGGAGCTTCGATTGGCGCTGCAAGACGAATGGGCAGCAATGCCTCAACAACTCATTGGCACCCTCACTCTCAGCATGGGCAGACGCTGTGAAAACTGCCTAGCAGTCAGCGGAGATCATATCCCCTACTAAAGACCGGATGTTTCTTGCTGGACACCCATCACAGGGATGTTTCGGTCTTCAGTCGCATTGCGCTCCATGCTACTTTTTCAATCAAGCTTCTTTTTATCCCTCTGATTTCTCTTTTAGTAAGTGTTGCTTACATATTACACATGTCCTTACGTATTGGGGATCTTACGGTATTAAATGTGTTGATTTGGAAAGCTTTTGTACAAAGTTATATTGAAAAAACCGTCTCGTCCTTAATTTTTGCACACCAGTGTATATATATATATTTTCAACTTATTAAAATTTTCAATCCTCTAGAAAATACTTTTTAATCATCCATTCACGTTGAAGTGAATGTTTTAAACTTGTAGTGGATGACACTTGATGTTAATGAAGTTTTTTTTAATATTAATTCATTATTTAAATTAATTACCTAGTTTCGACTCCAACTCAGTCGTCTTCATTGCTGTAACATTGTAAATCTTAAAACAATGAGAAAAGTCAAAGTCGGTAACCGGTTTTTCAGTCAAACACTAGCCAAACCGGGTTTAGTTAGACTGAATGCTTTTGAACGAGAGAAAAAAAATATTTTAAAGTTTTTACCCAAGTCACTAAAAATGAATCCAACGTGGCTGTTTCTGTAATTCTTTAAATAATTAGTTTTAGTCAATTAACTTTAATTAATTATAATTAAATTGTCGTATTTTTACCAAAACAATAGTGTATAAAAATTGCAGCTCAAACGTGCGCTTTGAATATGTGAGAAAAAACATTTTTCAAGTTTTGACACAAGTCGCCAAATTGATCGCTAAGTCACCAACATGTCTGTGTTTGTAATTATTTAATTAGTTAATTTTAATCAACTATTTTTTAATAATTATAGTTAAATTATGGTATTGCCATCCAAAATAATCATGTATATTAAATTTCAGCTCAATTGAGCGCTTTAAAATGTGTATTTTTTAACGATTGAAAATTCCACCAAGATCAATAAATAAACAAACAAATAAATAAATAAGTATATAGAAAGTGTGAATTAATAGTGTAGGAATTGAATGACGTAAGTTGGCGTCGAAAATCGATTTCAGGCAAACTGGCCAAACCGGTTCTTCATTGTTACAAAAATGTAGACGAATCATGCTTTTTAGCGTTTTTAGTTAATATTTTTTCAAATAATCTTTATACATACAGTTGAGAAAATGATTATTTGTACACCACTTTTTTCTTAATTTATGATGAAATAAATACCCATATTTTAGTTGCGAATTAATCATGCATTTTTTATTGCTTTTAAGGGTTGTATGCAAATTTGTTTTAAGTGTAAAAGTAAATTATAATCTGGAAAATTGTAAAAAAATTGTTGCAAAAAGAATATTCGTACAGAATTCTTTTAATGTAAGTATGGCAAAAGTTTTGATTAAACTTTTTAGATTTAACTTAGTTTTTCATACGTTTTTCTTAGTTTATCAATAATATTTAAATAGTTTCAGATTATATTTAAAATTACAGAGATATAATCTCTTGAAAATGTCTCCTATAACTAAAGAAATGTCTTTAGATATGAGAAAACATATTACAGAGCTCCATAAAGAGGCAAAATCTTTCCGGAAATAGGAAAAATTTTAAAACTGTCATTTATACAACCGTTGGTTACATCGTAAAAACGTATTTAGAGAGCGGCAGTGTTGAAAATAAGCCCAGACCGGGTGATCCGATTAAATTGACTTCAAGAGCTAAGCGAATGATTCTAAAGTCAGTAACAAATAAACCAATGACATCAGATCAAAATTTTAGCAATGAACTTCTGTCATCATGTAACGTTTCAGTGTCTGCTCAGACAGTCAGAAATGCACTGCACAGCGCTGGTCTGAAAGCGAGAACTCCCTGAAAGAAACCTTATATTAGTGCAGTGTTTCTCAAACTGTGGGGCGCGCCCCCTGGGGACGCGATAAATCTACAAGGGGAGCACGAGAATATCGAAAATAAAAGATTAAAAAAATTTGTTTACTGGAATGAAGTAAAACAAAATACTTTCTGGCATAATAAAAAATACGCATTTACACTGAAATATATATATATATATATATATATATATATATATATATATATATATATATATATATATATATATATATATATATATATATTATCTGTGATATTACGTCATCAAAAATAAAAGCTTCTACTTCAAAACCTCATTTTATAGCTATCTTCGATACTATAACCAAATAAAAAACATTTTATTTGATTCGCTGTAATCCCATGATGAGAGACTTTTTTATTACGTTTCCTTTTCAAACCGAAAATGCTACACTTTCAGAGAAAAAAAAGACAATACCCAAAACCATAATCAAAAAAAAATTTAGGAAAATAAAAAGTTCATCACTGTTATTTATTATTGCCATCAGCTGTAGGCAGCAGAACGTATTTGTTGCAGTTTGACCTTCGAACTTACATGCACGGTTAGTTACGTCCCTGCTCTTATGTATTTGTTTTTTCATTTAGGGAAGTACTAGGCCAAGATTTATTTTAATGAGTTATCCCAAACATATAAAGCATAGTGAAACACGTTTTACATAATTTTTTAGAACATACATATTGTAATAAATACACTTTTAATCCAAGAGCGGTCACGCCGAGCACAGAGTGCACGAAATCGGAAATTCTGGCAAATCTGTTTAATTGTTACCAATGGCCTTGACACTATCCTCCTGTTTGACAATTTTAACGTGAACTAAAGTATATTTCTCACATATCTCCCTCTTTTTTGGGAGTAGCAAACGTTTTTTACAATCTTAAGGTACTTCTTTTGTCTGAGTTCCCGATGTGATAGCTTTTTTTTCCGAAATATATTATGTGTCCATGAAAGAAGGTGTGAGTATATTTTCTCTTAATTAAATTATTCACTGGAATTACGATTTTTATTGTATACTATAAAAATAATTATAAAAAAATGATTGGGGTGACTCACAATAACCCCACTTGACCATTAGTATCGAGTGCGCGCCTGCTCCAGGGTTAAAATATGTTGAAGTCTTTTCGCTTTAAATATTAAAAATGATACAATTATTCTTCATCGGAATTTTTTTTATTGTTCATTATTCAACATAAATTTTAAATGCTAATTCTGTGAGGCTTAAAATTACAGTTTGCTTAAAACTAATTATAATTTGAGCAATCATTTAAAAAAAATCATTTTACATTTTTGTAAACATTGTCGCGCACTTGGCTTTACTCTCCTAACAATTCAGTGATTATATCAATAATGTTTTATTTTCTTATAAATAAACTCGTGCAAAGAGGGGATACTTCAGCCGGTATACTTTTAATGTATCAGTGCTGCACAGAGAATTTTATATCTAATTAAATAATATTAAATTAAGAACAAGTTTAATAAGTATTAGCGACTTCCATTGTTCTTACAGAGCAAAGTTTTTCAAAGGAATGCTTATGATTAGAAATTGACTCTCTGAGTTATTTTTCTATATTTAGCTGATATCTATATTTTGTTTTCTAAGCAACCACCGCATTTTGCAATACGTTCTAATTTAAAAATTAGAGAAAGGAAAAATAACATAATAATTATCCTATTACTTATTTTTTTTCTTGCTTAAAAGTAACATATAGAAATTTAATACTTATGTCATGAATTTGTACGGTTTATAATAAAGATAGTTGCTCTAGCGTTAAAGTGCATTATTATTGCATTCAGTAAATTATTAATGTATAAGGGGGGAGCGATAAAAATTGTGATTGAAAAGGGAGGCGCCAGTGTTGAAAGTTTGAGAAGCACTATATTAGTGAAGTAAACAAGAAAAGACGTCTAGAGTTTGCCATGAAGTACAAAAATAAGCAATTGAATTTTTGGAAAAAGGTTTTTTTTTCTGATGATAGCAAGTTTGATATTTTTACACCACCAAGTATTCGAAAAATTTGGAGAAAAAATAAAAGATCCCTTGAGCCCCAAAATGTACTTCCCACTTTAAAACACGATGGCGGAAATCTTATGGTGTGGGGATGTTGAGCGGTTAACTTAGCAGTTATTGACAATAAAATAAATACTTTAGCTTATATCGATGTATTGCGACATAATTTTTTAGATAGTGCTAGGAAATTGAGCATGGAGAACACTTATATTCCAACAAGACAATGACCCGAAGCACACCGTTATACTTACTAAGACCTGGTTGCTTTATCATGCTCCAATGCTCCAAGGCGACTTGAAACACCTCAACAATCTTCAGATCTTAATCCTTTAGAAGATTTATGGATGAATTTGGACACTGAAGTTCGGAAAAAAAATGTAACAAGTAAAGAGAAATTAAAAGAAAAACTTCAAGAAGTTTGGAACTCCATTGACACAGAAATCGCAAAGAAATTATTTGAGTCAATTCCAAGGCGTCTTGAACCAGTTACAAAATCCTATGGACTGTTTACAAAGTATTGAAATTGCATTACATTGTTGCATATGTTTTGTTAATATTTACTAAGTAAGTGTAAAAATAGCATTTTGTATAATTTTTTTAAAATTCACTTATTTGAAATAAATGCTTATTTTATTTTTAATTGTGACTTAATCTTATTTTTCAAAACAATTTAAATGTATCTCAATTACTTTTAGTTATATTACTTAATTTATTTTTGAAGAACATACAAAATTTTAAGTGTACAAATAAACATTTTGCCAATTATATAATTCTTCTATACGTGTGTATGTGACTCAACTCTTCCTAAACGGCTGGGCTGATTTTGATGAAATTTTTTGTGTGGATTCAAGTGGATAGGATAATGGTTTAGATTCACAATTCAATACAGTATCGCAATTAGTTAAAAATATAATAATTAAAAGCCTTAAAACGCATTATTGTCTTCCCCCTGTGTGCTATTTGTTCTTCTAATGCACGGCAAGAAAAAAAAGAAAGAAGAGGGAGAATTTTCCAATATTTTCCCCGTTTTTAAAAAATTTCAATCTAATTTTCTATTAAAATGAGACATAATATAATTACAGAATCGGAAAGATTATTCATTTCGACACGATACGGCATATATCTTTTTATATATAATTCTTTTGTGCGTGTGTATGTGACTGAATTTATCTTAAACGGCTGGCCCAATTTGAATCGTAATTTTTGAGGGGTCTCTAGTGGATTCGATAATGATATCGATTTACAATTCGGTCCGATAAGGGCGCGATTGTTCATAAAAATCCATGGGCAATATTCTTGAGGCCACTATTTTCAGCGGCAAACTTCAAGGTGAAGTTGTACTTCTACCACAGATCCCAATGATTCTTTCAGACTCATTTACCCATTCAAATGTTTGCAATTTCCAATTCGCTTGGCATTTCCTATGACCATCAATAAATCACAAGGTCGAACAATGACTATTTGCGGCTTAGATTCAGAAAACCCTTGCTTTTTTCGCACAGCCAATTATATGTTGCATGTCCAAGGTTTGGCAAACCATCGCATTTGTTTTTTTATACCCCTCAAGGATTAATCAAAAACATTGTATATTCAATGGCATTACGATAAATTTATTTTTGTGCATTAAAAAAAATTACCTGTTATAAAAATAGCTCGAGTTTTATCTTTTTTCCCTTTAAACAAAATAAGTTTAAATTTCTATTCAGAATAGATTCTATATTCAACTTAGTTCATAATAAATACATACTCACACGCAATCGATAGGTCGAATTGTGGTAACTGTACATGTGATAATGCAAGTACTGTACTAAGTTTCTTTATCAAAAATGTCATCAAAACGGTTCAGATTGTTACAACTGATTCAAAAAAATTTGTAATTTTCAAATTTAAGACGTGTGTACAGGACAACGTTTGTAGGGTACGCTAGTATATATATATATATATATATATATATATATATATATATATATATATATATATATATATATATATATATATAATGTGTATATATATATATAAATATAATGTATATATATATATATATATATAAATATAATGTATATATATATATATATAAATATATAATGTATATATATATAATGTATATAAATATATATATATACATTATATATTTATATTTATATATATAATAAATATATATATATATATAATGTATATATTTATATAATGTATTGCACTGTCCATGGAAGATGGGGTTGCCAGAGCCTCCAGGAGGTTACATCCATAATTGCAAGACTAAGGACGGGCCATTTTAAAGGTATGAAGATCTCATCAGACAAAACTAGAACTTATATCCCCTGCATGAACGGCACCGAGGCCCAACTAACGCCATATCACATCCTAGAATATCCGGCCCTTACTCCGCATATTATACATTTTGCAATGGTGCCACTGGCTTCGGAGCTACGCGAGGTTCTTTGTAGCGCTGATGCGCCGAGACTTGCGGAGGCGGTTCAGAGAGCTCACCACATTATCTGATTATCCATGGACACGACAAATATATATATATATATATATATATATATATATATATAATGTATATATATATAATATATATACATATATATATATATAATGTATATATAATATATATATATAATGTATATATATAATGTATAAATATATAATGTATATACACACTGCTCAAAATAATTAAAGGATATTGTGGGTTTAGGTGTATCTTGTGGCTGGGAAACTTTTTAGCTGATTGATACATGTTCGACAGACGTAGTAGGTTATATGAGAATAAATTACACATGTTTGGCAGAAAAAATACATTTTATTGCGCATTTGTGTACGAAAGGAAAAAACACAATTTGTGCATATGAGAAAAAAAGAATAAGAAAAGGTGTTTTCTTCAAAGGAAATCATTTTCAGTAGGGAGTATGTTTTCCATGGACGGCCAGCAACGTTGAGCACCTTTGAGGCATGGATTGAATGAGGCTATTAATCAAGAGTTGGGGTATTCTGTCCCACTCTTCCAGAAGAGCTATTTCCAGTTCCTGGAAAGTTTGTGCGTGTGGTTGGCGGCCAGCGACTCTTTTTCCTAGAGCGTCCCAAACGTGTCCTATTGGATTCATGTCTGGAGAACACGCTGGCCATTCTATTCGTACGATTCCTTCCTCGAAAAGGAAATCTTTCACCAGGTTAGCACGATGTGGCCTGCAGTTATCGTCCATTAAAATGAAGTCATCTCCGATTGCTGCAGCGTAAGTGACTACAATAGGTCTGAGGATCTCATCCCTATATCGGTTAGCAGTCAGAGGTCCATCTCGAATGATGTAGAGGTCTGTGCGCCCGTCAATAGAGATGCCACCATACACCAACACTCCCCCACCACCAAATCTGACACTTTCGTGCACGAACGCATGATTCTTCCTACTGACACGGTCCCTCCAGATGAAAATACGCCTATTATCCAGATGAACAGAAAAACGGGACGCGTCAGAAAAAAGAACATTGCTCCATTAATTTCTCCTCCCGTTCACATGCTCTGTTGCCCACTCCCTGCGTTCGCGACGATGCCTTGGTGTTAGTTTAATACATACCATCGGTCGGCGAGCATACAGACCTACACGATGGAGCCGGTTTCGGACAGTCTGAGTTGAAACCGTGGTACCAGTAGCCGAGCGAATGTGTTGTTGGAGAAGAGTAGCGTTCATATTTCGGTGTCTCCGAGCCGTTAACATTAAATAATGATCTTCATTGGGCGTTGTTGCCCGTCTACGACCTTGTCCTGGTTGTCGGCTTGCACTTCCAGTCTCCAAAAAACGGTTCCAGATCCTGAAAATCACCCTTTGTGACACTCCAATGGCTTGCGCTACTTTTGCTTAAGTTTAGCTTCCTTCTAACCTACCAACAACTCTCCAAGCTTCTGAATTGGTTAAATGACTTCGCTGAAACATCGTACTCATCGAAACAAAGCAGACACTGCATGCCGATCATCCTTGTCTTCATTTCAGTTGAAAGCCAAATTTCATTCGCTGCCGCTGAAGCGACGTTTATGACGTCGAACTCAAAATTAGCATACTCCACAATTTGAAAATCAGAAAAATTTGCATTTGTGATTCTCTTCTTCCATTTTCGGCAAAAAAAATTTCGCTTATATCTTTATTTTATATAAAACTTACAATATCCTTTAATTGTTTTGAGCAGTGTGTATATATAATGTATATATATATATGATGTATATATATGTATATATATATAATATATATACACTAATGGACAATTACTAAGGACGGATAACACTATCATCCATAGCAACCACAAAATGAAAGGAAGCAAAATGTGGAAAATTAGAATAAGTGCGGGATATTAGTAAGAAGAAGTATGAGTATATGCAATTTTTTTCCACGTCTGTTCATCACGTGATAGCGTTCATTAGAGCTTTAAAGGTTTTGACGCGTGTGGACGGTTGTTGTTTCAAGTCAAAGTTTTACAGGAAAGATTTAATAGACGAACTTAAAATTTTTGGCATGTCTTCCCGACATCACATAAATGATTTTATGCGTGGCCGAATTATTGGAAAGATCGAAGAAGGGCGAAAAATAACAGATGTTGTCAGGTAGTTCGACATCGCTCACAGCGTTGTTTCACGGCTGTGGAAGTCATTTAAAACTACTGGAATGTGTAGTAGACGGCCCGGGGGAGGTCGTGTTAGAAGTACAACGCCTGCAGAAGAGAGATATATCGTCCTATCAGCAAAAAGGAACAGGCGCACCACAGCTCAGCAGGTGGCAAATCAGTTTCTTGCTGCCTCAGGAAAGCAGATCTCCCGAAAAACTGTTGCCAGACGTTTGAGGGGAGGAGGACCATAAGCACGCAGACCTGTTGTGTGTGTCCCATTGACCAGACAGCACCGTACTTCCCGTTTGCAATGGTGTCGTCTGCATCACAATTGGACTGAACAGGACTGGGAATTCGTACTATTCTCAGATGAGAGTAGGTTCAGTCTGTCATCGGATTATAGACGCTAATTGACCTGGCGCGAGAGTGGTACTGCTTATCGTCCAGAAAATATCCATGAAAAGGACCGATATCCGACATGCAGTATCATGGTGTAGGCCGGCATCATGATCAATGGCCGCACGCGCCTACATGTGGTTGCGAATCTGACTATGACGGGCCAACGATACATTGATGAAGTTCTACTTCCTCATGTTCGTCTTTTCCGTGGTGCTGTCGGTGATAAATTTGTTTTTATGGACGACAACGCAACATGTCATTGAACACTCGCTGTTCAGGATTGTCTAGACAGCGAGGGTATTCAACGTCTCGTATGGCCAGCGCATTCTCCAGATCTAAACCCATTGAAAATGTGTGGGATGCTTTGGGGAGGCAAGTTGCTGGTCGAAACTATCCTCCGACAAACAAGAACACCCTCATCCGTGCACTCCCAGAGGAATGGGATAAATTGACTCAACAGTTGCTGGATAATGTTGTTTAAAGTATGGTACGACGTGTGGAATTTTGCTTTACACTCCACGGTGGACATATCCCGTACTGATACCTTTCTTTAAGGTGCCTGCTGAGTTTTAGATGCATTGTTCCATTTCTCCGTACGCAGATCAAATGAACATTTTTTTTCTCTTTCAGATGTTTCACAGCTTTTGTACTTTCCAGAACAATAGTCTTTATTTTAATGTCTGAACAGTGTGGCAACTATATTTTATCCTACTAGGCCTCATGTCTCGCTTAATGTTATTCTACATAGCAATTTGTGATCCGTCCTTAGCAATTGTCCAGCAGTTTTTATATATGATGTGTATATATATATATAATGTATATATATATATATAATAATATATATATATATATATAATGTATATATATATATTTATATATATATATATATAATGTATATATATATATATTTATATATATATATATTTATATATATATATAATGTATATATATATATATATTTATATATATATATATATATATATATATATATATATATATATATATATATATATATATATATATATATATATATATCTTCCTGAAATTTTCGATCGTTTATAAAATACTTTCTATTCATCCATTCAAAGTAGGAATTGAACGAAAACGTACAAGCACCCATAAATAAACCAGATTCACATATTTAAAACATATAATTTTCTACTTATTTGTAATAAACTTAAACAAATAATTCAAACTAATTTTCATAACCAGATTAGAATAATAAGCAATTTAAAATAATACACTAATTGGTTACATTAAACCCTTAAACAAACATATTACTCTGACTACGTATACTTTATATATGCATAATATACTAAATCTTTTTCATGTTTCCATAATCTCTAATAGTAAGCGTTATACACATTACACTGCTGTTCATTGTATGCACAAACATTCTGTTATCAATGTCTACCTGATGATTTCTGGGATTATATAAAATTATTGCCGCAGTAGGATCTGGAATCTATGAGCAATATATTATGTCTGCAAACAACGAGTCCATTTAAATGACGAAGAATGCTTTCCAACTCAATTGTACATATATAAAGTAAGAGCTGTTAATCTATATCGTGATTCAACTTTATATCCATTAAAGTGCAGAATTCAGTTATTTCATAGGATAACTAGTTATTCTATGAAATAACTAAAGATAAACCATTATGGAAAGAAGAAGAAAACATTTTAAAGATATTTTATAAATTAATTGATCATAAATAGCAAAAAACTATCAAAAAATACATTTGGATCTCTACTTCGGATAATTTATTGATAAATAATAAGGAAAAACTGTGGTGATATAATTTATTATTGCTCGTATTACTAACAGTATTTGAACAGAAAGAGAAAAAAAGAAATATTTTTCAGAAGTAGTTATATTAAAAAATTATTGTCAAAATATACATGCTGGAAAGACAAACTGTTGCTTCATAAAAACATTTTGTAGATTTTTCAAACAATAATGTAAAAGAATCTTAATTTAAACGTTATGAAGTATGTTTCTTTACTTTTTATTATTTGTAAGAACAAGTATTATGATCATGACTATTTGAATTTCAGTGCACGTTCTTTTTGAAACTAGCCCAATTTTTACAACTAGACATTTATATATTTGTACGAGCTCTTTTTAATTCCTTGTCCAGTGTCGCTACTTAGAACTGCTGCAATAGATCAAAGGGTTGTGTCAATATTTAGAACATCCTCAATGAAAATTAATTCTAGTACACATATACTGAACTGAGAAATATAATCCATTATCTTGTGTGTTCCTAATCAGAAAAATCCTTTTCCAAAGCAGCTATAAGTGGTTCAAAAATGACTAAAAGCCCGAAGAAACTTTTCAAACAAGTTTAGAGTGCCGTATTTCATACTTTAACAATGGAGGAATATATTCCACAGAATACCTAGTTAAATCGTAGAATTCAGAAATTTTATACTACTTAACAAACTTGTCTAGTTATTTCAAGAAATCCCTAGTTCTTCTTTGAAATATTGTTTTCATATTTTAACTGTAACATACATATATAAATGCATATTTGTATATATGCCATCGCTTCAATCCAACTCCATTCAACCAATCACTATGAAAATTGGTATATATACGTATTTTATGCGGAGAAGTATTTTGCGCTATCTTCTTTATTGCAGCTCCGCACCGGGTGGTGTTACATCATGAAAACTTCTGCATCATTCAACCAATCACCTTGAAAATGTGCATTTATATGTATTTTTTCTTGGATAATTCGCTTTCGTTATTTACTTCGCTACAGCTCCCCACAAGGGTGCTGCAGCATACCAACTTCTATGTTGTTTAACCGTTCCCTACGAAAATTGCTATTTGTAATCTATCTATAGATCATCAAACGACGGCAAAAGTACAAAAACGTGAACAAAATAAGACAGTTTTTCTGGAAAATAACTTTCCTGTGTTGTTAGCGAAAAATGTCTGTGATTTATGTCCTTTATTAAGAATACGCACATTAGGAACACTTTCTTTAGTTTTATTGGATTTTTTCTCAAATTTTGAAAGAAAAATGGAAAAGTCCTTGAAAGTAGGTAAGTATATTTTCTCACAATTAAATTATTCACTGGAATTGTGACTTTTATCGTGTATAGTAAAAATAACTATAAAATAAATTACAGTTTTAAAACAAACTTAAAAACACGCTTTCATAGTGAATCAAACTAAAAAGTAATATATATATATATTACTTAAAAGTAACGTATACAAAATTTAATGCTTATCTTGTTAATTTGTACGGTTAATACATTTGATCGTATTGTGGCTTTAGCGCCCCCCAAAGTGCATAATTATTGCATTCAATACATTATTATTTTAGGAGGGGGGCGCGATAAAAATTATGATTGAAAATTGGATCGCCATTAGTAAAAGTTCGAGAATAACTGTTTTAAGGTATATTCGACGTATAAAGCGCATCCCCTTCTTTACGAAGAAATCTGAAATTTTAGTGTAGAATGTTTTTATGTTCTGAAGTTATTTATTCGAGGTATTACATGACATTTCTGAAAAAAATAATATACTTCTAAATAAACTTTTTTAGCTCATATGGCACGTCATTTATTTTGAATAAACTATATTTCTATTTGTGTGCTTTGAATATTTTTTTTATGATTATCTCTTGTTATTCTTAAAGCTATCGTTTTTATACTCTGCCTCTAACGTGCACCCTTGAATTTCGATCTTCTTTTTTGTGTTAAAAGTACGCGTTATACGCCGATATTTTACGGCGCAAGCAGTTATAATTTCCTGAGCGGTTGATCACGATCCATGAAGCTCAATGGCATTGGCTGCGTGTTCCCGGATTAAATTTAGCAGATCCATGTTTTTCTCATGGTCGGCTATATGTTGCTTGCTCTAGATTAGAAACTCCAAAAGCTTTCTACACCTAAACATCAAATCACAAAATCAAAAATATTGTTTATCCACTTGAGTTGCACTAGATGTGTTATCTTGAATTAATTGTAGATAAGTTACCATTAAAAAGCAGGAAATCTGTTATTTCATAGAATAATTCGTTATTTCATGAAATAACTAGATCAGTCAGTTAAAGTATATTAAATTATTGGATCCTACGATTTAACTAGGTATTCTATAGAATAACGATTACTTGATCATTAAAGTATGAAATACGACACTCGAAAGCTCTTTGAACAGGTTCTAGCTGCTTTGGGAAGAATTTATCCGTCTAGGCACAGAATAAGACAATTGTACTCTAGATATCTGTTCAGTATATGTCAGTGAGAATTAAGATCCATTGAAGAAGTTACAAATATTGACGCAACGCTTGGATCTGTTGCAACAGCTCAAAGTTGAGGTACTGGATAAGGATTTAAAAACTGTTCGAGTAAAAAAAGTTGCTTAATACTAAACAGTGTGATTGCTTCAAAAATAAAAAGCAGTTCAATACAAATTGTTCTAATAAATAATGGACAGCAAAATAATGTTACTTCATAAAATTTTAAATTATATTCTCTTACATTTTTGTTTTACAAAGTTTACACAATGTTTTTATGAAGCAACAGTTTTTCTTTCCAGCATGTGTTTGTGTTGGTAATATTTAAATATAATCTATTTTTGCAACATATGTACCCCCCCTCCTCATTTTCTGTTTAACTATAGCAATATAAGCAATATAATAAATTATAAAATCTTTGATTTCCCTTATTATTTATTAGTTTTTCATCCGCAAAAGTGATAAAAATGTTTTTAACGAGAGATTTTAGCTATTTATGATCAATTCGTTGAAAAACATCTTTGAAATTGTTTATTTTTCATTTTAACAGTCTATCCTTAGTTATTTCATAGCATAAATAAGTAAATTATGAAATTGTTAATCTAATATACACACACTTTTTAGCAGACTTGACTAGTTATTTTATGAGATGCCTAGTTTTTCTAAGAAATTATAATTATACACTTTAACAATATAACAGTTATGTATATAAAAATAAAAAAAATCAATTATATAGAAAATACTACTAAAACTCAATTTATTCATTTACAAGATTTTATACTACAGACTGTCAGGACAATGTCTGCCGAGTTCAGCTAGTTTTTTTTTTTTTATAAAATTGTAAGTTAACTTTATCAGGTTTGAATGTGAATTCAGCTGAAATTCCCCGCTGAGACATATTGCCTCATCATGGCTGAAAGTAATTAACACATATCTTTGTTTAATTAATACATTTACATATTAATATATAAAAAAAATAAAAATATTTTTACCAGTCCATTATAAACATATACACATGTTAAATGGAAATGTTTAAAAAAAAATAAGGTCAAATATGTGCAATCTTAAATAACATTAAGTACAGAGCAATAAAGTACATATAAATTGTTGTCATGTAAAAAACATCAAACTGTTCGAAATTTTAAATGTGTGTCTCTATTTGCTGCTTAT